>VUYV01000214.1:1009410-1167039 GCA_008711295.1 Anarhynchus alexandrinus | reverse complement strand
CCCCGGCCGGCCGGCGAGCCCCGCCCCCACCTGCCCGCCGCCCGCCGCCCAGCCACGGCGGCGGCGCGCGCAACCCCCGCGGCTTGTTGTCAATGAGACCAGGTCGCCGCCGGCCAATCGGCGGCCGCGGCGGCGCGTGGTGTGATGGCGCGTCAGCGATCAGCAGCTGCGATTAGCATAGGCCGCCCCGCCCCGCGCTCCCCCGCCCTCCTGATTAGAATATTCATGAGGGGGGCGGTGCCGGCGCCCAGCGGAGCGCGGCGCTGCGCACGGGCGCGGCGGACACGCGTGGGAGAGGGACGAGCGGCGGCGGCGGCTCCCACTCCGCCCACAGAAAACCCGTCAGGGGCAGAGCTGGCGCCCCCGGGCCGGCTGAAGGGGGNGGGGGGGGGGGGGGGGGGGGGGGGGGGGGGAGAAGGCCGAGCGGAAGGCGGCGGTGGAGGTTGGAGGAAGGGTTTTTTCCTCCCCCCCCCATTAGCATCTCCATCCCTCCGCCGCTCCCCACGGACCCTCACCTCCTGTGGGGCCAGACCCGACGCCCGCTCCCGCCAGGAACAGCAGCAAGAGCCAGGATTCTTTTACTTAAAAAAAAAAATAAAAAAAAAATAAAATAAAATAAAGTCAATTTTATTCAAGAAAATCAAAACACGCGCCCATTGCCACCCCCCCGCCGGACAGACCTGGGTCTGCAGTTAAAAATTCAGGACATTTCCCCTTTACCGAAGGCCGCGGCGCCCCCAGCCCGGCACGGAGCACCCGCTTCTCGGAGACGGTCCCTCTGCAAGTGCCTCCTCTGGCATGAGTTCATCAGCCACCATGAGAAACGGCTGCTGTGCCAGGTCTGGGGATCACCCCCTCGCCTCCACTCCCGCCGCAGCCCAGACGCCCCACAGAGGGTCGCAGTCTGTAGCTTGGGTGGCACCCTGAGGAGAGGGTTTGGGGGACTAAATTAGAGAAGATCAGCCCCACACCAGAGGGAGGGGTGCAGGACGGTGTGGGGTGCAGGACAGGCTCACAGGGGTTCAGGGCTGGTTCCCCGGCACCTCCAGCATCAGCAGTGCTTGCGCTACGGGTGCCCATCAGCTGCAAAGAGGGTCAAGAGCTGAAATCCCTCCCACCCTGCAGCAGGCGCCCAGGAGAGCAGGATGCTGTCGGGCCGGGAACAGGCGCCATTGGCCTTTTCAACTATGGCTGTCCGATGAAACGCATGTTGCTTGGTAAAACAGCCGCTGGAAAGAGGGGAGGGCTGATGCGGCAGAGGTAGCAGCTGGGCAGAGACAAGGTGTAACCGGGTGAGGGGTGCCAATGGGATCACCGGCTTAACATTAAAAAAAACAACAACAACCAGAAAAAAAAACCCAAACTGAGAGAAGCAGCATTGCTCATGAGGCTGTTTGGCGTGATGAGCTCCCCAGCCCACCCACGACGGAGGAGGCACATTCAGCGTGGAGCACCCTGTGCTGCGGAGGGGAGGGCTCCCGCGGGGGCTCAGCCACAGCGTGTCCCCCTCGCCCTACCCCACCATGGGTGGCAGCGCCCCGACCAGCCGAGGAGGCGGCCCCGCTGCCTTCCCGTCTGTGCTTTGGCTCTGGGGATGGGGTGCCCCACTTCAGCTCCCCACAGCCCCGTTGGGGCAACTCCCTGGCACTGCCACCCGGCCCCCACTGAACGAAAGGGAAAGGCAACAAAACAAAACCCACGGCACAAATGGAAAGGGGACCGCCGGGCACTGGTCCCAGGCCACCGAGAGGGAATGAGCCGCTCCGAGAGTGAGAGAGCTGCTCAGCATCCCGGCGGCGTCACCCCCGCCACGAGGTGCAAGCCCCCGCACGCTACAGCTCCGACTGTGAGCGGGAGATGCGTGGGCCCTTGCGGATCTCCTTCCGCTTCTCCTCCTTCTTCCTTCGCTTTTCCTCTTCCCGCAGTGCCTTCTGGAAGGTGTCGGCACTGGGGAAAAACTGCAGGGTGACAGTGGGGGGGGGTCAGCCCGGGGGAGCCCCCGCAGCCTCCCAGAGGCACAACCTCCTCCCCCAAACCCACTGGAGCCACCGTGCAAACCCCCCAAGGAGTTCAAGGTTGGATGTGGAACATGAATGGGGTCCTGATGTTCCCATGGGGCAGGTGGCCACAGGAGGGGGGAGATGTCACCGGGCACCCAAAACCAACCCCAGCCCAGTTGGGAAATTCGATGCACATGTTTCAGTCCAGCTTCCTCCGTGCTGGGGGTTTTTGGCTTTTCCCCACCAAGCCACCCATTCCCTTCCCCAGCCAGCTGCCTGGAGCTGCAACTGGGATGGGGAAGCCCATGGGGCGAGGTGGTGGCATCACCATCTTACCTCAGAGTGGTCCGTTTTAAAGGGATTGCGGTAATCAGGTGATTTCTCGCTGATTCCCAGCTCCTGAGCCATCTGTGGAGCGAAGCGGAGACCACGTCGGGGAGCAGCACCTCCCACCCCACACCCCCCTTGTGACCAGGGTCCCCTACTCTCCACCAGCCCCCTCCACACTCTTCCCCCATCCCTCAGCCCTAGGACAACCCTGACATGGCGTACGCTCCCCCTGCCCTCCTTTTACCCCCAAAACCTCACTCCCCAGCCCTGGCAGTGGAGAGGGGACGCGGCGGTGGGGGACCAGGAGCCGTACCAGCCCCAGGACCTGGGAGTGGGGTCCCTGCTCGAACACGCCCGTCAGGTTGCAGAAACTGATGCCCCAGCGGATGAGGCTGTTCCAGTTGGAGTTGCGGTCGAAGTAGTGGTGCACGATCTTGGGGAAGCGCAGGACGACGTCCCCGAAGAAGGCAGTGTTCTCCACCACGTGGGAGTACGCTGTGGGGACAGTCACCTGCCCTGTCAGCACACTGGTACACGTCCCATCCCACTGGTGCACAACCCATCCCACTGGTGCCTACATCCCCGCTGGGAGGCTGGGGGCAAATGAGTAGGCTCCCCAGTACAAACTGGTCAGAGAGGCAGCAATAAGGTCCCCGACAGACAGGGACCAGCCCAGGTCTGGCCTGGGTACATGGGGGTTTCGGACCTACCCCAGTGCCGGTCCCAGGAGGAACTTCAGCGGTGCACCAGAGCACTGGAAAAGGGAAGGGGGTTAAGGATCGGAGCAGACCTACCATCCTTTATCTTCTCGTCCTGAGGGAAAGGCCCATCAGGAGGCACGTCGGCAGCGATGAGCACAGCCCGGGAGTCCTCCAGCACCTGCCAGAGCCCTCGGTTACTGCCCCGTCCTGCCAGAACTTCTCTGTACCCCAGGGGAGCTGCCCCAGCCACCCCACTTTGAAGCTCCACAGCATCCTCCCTTCAGGTCTTAAGTCCCACCTGCTCGCCCAGCTCTTCTCTTTGATCCTGTGGAGCCCCTCTGGCCCTCCCTGCTTCTCCTGCCCACCCTCCGTGGCCCCACAGCACACCGAGCTCGGAAGGTGTCCCATGCTGTGACTCACTTTGAAGAGTCCCTTGAGCATGATGTCGATGATTTTGTACTGCTGGTTGACGTCATTGAGCTCGATCAGGTTCTTCAGCGCGTTCATCTGGTCCTTGCGCTTCACCTCAAACAGCTTCTTATCTGCACCACCGTCAAGGCTGCCGTCGACAGGTTCCCACCACACTCCCGCTCTCCCCCTCCGCCAGGCACCCGGCACCATCCCAGCCCCCCCAGTTCTCCACGAGATGCCTGAGGGCCGGGGGGGCCGCGCCTGAGCCAGGATGGGATGCGGGTTTCCAGTGAGCCCCTTTGCCCGGACACCCCAGCAGGGCGCTTAACAACGCTGGGGGCTCATGGGGAGCTTTCTACTTGCCAGCCCCTGCTCTGGCTGACAGGCTGGAGGATGAGCGTGAACTCCCACCTTCCCCATATGTGTCTCCACGAGCACACGTATTAAATATCTTTCCATAATTTGCCTGTTCACCAGGGGATGCTGCCGTGTGCTAGGAAGGGCTCGCTTTAGCCCACCTCCTCGTGGGAGAAAAACGCCCACGGCACAGAGGAGACTGAGTGCCGCAAGCCCAGGAGTCCTCCCCCGTCATCCCAGGCAGTGACCCTGAAGCACTGAGACCTGCAGAGATGCTCTGCGGCCTGGCTGACCACACCGCTCCCGAGAGCGGGCCAGGAGACATGCTCGGTGCCCAGCGTGGCGGAGCAGAAAGGAAAAGCAGCGTGCCTGGGAGAACGCCAGGCACCGCCAGAAAACCCACCTCTGCCCCCACACCGAGCCGAGCACTTAGCACACTCAGGAGCTCGGCTAAAGCCCTTCTACAGAAGAGCAAAGAGGCAATGGCCCAGCAGTTCTGGGTCCTCTCTCTTCCACCCCCTTGTGCCCCCTTCCGTGGTCTCCGACCTTTTCCCTGCGTGAGCTCCCTCCAGCCCCAGCAGGCACAAGCGTGTACACGGGACGTGAGGGGCAGGCTGCTGAGAAGGATACAGATTTCCAACCCAGAGTCCACCCTCTGTTTTTCCAGGTCTGCAAAGCCGCCCCGGGACAGCAGCAGCGCCAGCAGGAACGGGCAGAGGAAGAGAAAATCCATGTCAGCCGCCACAGCCTGGAACAAAATGGACCAACAAAACCAATGACCAGCGAGGAGACTGACCAAAGGCAGAAGACACACGAGCCTCTCGAGACAGATAGCACATCGCCCTCGGCACCAGGGTCTTTGCCCGCTTCTCCCTTGGCCCCGCATGGGGTTTGAGGGAGACAGTGGCCAGAACAGGGCCCTCCTCTCCCTCTCCTCTCTACCTGCCTCCGCTGCTGGCTGGGCACCTGCTGGACCCCCAGGGATCTGACTGAGCACTGATCCAGCAGGAAAATTAAGTCCTACCCCTTCTCCCAAAAATAACAGATCACTTTTTGCTGGGTTTGCGAGTTAGAGCAGACCAGCGAGCGAAGCAGCAGGGCCAAAGGGAGGAGGAGGATCACCGAGGGGCTGAAGTCCACCTCTCCTTCAAGCACCAGGCTTGACCAGTTCAGCCTCCTTGCTGCAGCTCTTGGGGTGTTCGTGCCTGGACCCTTCCCCTCACTACAAGTGGGGTGCCAGCTGCAGGCCCCACACCGAAAAGCAGCATTTGGGTGACCTGGTGGTAACTCCCGCAAGCGCATCTCTGCAGGGACACCTCTCCGAGATGGTGGGGCAGAGCTGCTCCTGGCCACGAGGGTCCCTCAGACAGAGCCAACGCACAGAAGAGAGGCTAGAGGAGAAGGTCCTCGAGAACGAGGACCCTGGTCCCTGGGACAGCCTAGACCTCGAAAAAGAGAGCAGTACCTCGGCCTCCAGACGGCAGAACTCGAGGCCGCCTGTCCGCAGGGATGAGGTTTCCGTGGAGCTGAGCAGCGGCCACCAGCAATTATGGAAGCAGCAGCAGCTCCTTCAGAGGCATCCCCTGAGCCGCCTCCTGCTCCCAAGGGGAAGGCAGATGTGTAAGGCCACCAGACCTGCCCTCACCCTGCCGCCCCGCTCCCCTCCCCAGCCCGAGCCCCTCTCTGCGATGCCCCAACAACCAGAACAGAAACAAATCCCTTCTTCACATCAAACCGAGGTTTGTTTTTTTTTTTTCCCTTGTTGTTTTTCTTTTTTTTCTTTTTTTTTTTAAACAAATACAATTTGTTCAACCTCAGGCCCACGAGTGAGGCAAAGCGGGCAGCACCGGCAGCTCCCCCAGCCCTGCGAGGAGCAGCAGCGGCTCCCACCACGCGCCTCCGGCCGAGGCTGAGCCAAGGCCCTCGCAGCCCCGGCGCCGGCGGGGGAACGGCGTCGGGCCAACACGAGAAACCCTCCGCGTTATTTTGCTCTTGTGCTTTGGAAAAGGCAAGCACCCCTGGAAGGGAACGGGTCAGAGTAACTACAACCGGCGTTACAGGGGAGGACATGGCTGCCCCCGGTGTGGGCTCGGCATCACGCCCCGCGTTTCGGACGCAACACGGAGCTGGGACGGCAGCACAAGCTTCCCACGCCGGGCCTGGGGTCTGCCCCCTCTGCCCGCTCTGGTGCGAGGCTTCAGGCTTATTCCAGCCACCCTGAAGGCCACAAAGCACACTGACAAGCCGAGGCCCTAAGGAGAAGTTCTCTAGCCTGGGCAAGCAGATGCTCTGCTGGACCCACCAGCCTGGTTGGCTTCCAAAAGGCTGCTTCACCTTGCCAAAAACCAGGACCCGAGGGCCCAAGGCCTGGCTCAGAGAGGGGGTGCGGGTCCCCTCTCTGCAGAGCCCCCCACCGCTGCTCACCCCCTCCCCAGGTCTCGCAGAGGGAGAAGAGCAGCAACTCAAAAGCACAAACTGTGGCTGCCCTGAGACCCGGGCTCCTGTTTGCCCCTCGGATCGGACATGTGGCCCTAAAGACCAGGCTGGCCATTTGCCGTGCTCGAGGAGAATCGGAGAGGGACCTTGGAGGCAGTCGGTGGCCTCTGGATAGGGCTGAAAGGCAAACAGCAGAAATGCTGCCCACAACAGCTCTGCCACGGCAGTCCCAGCACGCCTTGTCAGGGCAGGGGCTCCTGCGTCCCCCACCCGGGAGCCAGCTGGTCAGAGGATGCCCTGCGGCCACTCCAAGGGGGACGATGTTGAGCTGCAAAAAATCCCGCTCAGGCAGCAGCAGAGCGAAGCATGGCTCTCGGCCGCAGCGGTTGCCGGCCAGCCGGCTGCTGCAACAGAAAGCCCACCAGCCTGCCTGGCTGCCCCTGGGTCTCAGAACGGAGATGGGCTTTTCCAGAGACACGACAGCAGATGCTGCAGTATAGATGGTTAGTGTTTTCAATTAAAATGTTTTTAATGGCTTTACAAATCCTCCTGCAGCAGCCCTACAGATTGTGCCACGGGACAAGGTCAGAAGAAGAGGACTGGAGAACCACACCATACCAGAAGCCCATCACCGTTTTGTCTGACCCCTTCCCTGCTGACACTCATTCTCACATCGAAGCTACTGACCACCATCATCCATCAGGGCTGAAACACCCCAGTGAAAATGAACCAGGAGCCAGTTGTTGCCCTCACCCATAGGGAAAGTGAGGCTGCTGGTGCCATGTGGGACCAGCTCAAGCTTATTTCCCTTCGCTGTCCTACCCATTTCACTCCGCTTTAATAGCAGAGGATGTTCCCTCCTCTCCAGGCTGGGCTGTGTAAGCACAGGGATGCCAAAGCTTCTTGCAGATGTTCCTCCGTGCTTTTCCCGCAAACCCTCTCTTGTGTCTTCACATCCACTGAGGGACAAGATGAGACAGAAACACCGCAGAGCTGCTCCTCTCTTCCCTCCCTCAACAGATGTCTGCCAAAGCCGGCTCTGCCCAGTGCTCCTAGACCAGTTTGGGGAGCCAGGACCTGGCCGGATACTACAGATGGGAAGGAGTTTCCACCAATATTCCCTCGCAGCCCCGGCCAGCTGGTTGCTTCAGCAGAAAGCCCACCAGTCTGTCTCGCTGTCTCCCATCCTCTTAATTTAGATGTGTTTTTCCAAAGACACGACAACAGATGCTGTGTTATAGATGGTTAGTACTTTCCATTAAAATGTTTTTAATGACTTTATAAATTCTCCTGTAGGAGCCCCATCTGAACTGAACATCCCCGGGATTTATTCACTTAATGAGCACACAAGGCAGAGCCACGCTGCCACGCTTCGGCTCCTGGGAGGGATTTTCGCAGGAACCCCCCCTCCCCTCTGCAGGGCCCTGAAATGCAGGGGGAAAAGCATCATCAGCCAGCTCGCCCCGGGAGCACACTGTGGCAAAACAAGGAATGAAAACTCCCCGCCCCACGAATCCATCCCTGAACCGCTCCTCCGTCAACCAGATGAGGATTAATCTCCTGTCACAGCTGAACCAAAAGCTTCAGAAGTGAAACGCAGGCTGCTCAGACGACTTCTGCTAGGGCATTTCTGTCACAGGGCTTGCAGGATCAGGTGCTTCAGTGAAACAACAGCTGCTTTACATCTGCTCACCTCGCAAGTCCCTTAACCACCAAAACCAGATCTCAGGTATCACAGGGACAGGGTTAGGCAGCCCCGACCGAAGCCAGCGAGCTGCTGTGATTTCCACCGGGGACGGCTCCCCCCCAGCCCACCTCCGTGCCTCCCATCCCGCGGGAGGGGGTCAGCAGCACCCCGAGGGGCTCGGGCGGGTGGGGGCGCAGCGAGATGGGGATTCTCTTTCAAGCACCGCTGAAAGGAACGCGGCACTAATCGCAGAGGGACGGAGGCGTGGAAATCCGATTAGCCGACACTACCCCGGCCGCGCTGTGGGGAAACCCACCCGGAGCCGTGTCGACTCAAGCGGACGCAGCAAGGCAGCACACGAGGGGATGCAAACCCGCGGGGCGGGACGGCTGCCTCCCCGCTGCTGCCGCCGGTCTGGCTCCTCGCACCGGCTCCAACGCGAGCGACGAGGAGCGGGCAGCAGGCGGTGATGGCAGAGCCCTCCGGCCAAGGGCAAAGCCCTTGAACCGACGGGCCAGCGAGGCACCCCCGGGGGCCGCACTGCCCGCCCCGCTCGGCGGCCCCGCGGGCTGCACCGGTTTCCCTCCCTCCGGCAGCGGCCGGCGGTAGAGGCGGGGGACAACGCCGCAGCGACCACCCGCCCGTTCCCCCGGAGCAGCCCCCGCCTCCGCCCTTCCCTCCTGCCCCGCCACGGCCGGACAGCCCCCGTTGAGACACACACACACACCTCCCCCCGCCCCCGGGGAGGGCGCCCGGTTCCCCCGTACCTCTCCCCGCAGGCCGCCCCCCCTCACCTGCGGGCCGGGTACCGGGGCCGTGGATCGGCGCTCACGCCCGCCACGCTGCCCTGCCGCTGCCGCCGCCGCCGCTTCCCCGCCCCGCCCCGCCGTGTCACTTCCTGAGCTCCCGCCCCGCCCCGGCACCGGCACCGGCCCCGCCGGGGAGATCCCGCGGGTCGGGGAGCCGCGATCGGGGTTGGAGGGAGCCGAGCCCCGCGCCCACCGGGGCTCCTCCCGTTGCGCTGCCCCGGCGGCGGGAGGGTTCCCTCCCCACCCCCCGGCTCTGCGAGGGAAGGAACCTCGTTAATTAAAGCCCCCGACGAGAAAGGGGTTTGGAGGCAACAGGCAACCGGGGGGGGCTGGGGCTGTAGCCTGTGGGATCATCCCTTGTGCAAAGCATTTGACGCTGCACTGTCCCACACGATATCCTGGTCTCTAAATTGGAGAAACATGGATTCAACAGGTGGAACACTCAGCGGATAAGGAACTGGCTGGATGGTCACACTGAAAGAGTTGTGGTAAATGGCTCAATGTCCAGTTACGAGTAATGTTCCTCAGGGGTCGGTACTGGGGCCGGTGCTGTTCAACATCTTTGTTGGTGACATGGACCAACATGTGTTGGTTTGTTGGATTGAGTGCACCCTCAGCAAGTTTGCCGACGATACCAAGCTGTGTGGCGAGGTAGACACGCTGGAGGGGAGGGATGCCATCAAGAGGGACCTGGACAGGCTGGAGAGGTGGGCCCATGCCAACCTCATGAAGTTCCACAAGGCCAAGTGCAAGGTCCTGTATCTGCGTTGCGGCAATCCCATGCACAAATACAGACTTGGTGGAGAATGGATCAAGAGCAGCCCTGAGGGGAAGGACTTAGGGGTGCCGTTTGATGAGAAGCACAACATGAGCCAGCAATGCGCGATTGCAGCCCAGGCGGCCAACCGTATCCTGGGCTGCATCAGAAGTGTGGCCAGTAGGTCAAGGGAGGTGATTCTTCCCCTTCTACTCTGCTGAGACCCCACCTGGAGTACTGCGTCCAGCTCTAGAGCCCCCAACATTGGAAAGACATGGACCTGTTGGAGCAGGTCCAGAGGAGGGACACAAAGATGATCAGAATGCTGGAGCACCTCTCCTATGAGGACAGGCTGAGACAGTTGGGGTTGTTCAGCCTGGAGAAGAGAAGGCTCCGGGGAGACCTTATGGTGGCCTTCCAGTACCTAAAAGGGGCCTACAGGAAAGCTGGGGAGGGACTTTTTACTAGGGCATGTACTGATAGAACGAGGGGGAATGGCTTCAAACTGGAAGAGGGTAGATTTAGATTAGATATTAGGAAGAAATTTTTCACTGAGGAACAGGTTGCCCAGAGAAGTTGTGGAAGCTCCATTCCTGGAGGTGTTTTAGCCCAGGCTGGATGGGGCTTTGAGCAACCTGATCTAGTGGGAGGTGTCCCTGCCTATGGCAGGGGGGTTGGAACTAGATGATCTTCAAGGTCCCTTCCAACCTAAACCATTCTATGATTCTATGATCCGTGAACTGGAAGAAGTCTCCTCGCCCCAGTGGGACAAGCAACACATCTCCTTCCCCAAGGGTCCTGGCTGAGCCCCCCCAACACCCCTGCCAGCCCAGAGGAAAGGGGCCATCCCGCAGCACCACCAGCTAAGGCAGGGGAGCAGAGCACCTCTCCCATAGCACCTGCCACCCACGCATGACATTGCCTTCACCAGTCAAGTCTGTATTTTGATAACTGAAGAGCATCAACCAAGCTTCATCCCGCCCAGAAAAGGAAACGAGGAGCCATTTCAGTAACCAGGCTTTATAAATGATTTTCAACAAATGTTTTTCTGAAAATGAGCTACAAATTACTCCCTCCATTCATCTTCTCTCTGCTACTCACTGGGAATAAATGACAGGATGGGGTCTCCTGTTCCATTCTTGCCTTGTTCCTCTGCTGCATGCACCATATCTTCTCATTTCAGTCTCCAATGTGTGAGAGGGACACTGCCACACCTCCCAGACATCTGTCATTGACAGCATGAGTGGAAATCAAATAGAAGGCATATCTGAAACTCCAGCATGGCACTGAATTCCCACAGCTGACACATTGCTGACAGGAGGTTTTCATCACTAAACCACCCCTCCCCCAAGCCATGGAACCCCCCTCAACACATGTGAGAAACATTAGTGGGGGTGAACCTGAAGAAAATCCTTTCTTGACAAAACTGATGTCAAAGCTTCTTTCTGACCACAAGATTTTGTCTTCCATGTTCATGACTACCCTATTCAGGTAGCCACCACTGCTGCTCTTTGACCATATCCAAAATCCCTTCCTAACAACCAAGATTTGAAGGTTTCTTCATATGTGGAAAACCCCAAAATGAGGAGCCACTTTAGCAATGTAACAAGACCTCCTGTCCACCTTCCCTCACCCCCATACAGACAAGCAAAGGCCATGGAGAGGACCTTCATGGGGCTGGATGGTCTCCATCTGAACAACTTGTGCCCTGAGCGTCCCACCACAGAGTATCACACTGGGGGTAAGCATGAGGACAAGCTACTCCCCACAGATAACAAACACTTCACCCAGCACATATCCTGCACATGGCTGATGACAGTGTTCCACAATGGAGAAAGTCCCTACCCCAACAGGAAATCACTGCCGGGGCCACTTCCATCACTGCTACCTGTCTGAGGCAATGCAGTGTGATGAAAACAGGAAGGCAAAAAGCAGACAGTTTGAGAAATAAACAAATACTGCATCGGGCTCCCTCTTTCTCCAAAAGTAACCTGGGAGCAGGCCCTGCCTCCCATCCATGGAGAAGAGGAGGATTCAGTTCTCAGGAGAGGACTCTTAAGGCCAAACAGAACACAATTCGGTAACTCCACTCAGCAGTTTCCGAACGCTCACTGTACTCCGAAAGAGCTCAAGTCACCTTTGGGTTTCCACGACTTCACAGGCATACTGGTGCTAGTTAGCACTCAGACAGAGGTTAAGTGATTGTTCATCCTCCAAGGAAGTCAATACAGGGATCGTTACTGCTTTGAAGTCACAGGCTCCCTGGCCTGCTCCCCTTTCATCAGACACCTCTGCCATACAGATTAATGCAATTCCAGCAGAGACCCATCTTTGATCCCAAATGTCTCCTCATTTCCCAAATGTCTTCTCAAATTTGGGGATGATGACATCTTTCATCCCAAAGTTAGCCAAGTGTAGCAACCATTCAGGGTTTTCCCACTTCTTGTTGCCTTCAGCTAGAACAAGGGAAGGATTAAGTATCCCTTCCACCTCTGTTACACCTACCACCCTCACATCACCTATCAAAGGCATCTGCCCAGCAAAGGATACACAATGTCCTGATGTTTCACACAAGTGCTCCTCTGTCCCAGGAGGCGCTCCAGCAAGGTCTGAATGGTCCTCGACTGCACTGGCTCCACCTGGCAATGACTGCTCTGAATCTGAGCAGTCAGAAGCAAGAATGACTTCCAGACCAACAGGAAACTGTTTGGCTTGTTCCTTCATACCTTCCCCCGCCTCATCTCCACACAGAGCAATGAGACCTTCAAACTTTGCTCTGGGGGGAATCAAGGGGCCGCACAATATGACGACACAGTTTAGGCAGCTGCTGGTATCACTCTCTTTCCAATTTCACTGTACGTCCCTCAAGGCAGTAGGCCAAGCTAGCAGCTGCAGGATTCTTCTTCATCTTACTATAACCTCCTCAAAGGAAGTTTATGGCTCCCCATCAAAGGCTAAAGCAATTCCCCAGGGATTCCCTTTTAATTTTCCAAGGCAGTCACCGCTCTCTTACCTGACAAAGGAAGACGTGAAGAGCACGAGATGTGGCCTCAGGCAGCTCTGCTAAGTTGGCTTCTGCTGCCTCCTGGAGAATCTGGCTAATTTCTTTTTGAGAAATAATATTGCTGCTCTGATATCTCAGAAACTTGAACAAAGGAAAAAATAGAGGCATTAAACAGTGAGAGACCCACAGATTCCAACAGTGACTCATCTCCTGGAAAGACCTCTTCTATGTAACGGAATGCCGCAGCACCTTAACCACAGGCCTGATTTTTATATCACTTCTAATACAACCAGTGCAAATACCCATTTTGACAGTGCTCTGATTTATAACCAGACTTATTTTGGTTTAGGTCAGGAAGGAAATTAAATGAACCAAGTAACCTTTAGAAAGTGAAATAAGAATAACAAAGATTCACAGACCAACATGTATTTGGAGGGGTAAGGTTCACATTAATAACCGCCCTCTCAGCTACTGTCATGAGGGCTTTATCATGAGTATTTCTGTGGACCACATTTCCGTTCTTGCTCGCAGCTCCCAGGTACAGCAGGGTAGTAGATTGCGGGAACTCCCTGCCCTGAAAAGTCAGGTCTGTAAGGTCAAAGACGAGGAGACAAGAGACAAGCTGTGATGCCAAGCAAAGCTCTGCTCTCCAGAGAGCCACAGCATGCTCCCTGACTGGAAACAGCAGTTGCACGTTCTCTGTAGGTTTCCCCTCTCATCCCTAGGGGTCCAAGATGATATAAATAAATGCTACAAACACCAGAAGAACAGGACGTGCTCACTAACAGCAGTCAGTTTCTGCAGGGTGTGGAAGGGAAGTTCATTTGAAAGTATCATTATTATAGGGCACGAATATAGTGACAGACAAAGCCACAGCAGTATCTGAGATTGCGTGTGCGTAGGGGGTAAGTTCCAATAACCAATCCACATGCACTGTACCAACATACTGGAAAAAACATCGAGAACACCCTGCCCTTCCCTTGCTCACCAAAGTCATCAGCCTGAGAACCGCTGGCTGCAGAAAGGACTTCTGGCCCCCACTGAGCAGTGTGAAGAGCAGGAATCGGTGCCAGGGCTGCGAAGCAACATGTAGAGCTGGGAGAGAAGGAGAAGTCAATCAAAGACAGCTTTAAAATCGGCCAAGTGACAGGCTGGCCCCGGATAAGGACAGTCTTCAATACTGACCCCAAGTTTTCTCTTCTAGACCCCACGCTGTGAAACACCAAGGGGATGTTTTGCTCTGTTCTTACTTGCTTTTTAATCTGTCACTCTTTGGGCAAGAGTTTAGTCATGAGGACAAAACCTTAATAGCTTTTCAAAGGAGAAAATACATTTTGTCCATCTTTGTGCTGGTACAGGAAGAGAAACCTTCTCCTGGGGTGCATGTCATAAAATAGTAAGGGGATATCTTTAGCCCAGGGTTTTAAAAATAATACCCTCTGGTTTCAATACGAGGACAAGTTTCCTGACCACAGGTTTTATATAGCTGCAGAATACTCTTTGGGGAATGAAGAAAGACCTGCTGCACAAATCAAGCCTGGATCTGCATCAGAGAGCATACTATGGGGACCAGACAGGCTGATGACAGTAATGCAAACAATCAGTAGAGAAAATGTTCTTAATAAGGGGTATATATGATAAACGGAGGTAAGGCTCAAGGACACTGGCTGTGACAGCGAAAAGTCTCTCACTGAATGCTAAAGTTAAGTGTTATTACCTTGTATTTATTGCAGGTTAGGATGTATTTAATGCATGGGATGGACAATTGCAACAGGTCAGCTGATACAACTTGTTACACCATGGCAACTCACCAGAGTTTCAGAAAGGTCCCTTTTCCACTGGCAGTCAAGTAACCTTCCTATTGCCACTACAAGAATATTTTCTATGGGAAAACAACACTAAAAAATCATGTAAAATGTTTGGGGTTATCTTTTAGCTGGTGGAAATGAGAAGGTACCAGCACTGTGCACGGAGCCTGCTCTACACATCTGGAAAAATCTCTGGACCGAGAGAGGGTTTTAGAAAGCCTCAAACGAGGCAACACCTACAGGCAGAGTCAGGCCACACTCTGCAGTGTTCTTGCATCTTTCAATCAAACACAGACATGATTCTCATTCTGCTTGGAATAAGGAGACTCCTGTTATCGGTGGTGTGAACTTCTGCACCACAGCAAGAATTTAGGCAGCCAAAGTGACAGGTTCAGCTGTTGCTGAAGCAGCATTTCATTAGCATAATCCCAAATCAGCGGAACCTCCCCATAGCATGCCACCTTTTTTTTTTTTTTTAAACCCAGCCTTTTAATAGCCTCCCTTCAGCTACTGGCTGTCATTCATCTGCAGTATTACATCTTCATTCAACCACTTCCTCTCTCCCACCAGTGTCCCTTTTGTCTGGTGTTCATTCACTCCAACCCCTTCTCTCTTAGTGTTTAAATGACTGAATTGAACAGGTCAGGGTACAGCGAACTTTCTCTCTGTTTTAAGATCAGAGGCAGCAACTGGACTTTGTGGCAGGAGGCTGACAATAAACAGAAGGCTCTATTCTTCCCTCCGGCTGCACAATGCTGCCATATTATGTTATATTGCTAGCATGGTACACATTAGGTCTGACGTGGACTCCGGAAACCAAGGTCTGCATTCACCCCTAGAAATCTAGAATTTCCAAATTCTATTCCCTAGGGCTGCCTAGTACACTGTTCTCCCTTCCTTTCTCTCAGGGCCAAACTGTGACCAACACTGCCCGTGTGGAAGACATACCACATTCAGATCCTCCCTCCCCTGTATTTATGGTCTAAAGGTTTGCTACAATTTGCCTGGAAGTGAAAGACTATTCCTATACTCCTTCCATTCCTAAACCTTTCACTCTTACCATATCAGGGGGTGGTGAATGGCTTTTTTCCTTCTGGAAAGCATTTTGCTGTCCAGAGCCAAAGTGAGGGCTCATGCCTGCAGGGAAGCCAGGCACTGTGATTTCATCCCACAAAGCATATGATTAACTTTAGGCACACAAATAATTTTCCTCATTGGGCATAAACTCATTAAGCATCTGCTCCAGGGCGCTACTGGATGGAGATCAAAGAGCTCAGAATCACTGCAGGAGGGAAACCCAGGAGAAGAAAGGGCAGGAAGACTTTACCAACATCCTGGTTCTTCACATACAGGTATTCCACTAAGGTTTCCAGGCAGGCAACCACGGCTTGAGAGAGCAGAAAGTCTTTCTGGAATACCAAGAGGGAGAAAAGAAGAAGAAGAAAAAAAAAAAGTCAACATCTATTGCAAGAGGAAAATTCATAAAGTGGCAGGATCTGAAGAGCACACAGCACAGGAAAATAACAACTTTCATCTCCTTCACAGGATGCAACGTGCTGCAAATTATCTGTCACGTCAAGGAGCCAAACAAAGGCACAACTACTCATTCTGAGACTAAAAAAAAATTAAGTAGCAGCCTCCAAAGAATAAAGATGGGAACCCAGCATCACTCAAGAGAGTTAAATGTAAACCAATGTACTATCCCCTGGAGCCCAATATCATTTGAGCAAGTCAAATGTACACTGAGGTACTACCCCCCAAAGCACATTGCCAGGGGTGTGGGAAAGGGACTTTTCCCACCTCTGTCCCTATGGGTGTGGCGCCCCCGCAGAGCAGGAGATGGGAAAACAGAGATTGTCGTTAGTACACAGAATTTCAGCTATCCAGTTCAGCAGCAGGGAGTGCCGCATAGCTTGATTTACCTTCTTTCTCACTGCGCCATGCTGCAGCAAGAGCATTTTCCCTCCTCCTCATCACATGTCTGCAATGGGTGGAAAATGCAGGCAGAAGATATATATAAAAAAAAGCAGCCCCTGAAGTTCTGCAACAGGGTGGTTTCTCCTCAGGTTAGTGTACCTACTTGAAGCCCAACACTAGTGTTGTTCCAAAAGTCGTATTTTATATACCTGCAACTGGACGTGCACCAAAAGGTTCTGCAGACTGACAACAAGTGAGAAGACCTGCCACATGGCAAAGGGGTGCAAGGCAGCGTCCGGCAGTGGTGATGGCTGTGGTTGTGTCGCACCTTCAGCTGTGTTTTGGCCAACGATCACCAGCAGAGAGGAGGAGAAGTTCTGTCGCAGGACAGCTCTCAGGAACTGCATGATGCTTACTAGACAGGGACCTGCTTATTAGTGTGTGTCAGTGTTTTCCTCTCCCCTGCCCTGTGTGTTGGTGCCTGTGCAATAGCATGGGAGAAGTGAGGAGAAAATTTGAACATAAGGGCCCACCAGAGTTGCCCAGCAGCTGCTGACAGCTGCAGGCAGGAATGGTAACATGAGTTCCCATGTTCATCTCCTCCCTGTGAGACACTATCCCAGCTCTTGCTCAGTTCAGATGTCACTACCAACCTCCAAAGAAGATTTGTGCAAACACAGCAGAACTCCAGACAGTTCCCTTTTTCCCTTTCTTACCACCAGTTACGTACTCCCAAAGCCAAATGGACCAAACTTTCCAGATTCCCACCAGCACCAGCACCTGCACCTTCCCATCCCCAGTTCTTCCTTGTTGCCTGTAACATGGTACTAGCAGCCGCTTCCAGTCAAACCCCTGTAGCAGATCCAAAATACCTAACAGAAGGATTGGCTTCTTCTTCCTGAAGATGACTGCATTCAGGACTTCTGTTAGGTCTAAAGAAAGTGTCTGGTGAACCTAGAGGAGAATTAAATATAAGAGAATAAATGGTGTTGGTTTGGACCAGGTAAAAAGCTCCCTCACATACTTTCAGTCCTTAGATACTACCCATGATGACCATTGAAAAACAAGGGAACAGCAACAGTGTTTCAGAAGTCTATCTCAGAAGAGACAGTCGCATCATTGGCCTCTCAAGTTTCACCCATCACCAGTTGCCAGCCCCTCAAAGCTGCCAAACCATAGTGCAACTCATTTGCCTGTCTCGCTCTCACTGCTCCCTGCAGGCCCTCTGGCACATGGCTGGCAGACTGACGAGCACATGGAATAGCAGGAACAGCTATCACCAAACATGGCTGTACCCTAGCCACGCAGTCAGTCAGCAAGACTGTGGAGCCAGGCACCCAAAAGGCAGCAGTGACAACAAGAATCTGGCCCTGCCTGCTGGAGCCGGGAAGCCTGCAAAGAGCCCAGGGCTAGGAACTATGACATGGGTGAAGGAGGCAGAGGAGGTTAGGAAGTTGCAAACTAAGGGAAATAGGAAAGGTGGGCTTGAGAGGGCAGTCTGCAAAACACTGTTTCCATCACAGAGCAGCCATCCAGCAGCAATGGCATGAAGGCTCACAGAGCCCCAGAAGGGTTCAAGCTTTTCAGTAAGGCAAAGAGTTGGCATGGGAGGGCAGGCATAAGGACTGCAGGGCTGATTCCTTCAATCATCTTCTGAAGAGAGAAATGTTCAATAGGAGAGCTAAGAGTACCTCCTGCAACAGGGTGTCAGTGGTTACTTGTCTAAGAACTGACGAGCCAAAGCCTTTAACAGCCTACCATCCATGACCCATGTCTATCCACAGGGTTTTGCTAAAGCCAGTAGCAGTAACACAGTTAAGATACAAGCTTGCTATGGCCCAACAAGTCCTCACTATTAACACCAGCCTGAGATGAATGTGAGCAACTCACATTTCTTGAAGCCATTGTTCCCCTCTAAAAATCTGCAGGCTTAGGGAGACAGCCTGGCATCAGCTCACATTCACAGCCACAAAGGCCAAAGACTCTCTACAAGGGCCTCCAGGATGCTTTGTGCAGCTTCAGCAATGCTGAGCAGCAGAAAGCAGCAAGAGAAGTGAGTCTTCCTCATCCCCTCTCATTCTCCCTCACCAGAAGATTAGAAACACTGAAGCTTAGAAATGCTGAAGCATCCTTGAAACAACCATATCCGTATCCTGGGCTGCATCAGAAGTGTGGCCAGCAGGTCAAAGGAGGTCATTCTGCCCCTCTACTCCACTCTCATGAGACCCCACCTGCATCCAGTTCTGGAGTCCCCAACATAAGAAGGATATGGAACTGTTGGAGCGTGTCCAGAGGAGGGCCACGAGGATAATCCAAGGGCTGGAGTATCTCTCCTATGAGGACAGGCTGAGAGAGTTGGGGCTGTTCAGCCTGGAGAAGAGAAGGCTCCAGGGAGATCTTATTGTGGCCTTCTAGTCCCTAAAGGGGGCCTACAGGAGAGCTGGGGAAGGACTTTTTACTAGGGCATGTAGTGATAGGACAAGGGGGAATGGCTTTAAACTGGAAGAGGGCAGGTTTAGATTAAACACTAGGAAGAAATTTTTCACTTTGAGGGTGGTAAGGCACTGGAACAGGTTGCCCAGAGAAGTTGTTAAGGCCCCATCCCTGGAGGTGTTCAAGGCCAGGCTGGACGTGGCCTTGGGCAACCTGGTGTAGTGGGAGGTGTCCCTGCCTATGGCAGGGGGGTTGGAACTCGATGATCTTCAAGGTCCCTTCCAACCTAAACCATTCGATGATTCTATGAAACACTTCCATTTGCCGCCCGCATCTTAAGTTTCTTTCCCCATCTCTGGTGCAAGAAGGATTCTGGATTGCAGGTCACAGCACAACAAGCCAGTAAGGTACCGACGAAGCCAAACAACAGGCTTATAAGCCACTAAATGATTGCGCTTCAAGGATCAATACAAGCTAAGAGAGTCAATACCACAAGATGAAAGTCAACACTAGCCGCTAGAACTGAATCCCTTTTGGGATTGGCACAACACTGACCGCCCAGGCCCAGCCCTGACTTGGAAATGGAGAAGGTAAATTGTGCTCAGCCGTTAATAGAGCAGAGACAGACAGGTCTTGCTATGCATTCACACAGCTGACAGTCCATACAAGTCCCATGCTGTAAGACCTAAGCAGAGGCAGCACACCTGTGAAGTAACAGGTGCCGACTTGGTCTGATTTGGTCTTTTGGAAAAAGTCTTCCCTCAGCATTAGAAAACCAATCCTTGCCTCTTTGTGCAGATACATGTATGTCCTTACTGTGATTTTATCATCCACGAATATATGCACTGACTCCCAAAGAACACACTCTGCTGGGCAGAGCTCACAACTCATGACATGCTGTTTAACTCCATACCAAGAGAGGGAGAGAGGCCTGGGTAGATACTTCAAAGGGAAACGTTATCCCCTTGTGTTGTCATTAGAAAGTGCTTCCCTCAAAGTTGTAATTCCCCTATCAGCTGACAACTCCAGCTTAGCTCTCTTGTCAGACTGCAAAATGTCAAATAAAATGACAGCTGTCCACATTCATATGAGCTTCCTAATACTGAGTACTCACTTGCCAACAATAGGTTTGGATTGTGACTGTTCCACTATTGATCATTTTAGTACCAAAAAGCACTTTGCAACATGGGAGCTATGTCTCCCACTCCCAGCCTTCCTTTGAGAAAGGCCTTAAAATGTATTTTGCTCTGTCCTGAAGAGGAAAGTGATTTGGATAAGGAGGGCTGGGTATGCACTTTTCCCCCCAGGATTTCCGCCCCTCTCTAACTCTCTAGTGATTTTGGTTTCAGCCTTCAACAACATGCTAGCTTCTAGTCCCACTGCAGAAGTGCAGCAAGGAATAACTTGTCAACTATAACGAAAGAGCAACCAAGGCAAGCAGATTCCAGGACAAAGCAAACCACTTTGCTCTGCTAATGAAGAAATTTTTTTTTTTTTTTAAGGCTTATCCATAACCTGGACTGGAACACTAGAGTGGTTCTAACCTCAGTATTGTAGCGATGCTGATAAAGTAAGAGGGATGCAACCAACAGCCACCCAGAGCACAGCAAGGCATCCTCAGATGACAGGTAAGCAGGTTCAGCGGGAGGGGACCACAACCAGGTGCACTCCAAAACCTTCTGCAGGAGCTCTAGCAAGGACACACTGGAGAGCAGCACAGCCACGGCTGTGTGGGAGAAACATAATCAGAGGCTGATGGAATGGCACAGGTTAAACCAGCTTGACAAGCAGAAGAGAAGTGCAGAGCACACCCCTGCTGCACTGAGGCAGCCCCAGCTGCCACAGCTCATCAGAGTAAGGCTGTCCGCTACGCTGGTATTCATCTCCCACAGCACAAGCGACCACTCGGCCAGCTAATAAAATGACCAGCCTTCAGCTAACATAGCTGGAAGGTTGGTTAGAGCTGTTCTCTATTATTGTTTAATTTTTTGAACTATGGCAATACCAGGACATTTCAAACAAGGCACTGCTGTGTTTTATGAACGAGAAAAATACTGTGGTTCTGTCTCTCAGCAGCCAATTCCTGAATCATCAGAAGGCAGCAAAACCAAACCAAACCAAAACAAAACCCTCAACCTAAAAAACCCCATCCCAAATACAAAACGGTCTTTGTTAACTGTAATGCTGTGTCTAGAAGGGTGAAAATCCACCTTACCTGCTGAGACAGTTAGAACACAGTCCCTGATGGCCAAACTACAACCTTGCTGAGATTAACTTAGCAATCAATACAATCTTGTCTCACCTCTCTGTTGACTACAAGGTGTTGTCTGATGAAGGCTGCAGTACAGAAAATTCAAGGATGGCTGCAGGAGGTCAGTGTCCCTCAGCCTGCATTTACCACAGAGATTACTGACTGGAAACAAAAGAACATGCATAACGGACACCAGCATAACAGAGCACCCGAGCACAAGAAAGAAGTCAGTGGGGAGAGAATTCAGACAAGAGCGATACAACCTGAAGTGAAAATAAACAGAGCACAGTACTGACAAAGCAATAGGTATCTGCCCTAGAGTGTTTGCTTTAGACCAAACAGTGCAGTGGAGGATGATAATGGGGAGGGGGGAATAGAAAAGGGTATGGGCACATATAACATTGGGCAGTAATGAATCCAAGAGCAACAGACTATAAGTTACCTGTTTCCACAGAGTGAGTTTGATCCTAAGACTAGGTCAACCATAAACAGCTGTGTGCCTGTCTCACATAGTGACCAGACTGGGGAATGGAGAGCTGTACTCCTCCACTCTCACCAAATCTGCTCACACTAAGAATAAACGCGCCATGTTTGTTGTAAGCACCAAACACTTAGGAACAATGTTTAGCAAGAGTTTGGGAGGGAAATCCAGGACGGCAGGGCTCAGCAAAACTGTCATAGGAGATATTTTGAAAAGCATAAAGTCTGAGTAAGCAGTTCTCAAAAAACACACATCAATACGCCTCCCCACACCCCTTCCATCTATGAGCTGGTTTCACGTAGGCCTTATCAGAGGAGAGTACCCTGCACACTCACCCCTGAAGAACATAGCCTGGGGAGCCAAGCAGGGAATGAGGGGGGTGGCTGGGGCAGGGGGAAGAGTTGTGTTGAAAAATACAGAGCAGAAAGCAAGAGCAGAAGGAGCTTGTGACCCCTGGGAGCAGCTGAGCTGTGCTCTGAAATCACAGCAGCTAAAAAGGGCTGATATAAAGAGGACATGCTTCTTCCACAACCTCAGTTCCCCTGGCTAATGAATGTCTGAGAAACACTGCTTCTTTACAAGGGCAATATAGGCAGCCCCAAGACATGGAACATTTCAAATTGACAGGGGACAGTCCTTCAAAGTCTGCTGGAGAGATCAATTTGTCAGAGCAGGGAAGAGATGAGAGGATGGATCAGCTGAAGTTCCCTCTGGTATCTATTCTTTTTTCACAGGCTGCATGATCCTCCAATAGCCACGTAAGAAGGGAGAAGTCACCAAGTAAGGATCACCAGACACCAAGTAAGGAATCACCAGACAAGACAGTAGGTCACAGTACAGTGAGTAAACAAACACAGCCCAATCTTCTACATCTCTGGGGTGGAGTGGGCAAGTCCTGCAGCTGGTTGGGACCCTTATACTCTGGACTCACACTCCAGGGAGAGCCCAGGTTCACTAGACTGCTGCACCCTAATGGCTGGTTCACAGGACACCGCTGTGTCCTGAACCCCAAAAGAGTGTGTTAGCAAGTGTGGACAGGGAAGGATGTTTCAGAAAGCACAGCAGCAATACCGTCATGTGCCAAGTGAACAACAGTCACAGACCCTGAAATCATGTCACAGCCAGGAGAATACTTTGGCCACCTTGTGAGGTTTCAGACAACAAATATATTGTAAAAGCAGGAGGCAGAGAACCTGGGGTTTGTTCCTGTTTTTTGTACAGGACCAAGCAGGATGGGGTTTTGAGCAACATGGTCTAGTGGGAGGTGTCCCTGCCCATGGCAGGGGGGTTGGAACTAGATGATCTTTAAGGTCCCTTCCAACCTAAAACATTCTATGATTCCTGAACTGGTAACCAGGGCTCTTTACAATGCTCTAGCTATGAAAGTATCTCAAAACAACCATAACTGTAATGCAAGGTACCCCTTCTCTCAAAGGACAAAGAGCCAGCCCCTAATCGTCTTATTGGAACACTTAAGAAACACAGATCAAAGCCCCCTGGGAGAAGATGGATGCACCAACTCACCCTGGTGAAGCAGTTTGAAGTCTGTGCTGTCCAGCTCCCTGACGCCCTTGCTTCGCAGCTGCACCAGGAAAAGGAGGCTCAGCAAAACAGGCAGGTTCCTGTTAGCTAAAGAAGGGCGCAGACAGCTTAGCTTGTCAGTGAACTCTAAACTGTTGTACCTTAAAGCGTGCAAGAACTGTTAATTTTCCAGCTGAGGAATGAGTGTGGGTTAGGGGACGAAGTATTCCCCCTTTACACGCACAAACACACATGTTCCCAACTTAATTCTCATCTCTACAGTCCCCTCTGGATCAGGCCCCCTTTCTGCCACTGTGGGTTGGCCTGAGTTACACACTGGATCCTGCCAACATCACTCTAGGAACAGCTGGAAAAGAGGAGGAAAAAGGAGGCTAGGGTCTTTTACACACTTAGTGAACCATGTAAGGGGCATGGTCACCGCACACTCAAATTGACACCTTTAATAAGCTAGAAGTCACCAGCCCTTTGGAGACTACCCTCTTCCCATCTACTTGACCACCACTGGTAACCTGTGCTTTGACAGCAGCCCAGCGCCTCAGAGCTCTCAGCAGCGCAGCATTTGTTCTCCAGCATCTTGTGAGGCCAGAAAACGCTGTCCATCCTGCCCCACAAGGCAGAGCAGAGACAGTAGAGGCGAGTGCCCCACACAGCAGGTCTGTATGTGAGGAGAATGGAGCTGGTCAGACCACCAACTCCCCAGGACAACCCCCTCCCTAGTATATTCACTGTTCTGCAGCACTGTAAACAGCGCTTTGCATTGGATATAGCCATACCTACAGCAAGCAACTATCACCTCCAGAAAATGTCTTCACAAAGGCTCAGGAGTTTTCAGTTTTGAGGAGGAAACATTAACGGGTGTCTTTAATGTGAACATATTCTTGATGGACTCCCACTGTTAGGCCTTCTTGTTGTCTAAGAGCAGCCTACTGTTTGAACAGGAATGCAGATCCCCTGGACTTACCTGCCCCAGACCTCACAGAGAGCTGCCTGTGTGCTGGGAGACAAGGAAGTCATGTCTCCAGAGTACATCTGGTGTTTGACTTTCTGGATGGGGCTGCCAGTAACTCAGCTAACGAGTTCAAGATGCAGTATGAAGAGGAGCTGGGGATATTAGACACAGCAGGAGGGCTCTAATCTTGCAAAAGCCACTCTAGCCCGGTGTCCATCACTAGCAGTTTGGAGGAATAGGTCTGACTGCCACAACAGGAAACAATCGACCTCCCCACAGCCCCTGGCACCCCTAGAGCAGTGACAGAGGGACACCACAACTCCAAATGTACACAATTCCAAACAAGATCAGATCTGGCAGATGCCAACATTGCCTTCTCTAACTATAATCTTGTAGCCTCATGCCCTACCACGCTCCTGCTTTCAGCCACCCTCTTCTCCAGTCTACTGACTTTGCTGGAGGTAAGCCAAAAACACTTTCCCTCTTGTTGCTTCCATCCCAACTGTTACACAACAAAACACCCCAAACAGAGCAGGGCTGTTACAAGTGTCAGCGTCCCCCTCAGGAAGAACCAAAAGCTGTGCTGGGCCCCTATCCCAGGGGACCCAAGGACATCCTAGCACTGCTCCCTTTTTCAGTTCAAGCTCAAGGACTGCTTTGCACAGCACCGTTCATGACGGGACAACAGTTCCAACTCTGCAGCCAGAGCTAGTAAGGAAAACAGAGGGATTTCCTCCAGTCACAACCCTGCTAAATCTTTGAGAGATTTAATAGAATTATGAGATCTGGTGATACCACAGTTCCTGTTTGGAGATCAATACCATGAATGATTCAAACAATCTCTGCTCCCAGTCCCTGTGCCCTGGGAACCGAGGGTACTCAGGCACACCAAGCTGTTTTGCACAGAAAAGAGGCAAAAAGGAGGGTGTCTTTCAGTCACCAGTTTAGCCCCTGTTCAGGCTGGTAGATTTACCAGCACAGGTCTCCACTTGAACACTTACAACAGTTTAAGAAAACCTTGCCTTTGTTTAACAATCACAGTTTGAAGCCAGAGCAACCTAAATCAGAAACAGACTCCCTAACTTCAAAACAAGAATCACTGGAGAAGGAAACTAAATCAGCACAATTCTGTCCATAAATTTCCTCATGCTGGTAAGTACTGAAGCTACATCAGCAGTTCAAAAACACTTTATCCCAGACTGAATCCCTTCAGCCATCTACCCTGCTAGTTGATCTTACAGCAAGACCACGTCACAGAGGGGAGTCACCTTGTAAAGAGGCTGAGCTGCTCTCTACCAGCAGCTGCTGCAGAATCTGTAGGAACTGACTCCGGAGGAGGTCACAGACAAGGACATCCTCATTTCTTTCCAGGAAGGTCCTTAGAGTCATCAACACCTTCCAAGCCACCTCCACAGAGCTTGAGCAGACCAGGTCCTGCAAGCGAAGAAGCACACACTTCAGGCAGAAGTCACTGCTATTTAATACCATTATGCTAATCTGGTGCCTTGGGAAACAGCCTAATAAAGTACCATTCAGATTAAGTATGTCCTGATTAAACAGAGAACTGAATAAAGCAGATGAAATCTTGTCTGATAGGCACCTCTAAGTAATATCCCGTTTAAAGGATGCTGTGTAACTCCCATTCAGCACACAAGTGTAGGGGTAACATACATATATGGTCAAAGGTTTAGACAAGTGAGATCGTAAAGCCAGGGTGCTATTTCCAAGAACACACAGCCTCTGGCACTTCTGGTCTCCTTGTTGTTTTGAAAAATCAGGTTGCATATTAAAGATGATTACCTAAAATCAAGCTTATGAGTCAGTCCATAGTTACTCATTTTCAAAAGGCTGGCAGCCTTGTATCTGCAGCAACATAACAGCTAAACTGCATGAAATGTACATAAACCAGACAAGCAATCACTCAGTCATGGAAAATGGAAGAGTCATGTACACAGCACTCAGCCCACAAGCCTGCTTCTTGACTACAGAGCTCTGTCTGGAGTCTCTGAGCTGAATCCCACAGCCAGTAGCCTTAACTCAGGCATACTTTTGTTGTTAAGGTGTTTAACGTTAAATTCACCTGCACAGCATGTACAGATGCAGTTCCACAAAGATCAGGCAGAAAACGCCTGATAGTGCTGAAATAATATGATCATCTCAACATGTATTATGTCAGAACTACCTCTCCTCTCCTCCCCAAGTAGTCCTGGCTACTGCATTGCAAATGGTACAGCTGAAAGAGGTAAACAGAAAACTGGTCTCACCAACCAAGCCTACAGCCTGCCAGGACAGCCCACTGCCTTTTCCAGCTGCCTTCCCCTATCACACAGTAGTCATGCAGACCGGGATGATGGAGAAGAAATAGCTGTGGGACCCCATAGCCAAGGAAAGCAGTTAAGGTAAGAACAGGCTGCCCATGCCAGAAAAACCTCTAGTTCTGAGCCTGGTTCCTGCCCATATCTAGGACCTTCAGGAATAAGGGGCAGGGAGCTGTCTGTACAATCAGCTCTACTGACATAGATCTACTCCATATGACATTCAAGAATGTAATCTAATGTCAGTCAGCCTATCTCCATTCTCTGAGAGAGCAGCTCAGATCTGGAACACGGAGAAGACAAGTGGGACAATGTGTGATCACGACCACATTCACCCCCAGATGAACACACACAGCACAAAATGGCACAAACCACAGGCCACGGCATTCCTGGTCCTGGTAAATGCATCACTGTGTTAACATCTTCCTCCCTACTCAGGAGCTCAAGGTCTCAGATGAAGCCACTAACCATCTGTTCTATCTAATCCAGACAATTATTAAAAGTAGATAAGCAAATAAATTATCCTTGGAAGGACATTCATTTTTGTTTCACTGTACCATGCAGAGGCCATTCCATTTTACCAGTCCATTCTCAGGCTGAAGTTATTCACCTCATAACTTTTGTTTACATCTGACAGTATATTTATCCCAGGATATTGCACTGTTTTATTAGTCCATCTATATTCAGATTGATTATGCTCTTCCCCAGCTGAAAGGTGAATTGTCAAAGCCTGTGATTTATTACAACTCACTTTAAAGACCATGACAGAGCTAAATTAATTTATTTCTGCAAGAGCACATGGCAAGATGGAAAAGGGAAAGCAGGAATGCTGTATCATTCAGGGAAGGAGCTACTGTTTCTCTTTTGCTTATTGATAGACCTGTGATGTATACATCTGCTTTAGTTTATGGAACGATAGGTTCCAGAACTACTGCCAAAGGTAACAGCGTAGGCAAGTCTCATGGCACACTTCTCCTTGATTTGTACTGATATGTCATCTCATTGATCACTTTTACTAATGCTCTGCAATGGTATCGAATGCCTGGATGTTGCTACCTACTCTGCAATGTCACCCTAACTGCGAAAGAACTGCCCTATGCAAGAGCCCTCGTGTCAGTCATTTCAGTAACCTGGAATATTAAAATTTACTACATAGCGTCTTAGAGCAGATCAAATACATGCCAGTCTGCAATACCTTATGGGTGCCCACTCAGAATCAAACCTTGCTTCTTCACTGTCTGCTGATATGGGTTTCTGTTCTCAATGATACATCATTTGAGTTTCTCTAACAGGCTGGAGAAGAAACCACAGCTTGCCCTTACAGGCCAATCTCATGTTCTTGTGTGGAAATGTTAGCAAGCATTTACTGCGTGACTGGCTGAACAGTCATGGGACAAATGACCACTGATGGGGAGGGGTGACAGGGCAGCTGGGAGAGGTGGAAGTGAGAGAACGCCTCTGAGCATCCATCAGGATCTGGATTCTGTCACGATCACATAGGTTAACAGAGCTCATTATGCCAGCTAAAGGCAAACACACTAGTCCTGCTACTTCAAGGCCCCTTTCTGACCTGCACGGATTAATTTTCCCCGTCCCAAGATTTTTATTTTATCTTTTAAGAGCAATAAAATGTGCTATTTGCAGTCCTGAAAACTCAAGAGTACTGCAAAAATCTCTGACAAGACTCTCCAGTTAAAAGCAAACAAAATTAAAACCCCAAGCAAACAGAAAGCCGTGCCCTCAAAACCTGTTCTCTGCATGCTACTTTTCTGAAGTTCTTTGCTCCTCATACCCTTCTCATCTATCAGTAGTAAACCATTGCTCCCAAATTATCAAAACAGCTTCTTGAAAGGCTGCCACAGAAGAAGCTGGAGTACCCAGCTGTGTATCTGAATAGAGAAAGGAATGGGGTTTTTCACGGCATACATCAGCAGCACCCTTCAGATCCCTCCCTAGCCAACTCTCAAAAGATCCCTTTCTATCACAGTAGATGGATGACAGAGAAAGAGCTAACACACATACACAGTCCCATTTTCCATACCAGGCTTCCCTGGGAGGCAGAAGTCTGCGTATATACACATGGGCCCTTCTAGCAGAATCCTTGTCCTCATAACAGCACTAAGAACTTTAAGAACCCAAAAGTCCCCTAAATCAGGGCCAGGATAGCAGCCTGTCCTTGTGAAAGTCACATACCAGTAAAATAAGTAAAATGCTGGAATTGCTCTTCAGAATGGGAAGTAATGGGTTAGCACTGTTCAGCTGATGAGACACGCCAAAACCAGCTTCTTCAGTCTCAGTTTGCTTGCAGTCTCCCCAGGAAAACCAGAGTTGGAGGACTTGGTGTCCAAATCTCCCCGTAAGTTCAGGGTAGTGCAGGAAGAATTTCAGCAGGAGAGGACAATGGACGTAGACAAAGCTCAGATCTGGAACATTACTCAGGATCCTCTTTATGGTACACAACGACCTCTGGTAAGCGTGTGGGAGGGAAAAGGGGAGGGGGAGAGAGAACAAAATAATCACTAGATACTGAATATCAAAAAGCTGAAGTGATGAGACTTTACTGTGAGAAACAGTCACACTGCCTTTTAAGTAGACAATCAAATATATCAGTTAAACATCATTTTGTAAAGCCCATTTGCATCACAAAGGCTATGAAACTTGTAGGCTTTATACAGTGCTCAAAGCTGTGCAGCAGCAGCAAAGAGCCATATGGGAACACTAGAAAGCCTGCTGCAGAGGCTGTAGATGTGTTCAGGAGACTGAAGCTATAAAATTTATTATATTCTGTATGTGAATTCACAGCCTATCCAACGCATTTACACTTCCCACACATACATAAGTTTATTCAGTCAAATCTATACTCCCTAGTGGCTTTTCACAGTTAACTTTCCAAAGTGTAGATGCACTGCACACTCTTCACTCATTCACTGCTCACCACCTATGTCAAAATACTTTCTGCAAGAGGGTTGATGTGAGTGGGGAGAAACCTTAGTTTCGACAAAAAGGGTCCAAGAGGTAGGCATGAAATCTTTTACCGAGTCCAGGGTTTTCTCTTTGTCCTGACTGACAGCAAGGAGATAAAGAGCAGCTCTGAGTATGTACGGAGGGGGACAGTCTCCATGGTCCTGTGCTGATAGGAGGAAATTTCTTACAGCTAAAAATAATTCTGCTTCTGGGACAAACCTGCATTCAAGGAGATTGGAGTGGAAACAGTAACATTAGGCATGCCTTACCTACAAATACATGGTATGTAATGGCCACAAAACCACTTGCCATGTATACTCTTGGCTCACCTGTCCCCAAGGGTATAGGCAAAGTACAAGAGTAGTATGAAGCAGTGTTGGTGGCTGCAAAGAGACTGATCCAAAGAGAAAGGCTCAGGGGTTTCAGCCAGGAGGAGAAGGCTTTCAGCAACGGTGTAGTTTAATTGAGGCAGACCCTTTTGCAGGAGCTCAGACACCTCTTGCTCTGGAAATAAAACTAATGTGAGCAGGCAGGCAATGATGAGGAATGTCTATGACAAAGCAGAGTGGAACATGGGGATGGAAGCATCTGCCTGCCCTAACTCAAGCACATCAAATTAGGGAAGTTCCTGATGTAAGAAATATCAAAGCCAACCTACTACCCCACAGTTTGCATACAGCAAGCGCACCTCTATGATTTGGCATAAATAGAGGTGTCAGACCTGATTTAATGGAGCTGGCTTTGAGGATGAAAACACACTTCTGTTTGAGGTTCCCAGCTTTTTGCTGATGCTGCCTGTATGGAGACCAACCACTGCCAGTGGGAAAAGTGGCTTTTGTGATGTGGAAACTTTCATCTCATTTATTTGGGACTTACCTATTATGGAAAGTTACAGTATAGACAGGAAAGCTTTATAGAGTATGCCAGAGGGAAAAATGACCTTAATCTGCAGATATATGTGAATATGTGGCAGGCAGTATTGTTTCAGTTAAGCCATGCACAGTTGTGCCACCATGTAGACAAAACCATAGGCAGATGAAACACATTATTTCAGGTAGAGTTCCAAACTCTTCAAAAGGCATTCTCTGAGTGTTATCTCCTTGCTGGACGAGCTTAAAAAAAAAAAGCTGGGGAAAAAAAATCTCTAAATAGAGCTTATGTGTGTCCTCCCTTCCTTCCTCCTATGTCTTTTTCTTTTTTTTAATTATTTTTGCACCTATTGCCTAAATAGACGGTGGCGGGGCCTCAAACTATATAAAGTAATTTGTCTCTTTCCCCAAACTTGCCTTCCTGAGAAGAAGTTCTCTCCTTCTCTGTGGCAGAGTAAAGGCTCAGGCACAAGCTGCAGAGGAAGCTGGAACAGGCCTGATTCAAGGCAGGATTACTGTGAGGAAGAGCAGAAAGATACAGTGAAGAAGGCTAGAAATACCTTTTTCATACTTCTAATATTACATGCTGTCTGCCAGAACTTCTGTTTACTGAATGATCACATGAAAGCACCTGCCCCATCACAGTAGGACTCCAGGAGCCAACCTCGGCTTCCAGGAAAATGAGGAGCTCCCAGAGGACAGTCACCTCACAGATGTGGCAGTCGCACTAGCGATGATGACAGTGAAGGTGTTCACATACCTTGGGACAATAGGAATACAGTGGGGTACTCTTACAATCATCACACCCTGTATTCACATAACACTGCACAGAATGGAAGGTGTATGAGGGCAGCTCCCAATACCTGATTCAACTGGCTAACACCAGTAAGGAGATTTTGGAGCAATGATGTTTCCAGGGATGAACAATTAAGAATGCCAAAATGTTAACTAAAAGGGTGAGAACAGCTCTATTTCCAGGTATTTCTCCCTCTCTCCAATTGATTTCCTTGCAGAATAGGACATAACCAAATATCTTTGCACTGTAACACACCATCCTTAGTGCCCCACACTACTGTATTCAGAGGCCTCGATCACTCTCCCCACACACTGTTCACAGGCACAAACATCCCCACTCTAACTTCCACAGCAGTAACCTGGACTAGGGGTGCTGTGCATTTTGTTTACTCTTTTAATGAGATGCAGTCATGGGAAAGAGGAGGTAAAACATCTCTACAGATCCACAGAGAGTCTCCCCAAGTGCTCCTCAAGCTAGAAATCCTAGCCTCTGCTATAGAAGACTCTTTGCAACGTCTGCTGTTGAAGTCTTCCTCCTCCCTCCCATTTCTTATACATTACCACACCATGAGGAACAAAGATAGAGGTAATATGTGCCCAGGAAGACAGAGCTCAGATGGAACTGACGCTACTGTTACTTCTTTTCAAAACACCCCCTGATTTGACTACTCCAAAGTCAGGCTGCTTTATCTCTGCGCAGCTCACGACAGAGCATAGAATTCTCACAATGCTGTGTAAATCCACCTGCCCCCTACCCGACTGCTTCTCCTTTCTCCCACATCCAGCTTTTCCACTGTCAGTTACCATTTACATTTTGCAATAAGATACAACCACTCTTGAGTCTTTTGGCCTCCCATCTTGCTTAATCAGATGCATTAGACAAGGCATGATCTGCTTTCTCATCTGCAATTTTTTTCACTCACAATACACACATCACAATACCTTTGTACAGAGCAAAACCTGGCTTTCAGCTCCAGTGTCAGTCGGATGAAGGAGGAAGATGCTAGACAGAAAACAAGACAGAAATGTCAAAGGAGCACAGAACATGTACGATAAGGGAAAAGAGTAGGCAGGTCCCATGATCATCTCCACACATCTCCACACAAGCCTGGTGAACAGGACAGGCCATCTCAGTAAGAATACATTTGCTAGGCCTTCTCTCCCAAAGCAAACTACTCCGAGTTTTGGTTTGGAGGGGAGACTTATTTGTCTTCTCAGGAAGAGAAGGGAAGATTTGCCAGCTTCACATGTTTAGGATAGAGGAATTCCATACATCACCTCTCTGCTGTGCAAAGAGTAAGGAATACACAGAGTAAATAGGATTTCTACATAGTAAAATCCCACCAATAATTTCAGCATAATCCCTGTCTACAGGAACAGCCAATTCTGAATATTCCAGAGGAAAGAGTAAAGCTGACACAACTTACTTATCTAATATAAAATCTGTCCCATCACCGTTGCTAGACCAAATAACTTTTTCATGCTGCTGAACACGACTGCACACGCTATTCTTACTCATATAAACATGTAATATAATCATCCACATAAAGTCTTGTTAAGCTCATTGCCTCAGTAATATGCAGTAGCAGCAAGTTCCATCAGTTAAGTTAAGAGCACAGAGAACATGATCCCACACTACCCCCATACCCAGCTTTTTGGAGAACTTATTCCGCATGTTTGGCACCACTGTGAAGAGGGTATTAAGCGTTGAGATGAAAACCTCCATCACTGATGGGCTGACAGCCCTTTCCAGGTAGCTCTGTGGAAAGAATAAAAGATCAGGTGCGTGATACACAATAAACACTGAAAGCAGCAGCTTTCTTCCAGCCTCCTGCCCACCCAGAAAGTTAGATTTCTAAATCCAAGCAAATGGAGGAACAGTTCTACCAAAATGCCTGGCAGCAAGTACACAGGCTTACAGAGCACTTTGAAAGCAACAAACACTCCACTCTGCCAACGTTATGAGCTGTGCTACTAACTCTGCAAGACGTTACATCAAGCAAGAAACTTCTTCCTGATGCCAGCTGGCAACCAGTTAGGCCTTAATGCACAGCAACTGACATTACTGCCCATATTGCACTGGACATAATTGCTCTTACAGGTCAGATGGCTAATTCTCCAGCATGGCATACAATATAGGACATAAGCTTAAGTGCAGCTGACTTCAGTAACACTTAACACCTGTGTTTCAGCACTTTATTCAGTAGTGGCAAACACAGGCATTTAAGGTCTCTACAGAGTCCAGCCCTAAACTGTTTAGAACAGAATGACTCAACTCACTCTTGTAGAAGGTCACTGGGCAATTTTCTCACAGTTCATTAATTTTTACCCAAGTTCAATGAGCAAGAAACAGCACGCTGACTCCAGCTTTGCCAAACTGGACATACACTGCACCCTCCCTTCAGGGAGGAGAACAGCAATGCCACTGCAGCTGCCTACCAAGAGACTGGTTAAAAAAATACAAAACAAAACATCTCCAATCTCCCAACAACTGCAAAAATCCATACACCTGAACCTGCTGCAAAGCACAAGCAAAATTTACTCAACATTGAGAACCACAACCAGAGTCCCATTGTTTTGACAATTCTGCTCAAACTGTCTTAGTGACAGGTCTGTATGGAGCACTAAAGCACATGCGATTCTCCACTGTTGCTTTTTAAACCGTGTCCCTGGCCGTACTGAGGCACAATGCTTAGTACTGTCCTTGCTGTGTCGACTGGGCAGCCTCCTCAATACCTTCTGGAAAGAAGCATGAAAACAAAATTGCAGATGAAAGTACCTCCACTTTCTGGGACACGGGAAAGTTTTGAAAAAGTGGCAGAAGGGGAAAGAATATTTCAGGCACCCTTAATTTTCTGCCACATCCAGAGCTGCCATGGATTAGACAACATGGCAGGTAGTCTATGGGGATTGCACAGTCTGAAGAAAGACACTGCCATCTACATGGAATCTTTATGAATTTCTCCACCCTGAGACCGTACACTCTCATTTCACATGAACTGTACAATGCCACATTTGGGTCTGGAGAGGTGGCAAATATCACAGCTGTTCTTGGTTTATTCTATATGCTCTCTTCCCCCCAAAAAATCTTGTGCAACCCATGCTCGGTGCTTGAAAGCACCTTTCCAGGTACCCAAGGAATAGACCAAGTTCAAAAGAAACCCTACCATGACCATGGGGATGCAGAGACTGTCACAAATCCTCAACAGGAACTCAGAGAAGTTGCTCAGAGTGTCCTTGCTCTTGGAGTTGGGGGCAGTAAAAGCATTCTCCTGGGCCATGGGGTCACTCTGGAATTCCACTGCTAACCTACAAATACAAAGCGGATACCAGAGGAGAGAGGAATCCTCCTCACTCTGTAAAGAAAGTCAGGAAATACTACATTTCCATCACAACTTTCACCATTAAGGACCCCACAAACACTTGATGGGTTGGAAACACAGGAATCTGGCAATCAGACAGAGTTACCTCTTAAGTGAAGCTATTAATAGTCAGCAATGTTGCAGAACAGTACAAGTGGCAAAGGAAGACTTAGCTGCTGTGAAGAAAGTATCTGCTGTGGGAAGCCCTAGTGTGGCAAGACTAAAGGTTCTCAGTCAGGACAGAGTGCCTGGAGCACAATACAACAAACCTCATGAAAATCAGCCAGGGGATCATTCAGCTGATGTAAAAACCATGACAGAACCCAAGTGCCCTGTAACACCACCCCAAGACACTGGGTCAGTGCAGACAGGGGCACCTGCTTCTGACTGAATTATCTCAGCCAAACCAAATACAAGTGATGGAAGGCAAAATAACTAAGTTTGCCAGACTTCCCTAAAAACAGATCCGTTTTCATACACCACTGTTTGCTGTACGGCTAAGGATGAAAGATAGCTATCATCCAGAAAACAGGAAAAGTTGGTGCCTCTAAACCCACTTGCAGTAACAGGTCACAGACATGAGCAAATCCAAGGCCAGCATCTGGACCAGATACACATTTGTTACATGGTTAATCCCCTCCAGCAGTGAGACCACACACCCCAGGGCACAGAAATATGGTTTCACACAACCATTCTTACATTGTCACCAGTTTGGGCTACTTTTCAAGCAGCTCCTCAAAGGCCATAATAAATAAACTGACAGGTCCCAGGCAAATTTCTTGGGAGACACACACAGGTATCACAAAATTTTCACTATCACTACATATCCCTCCTTCTTTTGTTTCACTGACAAGTGCCATGCATTGAACTCACCTGTGATATTTCATTGGTGGGCTTGGGTAGAGGAACTCACTTACCAGGACAGAAGGACAGACAGACGTGGACACACACACCACCCACCCGCCCACCTTCCTGATTTGTCCTCACCTGCAAGCATTTCTGAAACTTTTGAGGGTGTTGAGCAAAAACTGGCCCTGTCTCTGAGGAACTCTGCTGAGATTTCTGTTGGCTGGGTGACTCTGAGATCCTGAGAATAGGAGATCACCCTGTTAAAGAACACAAGTCTTTAAAATCTTATGTTCACTGTTGGAAAAAATAGCTTTCTTCTCTGATACCAGCAGCAGGAGGAACAACAGATTTCCCTTCACTCACTTCTTTCACATAACTGTTTTTTTACTATTGAGCTTTCCCCAGGGAGGGCAGAGTTAGAGAGCTTCTGTGCTCTTCCTAGGGAGGACAGAGTTACAGAGCTACTAGTTCTGCACTGCCCTGTCTTTGTAGTCTGTATTGCCATGGTTTGCTCTAATCTGAGCTTTAAACAGCTCAGCTAATGGATCTTCAAACCCTTCTGGGAAAACTTGGTATCTTTTTAAATTTTGTTCCTTCCAATTACTCTTCAGACAACACTGAACAGTTCCTCTCCTTGCCCAGCACTGAAACCTTTTGGCTCAGATTTGTAAGCAACTATCCATGTACTAGCTCTTGTTCCCACACAGCATCCTGCTGAGTTCAGCCAGAAGCCACCTGCAGCGTCAGAGTTAATCCTTTGCCCAAACTGGGAACCACTTGGAGCTCAAAGTCTGCCTTTAGGCCTTAACCTGTTGTGGTGGTCTTCTCCAAATACTACCAGAGGAGGGCATGGCAACACATTGGTGCCTGGCAGTTCAGAACTCCTCCTCTTTCTGCATTTGATGGTGAGATACCTTAGTACAGGTACAATCATTTCCCCTTTTCTCCCATTAAACACAGCCTGGATGTCCTTACTAGCTGCCTAATTTCCTTCCTGTGAAGCTCCTTATTCTGAACGGGACTCAAGCTCTGTGTGTATGCAGACTGACCAACATCTGCCTATGGGGCAGAAAGCAGTTCTGCATTCTCCAGGCAGAGCAGACAGACATGTGGTACGACAGAACTTGGGCCTAAAGATAGTTCGGCAGGCATTTGGAGCTCTGGTATTCCAGCAAGATGCTCTTGCCACTATAAACATATGATCTAAACCTACACGGCTCTAAACCTAGAGCAAGAAGGCTCAGCCCTTGTCTTTTCACAAGCCATCTGTAATGGGGGCTCTCCTCAGAAATGCAGAGGTCCCAGCAGCACATCACACTAACTACATATTCCAGGAACAGGGAAGGATTTGCAGTTCAAAGAGTGGCTAACAGCTCCCTTGCTGAGGCATCACAGTGCACATATGATGACCCTCTTGGTCTGAAGTCACAGCAAGAGACGTTCATTACCAAAAAAATAGACTGACACAGCCTACAAGGTGGGGGCCTGAAGAAGGGGAAGTTCAAATGACTTCAAAGTACTGGACGCATAAAGAGAGCAGTGTGCTCAAGTGGTGCCCCACAAATCTTCATTGATTTAGAAAGACAACATTCACCAGCATCCATCTTCAGCTACTTCAAAGACAAAGATTGGTACCATCTCGAGGCATGAGGATCAAAAGAAACACCAGAGAACCCAACAGCCATAGCGGAAGGGGACAGAACATATATACGACATCCACATAGTGTGCTAGGGGGATCATCCCTGTCCTGCTTGGTCCTACCAACAAGTAACAACAACTTTTAATTTACCGCTTGCCACTTGCTACTCTGTGTTGGGTAAAGGTCAGCACATCGCTTCAGCACTGCCTCCAGTAGCTTCTGCAGCTCTTCATATGGGACTGGAGGGGAGCTCAGATGGTCCTTCCTGAACAAGCAGAGAGAAAAACAGCATGCATGTTCCCTGCTGGGGACATTCCACTTGGGAAGGCAACACCAGCAGAAACAACTGCTCTTCCGACAGCAATACGCCATTGCCACTTCTCTCCAGCACAGCATGCTAAGGTCACAAGATCTGAACAGTGCCTTCATCCAGATGTGTGCCCAAACACACCCTCACTGCATTCACTGTCCACTCCCCCTACAGTCAGGAAGCACATGACTGTACAGAGTCTCACGCCTGCTCTTATCTATCTGGATGGGGCACAGAGTGACAAAGCCACAGCAGCTGCAGTACAAGCCTGCCTGGGACGCTAGGTCCTTGCTGCAGCGGCTTGCTGCCTACCACAGCTCCATTGCCCTGGCAGCCTTTTGAGGTGGGTGGGAAGCTAGCTCTGCTGTACCCACGCCTGTCTCAGCTAGAAGTCCCACTGCAGAGCACGCTCACCCACACAGCCACAGGGGAGCTGCAGAGACCAACATGGTATCAACAGATCTATCTGAAGAAAAGCCTGCAAATACTTTCCTGCCTACCTCAGGAAAGCTGCCACAGCTCTCACAGCCTCCACTACCACCTCCAGCACTGGGCAGTTCACTGTCTCCATCAAAACTTCAATGGCTTCTATACATACACCTCGGTTTGTGAATAATTTGATTTCCACTGGTTGCCTGCAAAGAGGAAACAAAGTAAACAAGGAGAATATTGTCAGAGTTAGGTAATTGTAGTGCCCTCTCCTTATTTCACCAAACGGACAGCTGAGCCACGTGATTCCAGCCATGCTTTTCAGTATTCAGAGCCAGCTGCTCTCAAGGATGTCGTCTCAAACTTCAGCAGGTGGAGGGTTTGCTACAAAGAGTGAACTTCAGCAGGTCTGGAGCCGTGCTATGATGAATAAAACCCACAGCTTGGATAACTGTGTGACTGCACCAGCAAACACTGACATGAAAAGCACAAGAAAAACAGGCTTTGCAAAACACAGTGATCTCTCTGCCTAGGACTATGCTGAGGCCATCTGCACTTTGTGGGTTCATCTGGCAACTCATATTTCTGAGTAAACAAGCAAACACGACCATCCTAGAACAAGGACAATGCCATGAGAATAGCTTCTCTTGCAGTCCTATAGCACTTCTAATGCCAGATGCTGCCAGAAGGACAGAGACTTTAATGAACTTGAAAAGTAATCAGGAAAATAAACACAATCCAACTTTTTTGACAATTCTTCTTGCTAGTGAGCATTTTGGTCATCTGATCACCTTGTGGCCCAACACCTTTGAGCATTCAGCACGAGAGCATGGAGGGATGACAAACCATTAATCCCATTATTGGAGAGAGCTGCGTAAATGGCAGACTGTGCTCATTTGGCTCCTGGCAAGTCAGGTACACTAGGGAAGGCAGGGGGAAGACAGGAAGCTACATGTGGACAAGAGGCGCTAACAGCCTGCCAGAGGGCCTTTCTGAAGTGAAGCAAGAAAAGCAGCACAGCATGACAGGAGCCAGACTTGGGAGCCAAAAGTATTCCCTGTTATTCAGTTTTCACAGATATGCCTGACTAAAGCAAGCCAGGAGCACATGCTCCCATGCACAAATGGGAGAGGAACGTGAACTTCAGTAGATAGCCCAGCTACAGGGCAAAAAGCAAACAGAAGCAGAATCACTCAGTGGAATGAAACCCAGCTTGGCAGTCACCTCACGTTCTGCTGTGAGAAAAAGCTGTGAGGCAGGCAAGGCAGGGAAAAGGGTTTGTAGAACTCAGGCACCAGGATCGGCCTCCGGCCCAAGCCATAAGTGGTGTGCTGAACTTCCAAGTAATTTCCACTTATACTGTAATTCTATTAATCCCCTGTATTTCCCTTCTTTAATTGCTGACCTTCTGAAGTAAACCACATCAGGAAAAAAAGAAAAAGTCTTCACTGACTCATGCAAGGAGGAAGGGATGGAGGAGTATTGCTGACTCATTCAAGAGGCACAAACCCACTTGCAATATGGTGCACTTTGATGTCTTCGGGGCCTGGGAGAAAAGCGTCAAGGACAGTACTCTTGTAGCTTCCTGCTGCCTCTCATCTTTGGGCCCCAAACTATGCCTGCCACTGGTTGTGCTGGGAGAGACAAGGGGCACTCCAGGGAGAGCAACCCACCGTTCCTGTCATAGGGAGCAGTACAAGGGGAGCAGTAAGCAGTACGTCCTGCCTCGACAACACCAGGGTGTGAGGCTCGCTTACACAAGAGAATCCAGCTGCAAGGAAAAACCAAGAGGAGAGGTTTCAGGATGAGACCCCTTTCCCACTATGAGATAGTTTTAAATAAAACATCATTTCTAAGGCAAAGCTCGGAGAAACAGAATGTGTGTGCTAGAAAATGAGAGTAATTGCACAGAGCATTCTCTTTGTTTTACAAGCATAAATGCTGTAATTAGTGTTTCCCACATCCTGGTTTCTCTTTTTGACAGATCCTACACTGGCATCATCACACTATTCTAGCACTGCTGCTTTTCCTTCTCCTTTTTACCCTGCCACTTGCTACAAAATTGACTATGACATTTCCAAAATTCAGCTCAAGGGCTCTCTTGGGGGAACTAAGTGGCAAAACCAAGACTCTGTCACTAGCATGACAGGACAGGAACAAGATCATAGAGGCAAGAACAGGAAGCAGAGAAGAAAAACAAGCCAGGGTATGTTATTCCTTAGCAGAAAACAAGAGGCAAAAAGTGACAGAAGACATTAATATTTCAGCCTAGAATTTGTTTTTGCTGTTTGAATTTAGCTCAGATGATGATACAAGACTAGAAGCCATGGAATTTGCATGCTCCGTTTTGTCACAAAGGCGCACTTAGCAGGAACTGGCCTGCTCATATACACCTGGACTTTCCTACCCTTCCCTCCTGCTCTATCTACAGATGAAAGGAGATTTCACTTCCCCGATCAGCAAGGAAGCAGGAAGAAGTAGATATACTGGCGGATGCAGGTGCAAAGATGACAAGCTTGGAGGTTCAGAAACAACCATCAGGCCCTTCTTCACAAGAATAAGGGAGATGCATTTGTTCAGCAACATCTTTCAAACACAAAGGCTCTGGGCATGTAGATATTTAGTCTCGGACAAAAACTTCAAAAAGCAAAAGCACCACAGCCTCCATTTTGGGCCACCAAACTCTGCCTGTGCAAGCCTGATGGGGGTACTCCCTTACCGTTTCAGTATTTCAGTGAAGAGCAGGAGCCCTTGTTTGTGCAACTCCACATTGTTCAGCTGCAGGACATGTTGGAGACTCCTCACCAGAGATTCAATGCCTGCACATGTTCAAGAGAAGTCACAGAGAGGGATTTTAACACCCCAAATTCCAGGATGGAAGCAAAATTAATTTTTAAAAGGAAGGAAGATTTGAACAATTATTCTTCTGAGCCACTGACAGAAACAACTGCCCAAAACTGCTGAGTGTTCACTCAGCCCCCTGATAATAGGCCCCAACCTGCACTGCTGGAGGTAAGTCCAGAAGAGTGGAAGCCTTTCTTCCTAAATCCACCGTTGGCATGTCCACAGAAATACTTAATAGTAACTTAGGTAGTGTCAGTCATGATAACTGGTTATTATAACGAATGCACACTCATCAGGAACTCATTAGGACCGTCACACTGTAAATTCAAGCTACATTGGACATCACAAACATGCCTGATAGGTACTTATTTTCTGTCCTTTATCCATCCTGACTGGAAATTGTGATTGTGTGTAAAGTGTTGAAATTCAGCTAGAGGCACAACAAATGCCCACAGTATTACCGCAGTCACTCTGTCAGAAAGGTTGATGACTCACCATAGACTGTGTGACACTTGGAGAAGAATAGGCGCTCTTCAGTTAAGAGGAGCAGGCAGCAATACACTGACCAGATGAGAATTTCACTGTTGCACGAGAGACACTCAAACAGGAATTCTGCAAACACACAGACACACAAAAAGAAGGTCGCCCTGGTTAGAGGCAGTCTGCTCACAGCGTGGCACAGCTGCTCCTAGAACAGAGCAGAAGAAGGAGGAGGAAACGAGGAAGCATAGCAACAGCCAGGGGGAGAACAGTTGTATTATGAAATGGCAGGAATGGAGAACGGAGTGGATGCTTGGGGGTATGCTAGTCTTCAAAACAAGGTGACTGGAGAGCAGAGTCCTGCAGGCAGGCATCTTCCCAGCACAAACTCAGCAGGCAGGAGCTGAACTGTGGCTCTAGCCTTTGGCACAAATGAAAAGCCACAAAGCAAGCTTCACCACAGATGCAGTGATAATTTTTTTCCTCAGAACTTTTACATCTCCCAAAGAATTTGTAAAATGAAAGCATTTCTGTCTTTTGGGATTACAGAGAAATAATAAACCATCTCCCACAGCCACATTCTAAAGCTAAATCCTAGACCAAATTCTGTGCAAACTTACAGTATTTAGTGGGGTAAGATGGAACCCAAGTCTGTTTAGGCTTGTATCTAAGGTGATCCTGCAAGAAGGACCTTGACCTCAAGGACTTGTCCAAATTCTTTCTGTGGAAACTCCATTCTGCCTCTTGATAGCTGCTTCTATACTTTCAGTTGAAAACTTACTCTCCCCTTCTAATCCTAAAATCACATTAGCCCTTTTTACTGGTATAAAATGGTCACCGCACACATTACGCCATCAGTGGATTTCATGGAGCAAAACATTCCTAAAACTAACAGCCAGGGAGTGTTTTGATATTGGGAGATGAACAGTAAGATGATGCTTCATTTCTTCACCTGGGACATCAGCATGGACAAAAGCAGGAGCATATCTGTTGGGAGAGTGAACCAGCACTGCAGCAACACAGTGAGAACTTGCTGCCTGTAACATCTCATCTCTGGTCAACAAAAGCTGTTGGGAAACAAACGTCAAAGTGAGAGAGGAAGTCAACTATGCAGATATGAGTAGGAAACAGTTTCCTCTAAATTTTAAAATGTAAAATATAAATGAAGATCTCTCTTTTAGCATGTATTTAATGGATTAAACTTGCTAAAGCAAGAAAAGACACTGGACCAAATACCCTCAAAAAAATGCAAAATGAGAACCACAACAGAGAATATTATGAGTATGAACAGCTCTGCCCCCACACTTAGTCATGTTGGCACTACAAGTGCTGTATCAGACCTCAAGTGTGAGTGAGTAAAATCAGCTGAGGCCAGGAACAAAATTTCCCCCCCTCCAGGACGCAGGAATGAGGTGATCAACTGGGGTGTCCCCATTTCCCACTGCAGTCTCTATTGCTGGTGTTGGCAACAGCATACTCAAGTGCCTCAGATAAAGATTCAATACAGGCCAGCAAATTCTTTACGTCTACCGATAATTCACTACCACTTCAGCAATCACCTTTTTGAGAACAAGTGGCAATGGATTTTCCCCTTCTAAAAATTCAGGGTTCTCAGACTCCTCCTCTGTCTTTGAATTATTCATAAGAACGGACACAAAATGGTCAGATTTCAACAGCTCCTTTAGCAAACCTGTAAAAGGGGGAGCAAGAGTGAGCACCATTGTGGGTATAACAAGGATTTTATTAACACAGGAGTATTTACAGCCTAAGACTTGTTGCCAACTTCCTCCCCTTTCCTGCACTCCTAACAAAGGCCCTCACTTCCAGTTTAGGAAGCTTCTTCTCACTGTGTCCCCAGATATTGCCATGACCCCCATGTCTTGCAGCTCCTTGGTGCTGATGCTTGTTGCAGGGTCTGATCTGGTCCCTGTTCCTTCTCAGAGATGTGCACGTGCACTGGTACCTGATCTCGGAGCAGTCTACTTGCACTGTCTTCTGTGCTCCTGTACCCACCCCTAAATTTTTCTTGGGAGAGCTCTTGACCTGCATTTTTCTCCAAGCTACAGTCAGTGACCCAACAATAACTAGACATTTTCCCTGGAATACTTCCTAGAGAACTGACATTTATCTTCCCCTTCTACTTTCACAGGCTCTTACTGAAGCAGTTGTGTTTAGCTAACGGATATCCACATACACAAAAAAGCCCTCAGTATAAAAGTAGAGAGCACTGCTACAGGTATTGATGCAAATCATCAGTACCTGTCAGTACAAATTCACAAGGGGTATCACCTGAGCTATAGAATTCTACTTGCAAAGGAATCATCATCCATTTCTAGCAGCTGCGTAGATGATCTGAGGAGCAATCCAGTTCCTGCTTACCTCCTTCAAGAAAAAGGAATTCCCTGGATGGTTTACAAACAAGCAATGTCAGAAAGGCTGAAATTGTACTCGCCAACAACAGCTGATACATGCAGTTGGAAGCATAAACGCAAGAAAGCACCACTTCCACATTAGCTTTCTAACCTAAAGAACATGATGCCCCACATCTGAAGACCACATTTGCTAGACTCCATCCCACTGCTCTGCAAAACCCACCTGTCCAGGCATAGTGTTTGCATTTGGACACTTTGAGGGATGGTCTGTTCCTAGGATGAAACATCAAATTGAGACAGGCCAGGCCACAGTGCAAGCTCTGAAGAGACTCTTTTAAGATTAGTCAGTGCTAGGCAAACGTGGGGCTCGAGGGACAACAGAGGTCTGGAGAAGCTCAGCAGCAGGTCTGGGCCATTTTATTGCTATGGAGTAGCAGAAGGATTGACTGCTTCAGACAAGCAGCAAAAATCTCCTTTAGGGAACAACCGACATTAGAACATCTACACCAGCCAAGGATTACTTCCTCGTTCTAAGCCTTGCCTTGCACCTTGCAGTTTCTCTCAGCAATGCCTTACCCAAACAATTAACCTGCAACTCCTTTGTCTGCGCACGCCCCAAGGTATTCAAGAAGAGACTACACAGCCTTTCTTCAAAGTGTGCTGAGAGCCGTTCTGTGCCAACAGAAGAGGAGTACAGCTTGCCATACAAGTAGCAGACAGCAGCCTTTATACCTTCATTTGGGTACGTCAAGCCCATCAGCAGATGATCCACTAAATTACCTAGTGTGAGGAACAGAAACAGCGAACATTCACACCAATGAACTGACTTTTTAAAAGCACCAACCTATTTCCCTTGAAAACTTGCAAAAGCCCACTGGACAGACTGGTGTATGCAGATTAATGAATGACACAATTAAGCTATATGGTCACTACCATCTGCCCCTCTGAGCAGAGGTACAGTAATAAATGGCTCGAGGAGCTTACTGTTCACCATATGAAGATCTATCATCCCAGCTACTTCCACAAACAGCTAAGCTTGCTCACCAGACCCCCAGGGGCTGGACCAAGGAAAGAAAAACTAAACGTATGTTGCCTGTGATGCAGATGCACAAACTGTGGTTCACAGAGGCTGGTTTTGCCAGGCTGGCTAAGAGCACAATGACAAGCCTGCTATTAAGGTACTGACTTGCAACCCAGGAGGCCTGAATGCCACCCCGACTTTTGGACAGGCTTCTTGTGTGACCTTCATAAATTCACACGGGGGATGGGGAAGCGCATGCATGTGTATGTGTATTCGGGCTGTGAATACCACCCTTCAGTGTGGCACGACACATTACTCACTGTGCTCTACCACCAGTATATCAGCAAAGCCTGGGATGGCATCCACCAGCTTGCCCAAGAGAGTGAACGTGGGCAGGCTGCCTCTCATGGTAGTTGCTTTGCACAGCTGTAGAGGAGACAGAGAAAGAAAATATTTCACTAGTGAGGACACAGTCCAAAGGCAGAAATGCACACAAACCAGCAAGCTCTCCATGGTGGATAATGCTCCAGAACAGGATCTTATCCTAAGCTGGCTCCCCTTCACCACTTAGGATAAACCACAGGAAAACCCTGAATACACCACTAAGTTTCCAAAATATCTTTTAACTAATTCAAGAAATCTCTTGCTTGTTGCTCCTTTTCCTCTCTCTCCCCTCCAGCTCCTACGTGAGTGGATGAACCAGTTGAACTTCTCCCCGCTTTCGCTACTTCCCAATATTTTGTTCCCCATAGGACCATCGCAAACTTAGGAATGAAGAGAGCAAGACCCCAGGGGACAGGTTGGGAAAGTTCCTCATATCACTGAAATGTTAAGGGAGGAAAAGAAGAATCTGAGGAAGCCACACAGCTTCACAAGAGCATCATGAAGCCATATGGCTGCAAGGCATCATGGGAACAATATGAAAACTGCAGAGTAGACACCAACACTGCCAAAATCACAGCAGGGGAGCTGGCACTAGAATATCCCACTGCAGCAGAGTCTACATCCCAGCACAGTAGCTGCAGTCTTGCAGGACCACTCATTCCCATGTCCTCAACCTCTGAAGGATTGGAAGGAAGGGCAAGGAATCCATCTTCACTGACCTCTTTTTGGCTTTCATCCAAAATGCAGCGTAAGTACTGTTCTGACTTCAGCTCCACTACAAGCCGTACCAGAACTACACAGAAGAAACAGGATCAGTAATTCACACCCAAGAGCGTTCACAATCCATCTTCCACAGTGCTTTAGCAGACGAGTGAGCAAGGAGCTTAGAAATTAAATGAGCACAGAGGTGCTGAGAGAGCAGGATAACATCGGCATTCCCAGCACTATTACTTCTGATAGCCCAGCCTGAGCTCTCTGCAGCAACATTACAGCAGTCCTGTTCTAGCTGCACTACAAACCATGCATGGAAATGAACCGCAAGCCACAAACTAAGCATCAGGACACCAAGTAAACATAAGGAACCAGAAAGGGAAGAAAACAAAGGCCTAACTTAAAAGCATAAAAATTTCTGGTAATTGAATACAGCAGGCTTCCTACACTATGAAAATTGGCCTTTAAAAACATGTTTCCAGAGAAGACAACAGAACTGCAACTGCTGAGTATCCTTAGATGCAGTCTGAGAGCTCCTTCTCCAGCTACTATTGTCCCTGAGGTAACAGTGCAGTCTATCAGCCACTCCTCCCCACTGCATTTATGCCATATACCTTGCCAGAAAGCAAGGCCCCAGTCATCTTTCTGGTACTGTTCACCTCCTCAGCCCCATGTAAGGGCTGTTATTTTTGTTTCACTGCAACTTTAAGAACTCTGTCCACTCTACCCTAATAAAAGGAATCAACAAGAAGCTCTGTTTACCAGGCACTGGCTGCACATCACCTGGGGTTTCCTGAACAAAATCATAAGGGAGTTGCCTGATGCTGGCAGGCTGCCTCTGCCTCCACAGGTATACCAGTGCACCAGTTTCAGGAAGCAAAGTTAATCTTCTGGTATTTTTAGAACCTGGGAACCTGAATGTTCAGCAGACAATAGCCCCCTTACTGAGACAATGTGCAGAACATTGTTCCATAGGATTTGGATGTATGTATACATCCTGTCTTGGATGTATCTTGCTGTGATGGCATGACTCATTTGAAAAACACACTTTTGATTTGTATTCTAGGAAACCATCATAAAAAAAAAAATACTAGAGACTTCTAGGTTCACCATCTCTTTGTATATCCAGGGCGATACTGGAGATTTATCTAGGAGACCAACTTTAGCTAAAGAGCTACGCATCTTAGCAGAGGCATATCTCGAGACTGGTGATTTATAGCTGGTTTAATGGCCCTCTCCTGCCCTGAACTCTCAGAATCTCTAAAAACTTTCAAAAGTTAGGTAACACTAAGTTAAAATTCCTCTGTTTGACAGCATCCATCTCTCAACAGACTGGTAACATGACAGAAAGAATTATCACCTTTTCAACACCATTTCAAGCAAGTGCCTGAAAACTGAAACCCCTGTGGAAGGAGCTGCTCGCACCTCCTTTCATCTTTCATGGCTGGACAGGAGGAAATCATTGCATTGCTAATATCACTAGACTCAGCAGAGATGCCCGAGGTTAACTGGACTGCAGATTCCTTTTTTAGCCCTGCAGGCGTTTCCTTCAGATTTCAAATGAAAGACTGCTCACAGAGAGGAATCTGCAGCCTCTACAGGTAAATCCCAAATACTCTCTGACCTGAGGAGAAAGCAGTAGATCCCAAAGCTCACTGAAGCCTACAGGAAGATTTCCATTTGCTTTAAGACTTCGGTCAGGTTCAAAGATGCCAAAGATGAGGCATCGTTTAGCAGTGTAAAGCATCTAACGCTAAATTCACGGCACACACAGAACCTGTGAGAGAAATGCTAAATATTTAAATCTGCACACCCCCCCAAATACTGGAACAGCCCGCTTGTCACTGTTGCATTGATAGAAAATAGATGCTCTTCCCAATTCAAGGTGTATAGAAACTGAGCATCTCACTACAGTTATCAGCCAAGATAGAGCCTCCCTTCAGAAACTGTCAGTAACTGAGACATGGCATCTGCCTCTCACCTTCTACGAATAGGTCCAGGGCACTGCTGTCTTCCACAGTATGCAACATCCCTAAAAGGTAAACCACAATCAGTCATGACACTCCTTCCTGCTTGTGATCATCAGCGCTGCAATGCCGCCTTGTAAACAGAGCTGCAAATTTTTTTCAGAACTGTTTTGTTTTCCCCGCTTCACATGACACCAGCCTGACTTGTCAGTGAAAGATGGATACTCTCAGGGAGTATCGCAAAAGGCGCCTCCATAAGCAGGACACAGGGACATGAAGGCATTCGGTTCTCTTGCAAATTTTTTATGTACTTCATAGTTGAAGTCAATGGCTCCACCTATGTAAGTAAATACGTAATTGCTACCATTGCCATACCTCACTGCATGTATCCAACATTATACATCTGAAACAACACTCCAGAATGACAGAAGTTAGAGCCCAGCTGTGAGTTGTCCTTTCTATCTCCCATTCACACCAATTACCATGAACAGTCTTCTCCCTCCACAGTACTGAAAATCCTGAGACCAAATCTGAACACCAGGTTTAAAGCATACGGAAACTATTCCAACGTTAAATTGAACCTAAAGGCACCACTTCACCACAACACTTCACTTGTGCAACAAGAGTGTAAGATTGGGTATATAAAAATAAGCCTCTGTCTCACTCTACTACACCACAACAGACAAGAAACTCTACCTCCCAGGTCCTTCCAACTTCACGTACCTACGCTATCAAGCATCTGGTTCAGACCCCCACTTCTGCCACATCAAACCACTTGTTTCAACATATCCAATCAAATTACCTCCCCTCCGGAGACCCCATGACCTCTCAGAAATTTGACCAACTAAAGCAATATTATGACATTGCAGGTGAAGAAATTACTTATTTCCTGCCTCATCTGCCTAATACTCAGTAACTTCCTTACACTTTGGAAAAGATTTGCATACAGCATTAGTGAACATTACAGTATTAGCTGCACGAAATTCAGGCTTACCTAAAATTCACCATCTTCTCATACGTAACACTCCACACCTACACCTCTGTCCTCTTAACCCTATCTCTGCTGCCTTTGCTTATCCCAATACTCTCTCTCCAAAAGTAAATGTACTTTCCTGAATTTACTATTAATACTTCCTCCACGGCATTGCTCAAACCTTTGGGGGTCCCTCTTACACTCTTGCACCAAATGATCCTTGGTTCATTAAAGCTTTATCCAAAATGTACATGTCATTGTTTGTAGCTCCAAGCTTAGACCGGGATTCCAACTGCTCTAGGAGTTATACCAAGTAAAGTAAAATCCCAGAGCTGTCCCCAAACCATCCAATTGGAAAGCTTCTTAAAGAGAGAGAAGATTATTATTTAAAAGCAGACAAGAGCATTGAAATGCAAGTACAGGTCCCTTGTCTTCTGAAGCATTTTGTGTTAGGGTCATACAGTGTATGAATGCACAGACCAAACTGGCCATAAGCACTACTCCCTCCACATCTGTATAGGATTATCTGTGCAGACAGCACTCAATAAAGATTTGTGCAATGGAGAGAACTAAACCTGCACAAAGTTCTGTTTCTAACAAAGCTGCTTCTAGAACATCCACAACACAGTTTGTGCTGGGAAATCAACTGGGAAAACACTGTTTGAATTATTCAGCGCATCAAGGCAGGGGAAGGGGCTTGTAAGTCACTGTCCCCCAAAGAACAAGAATTATCTGTGATGTGCAAATGAGATCATGTAATTAAAGGAATCCAGTATATCTGCTCTTTGAAGGCACTCGCATTCATACCCTCCTCCTTTCTCTTCCTGCCTTACTGTTTCCTCATTTACACCATTATTTCTTCTCCATCAAGATTTTAGACATTTCAAAGACCTTTCCCACAGCACTGCTATGCAAACAGAAACTGGCGAGAGATGTTCAAGATCACAGAGACTATTACGGGAAAGGCACTTTCTGACATCCCGCTGAACACTATTCTGCTGTGAGGCTGACCCCCCAGAAAGAAGCAGGTATTACAGTCCTATAGCTACAAGGACTTCTACAAATGTAAAGTGACGGTGTGAAAAAAAACCCACTATGTAGATTTGTATCTTGCGTATTTGATATTAAATTCTGCAACACCTTTTTAAGCTCACACATTCATTTCTGTATGAATCCTCATATAATGCCACAGTTCAGCAAGATGAGAAACCACTGAGGCATGAGACCAAAACGGGCACTCCCTGTTCGCCAGAAAGACTTTATAGATACGTCAAGATACTTTGGGAAATTACAAGAGCTTTTTGAACATGCCAGTCCTGCACCTTGGGGAATAAGGAAATTAATTAACCTATTCTAAATCAAATGACAGGCAGTTTTCCACAGGGAGTAGTCACACACCTAACACAGAATGGTGGAAGTACGGAATTAGGTACCACGATATTCTTTTGCCTTTTTTTTTTTTCTTCAAATGTGGAGAAGCTTCACATGTATACACCTATGCAAAAAAAGGTAACTGCCTTCTCCCTGCTGCTGCGCCAGGCCACAGCAGAGCTCTTACCAAAGAGAGTTCCTATCAAATGAAGGCAGACCCTCTCGTCCGGTGCCAGCAGCTGGACGACTGGCAGCGCCTGCCAGGCCAGGGCATCGTGGAGACGGGAGAGGACGTGCTTCTTGCGCACCAGCTACGGGATCAGAGACAACAACCCGTTAGCACTTCGGCCCCAACCACCCCGCTGCTCCCACCGCCCTGGGGAGGGCCAGGAAGAGGTGCCAAGACGATACACCCGTCCAGGCCCCAGCCCCAAATTCAGCGTAGGAGAGGGGGCAGCCAGGGCGGCAGGGTGGGGACGGCTGAGGGGGGAGGCCGCAGTGGCAGCCGCGAGGGGGCCAAGGCCTCACGGCCGGCCGGCGGAGGCCAGCTCTCTGCGGGACAGGGCGGCGGTGGCGGGGCAGAGGCGCTGCCCACCGAGACGCTGCCGTCGCCCAGGGTCTCCACGGCGCAGGCGAGGCAGAGTGGCGGGCGGAGCGGCAGCGCCCAGCGCGCCCCGTGCCCGCCGGCGGGCCGCGCGCACCCCTCCGCCATCGCCCAACCGCCGCCCAACGGCCGCCCAACCGCCGCCTTGCGCATGCGCGGGAACGCTACCCCCATAGCGGATGGGGGAGGCGGGTCTAAGACGCACGGAACCGGGGGCGGGGGGGTAGGAAGCCCCGCCCCCCCAGCCCCGCCCTTCCAGCCCCGCCCCCGGGCTCGCGGCCGCCTGACTTCCGGCGGCGACGCAGCGCGCAGGAGCGCGCTCCTCTCCTTCCCCTCAACGCAGCCGGGCCGAGAGGAGCGACCGGGCCGCGCCGCCCTGCCCAGGCCGCGGCCATGGTGAGCGGAGCCGGGCGCCGGTCTCCTTCTCTTCCTCTTCCTCAGGGCCCGCCGGGGCGGGGGGAGGAAGGGGGGACGCTGCTTCCCCGGCGGCTGCGGGGCGGGGAGCACGTGGAGGCGGGTTGCGGGCCTCCTGCTCGGCGCGCTGCCCCAGAGGGAGGATGCCCGGGGCGGGCGGGCTGGCGGTGCTGGGGGCACCGAGTGATGGGGGACCCGCTCTCCCGGCCCCGCTGTGCCCCCGCGGGGAGGCGGGAGCGTGTGCTCGGCCGGCGGGAGAGCGGCCGGGGCAGGGCTGTAGCGGAGTGTGAGGGCGGGCAGGCGGCGGAGCACCGCGGCGTGGGGCCGCCCCGGTCGGGTGCCGGGAGCGCCGGCGTCGGCTGCAGCCGTGGGAGCTGAAGGAGTTGCCGTTCCGCCAGTGCTGGTCGTTAATGCCGCTTGTGACTTGTTTCGCTACGCCGTTGATGTTAATATTTAGGAGCTACTTGTAATTGGCAGAAATCTGTGCTCTTCTCGGGATTTCTGTAAAATTCATGTCTGAGCTTGTTCACTTGCTGCTGGCAGGAGTTCGTTCCTTCATTTTCTGTAGTATCCGTGTTAGCAAATGCCTGAAGACTGCCCTGTAAGTTCACTGCCACTAGTTCGTAGGAGCTAAATTGGCTCTCTGTGTGAGTAGAGATACCGTCTACTTTGAATGTGAGAAGAATCCCTTTATTTTATAAACTAAAATGCAGTGGGATTTTTAGTGTATGTGCAGAGCAACAGTGACTTGACTCCAGTAGCCAATATGTATGGTGGATGTGATGCCTATACAGTGTTGTTCAGAACAAAGCCTTCTTTGCTCCTGTTGTAATACTCTCTATTTTTTTCTTTCTCTAGAGTGAGGCAGAAGTGAATCCCAAAGCTTACCCCCTGGCTGATGCACAGCTCACCAAAACGCTACTGGATCTTGTGCAGCAATCCTGCAACTACAAGCAGCTACGCAAGGGAGCCAATGAAGGTGAGACCCATGTGTTGCGAAGTGTGCTAGAAATCATAGCAAGGATTTTGTGAGAAGCTGTGGCTAGAGATCGTCTCTTCTCTGTAGCAGTGGGCCACTAATGTTACATAGACCTGGATATTGCAAGCATTCCTCTCCTTCCTCCTCCTTCTAGTCTGCTTAAGCAATATTCAGGGACAGAGTTAAGCTGTAATCTTGTCAACATTTATATACAGTTCTGGTAGATGTCCTGGTGTGTGTCCTGTGATCATGTGGCACTGGCACTACCAGATGCCTAGCCAGTTTAGAATCATAAAAAGCTTTGGGTTTGAGGGGACCTCTGGAGGTCTCTAGAGCAACCTTCTCAGACAGTGGCTCCCTTCGCAGTTGGATCAGGTTGCTTGGGGCTTTGCCTAGTCAAACCTTTTAAAAAACAATCTGTAAGGATAGAAACTCCATGATCTCTCAGGATCCATGTCCCATGGCTTAAACCCCTCTCATAAAGGGTGTGTGTGGAATTCCAGCATGTCCCCAGAATCTCCCTGAGGCAACAGTCACAGTCATGAAATTGTCCTTTTTCCTATGCACTCACAGGGACAGTCTGTCTCCATCTTCTCTGCAGCCCCCTTGAAGCAGTAGAAGACAGCAGCTGCATCCCCCCTCACTCCCACCTCTCTTCTCCAGGCTAAACAAACGCAGCTCCCTCAGTCTTCCTCATCGGTGGTGTGCCCCAGCCCCCTGCCTGTCATCAGCCCTGGGCGGGCCTCGCTCCCTTGTGACTCTCTCCCCTGTGCTCAAGGGCGGCGCTGAGCATAGTACCCCTGGCACAACGCTGTGGATAACCCCCTCCCTGGCCCTATTGCTGCTGTTTTCCTTTGGCCTGTTCCTCATGCTACCGCTAGATCTTCTCATGTTGTTTTTCATTAGATGTGCTTTCCAGAAGGACCTAGACTTACTCTTCAGTTTCTTTTACAGCCACCAAAACACTGAACCGAGGGATAGCAGAGTTTATTGTGATGGCAGCAGATGCCGAGCCCTTGGAGATCATCCTGCACCTCCCCCTTCTCTGCGAGGACAAGAATGTACCTTACGTGTTTGTGCGCTCCAAGCAAGCCCTGGGCCGGGCATGCGGTGTTTCCCGGCCTGTCATCGCCTGCTCCATCACCATCAAGGAAGGATCACAGCTAAAGCCTCAGATCCAGTCTGTCCAGCAAGCTATAGAAAGACTGTTGGTCTAAATGCCCATGAGTTAAAGGTTGTCTGGAACAGGAAAGTTGAAGTCAGGGGGAATTAATGTCTAGCTTCGGTTGAGATGACAATTTTGATATCAGTGTTTCATTTCAAAACACCACATTTTGTTTAATAATGGCTTAATTCTTAGTGTTTCTCCTCTCCCCCCCTCTTTTCTATTATTCCACCCCAACACATTTATTCTCATTGTATTACTTCTTGAAAAGTGATTGTACAATTGTATTTCCTGTTCGATGTTTAAAAGAAAGAAAAAAAATCCCCCTTTTTCTCCATGCCTGCCTGCTCAGGGCTTTTTTAACCCACCCATTAGCTTACGCTACGTTGCGGTATTTCTGCTAAGCTTCAGCCTCTAACAGGTGTGAATAACTCTGGTTTCTGAATGGTTTTAGTCTATTGAGGTTCCCCGCACGCTGTGTGTGTGCAGACTGCTGGAGTTGTTGTTTTAAGTGATGGAGCGGCGTAGACCATGTACAAGGCAGGCAGCAGCTACTGTGTAGCAGTGGACGGAGCCAAGATCAGTACACATAGCACAACCCTTTTTCTTCTTGAAACCAGACAAGAGACTTCTGTAAGAGGTGCACAGGGAGCAGAAATCATACGGCAGTGCACAAGGGGAAATCTCTTATCTTGCTTATTTTTAAATACTGACTTTTTAAGAAAAATAAAATTGCTGACAAAGCTAAATACAATTGTCATTCCCTTGGGGAAGCCTTTGCAACTAACTGAAATGTTCCTACTTGTAAAGCTAAACTGCTCAGAGATTGCCTAAAGGCTATTGCAGTGTAATAGTTCATACTCCTTCAGTTTTCTTTGTGTGGACTGTATCAACGAGCTTGGATTTCTAGGGTATTTAACTACAAAACACGTGGTAGAGAGCAGCCTGCTGTGGCTGACAAGTAGGCTACATAATGCTTTTAGGGAAGCTGTTGCACCGTAGTCACCTGAGTAAAGACAAATCCTTTAAGTCATTGCCAAGGCAACAGAGAGCAAGTAGTTTTTCAGATAAAACAACTTGTGTCTCAAGAAAAGAATGTCAGATAATCTCATGTTCTGGAAGAGCGTGAAGCACCACCAGCATTCTGGATTAGTGGTGGTTTTACGGAGCTAGCTTTAGTTAAATGCATATTGTATAATAAATCCACATACTGCTCTAAGCAGAAGAGTCTAAGCTTCTGTGTTGGAATGAGTCGTATCAAACCTGTCTTCCATTGCAGGATGCCAGAGCAAAGCTAGCACAGAAAGACCAACATGTACAACAGCAGAAGGGAAAATAAGTTCTCCTGTAATGTTTCCACAGAGGTGCTAACTTCATACCTTTAGTAAGTACATCCCAAGCAGATGAAATCAGCTTACAAAAGACTCAAGACAAATCATGTCTGTGTATTTTTATAAATGGCTGATAACTAATATTCTTGATGAGGTAAACTTAATACAAAGATTTTAGTCCTTTCATTTGTACAAAGTTTAGAAATGCTGCTGTTCCCTTCTGATGCTGATTGTTGAGCTAGTTGTGTTTAAAACCACAGCTTTGCAAAGGACTTGCCCTATTGTACCATGCCAAGACAGCTGATCTAAGACTAAGCACATAAGGAGGAAAAAAAAGGATTCTTGAGCAAGCAAAACTGTCTTGGTTTTCTGCTCTGAAGCCTTCCACCACCATCCCTGTTGAACTTCTGCAATAGCCTGCTTTTAACAACAACAAAAAAAAAAGGCAGGAGGAAGATCTAATAACGTAGACAAAACATGCCATAGTCATCCAAAACGTGGAATATATTGTGCCTGGGGGTTAGCAAGCCAAGACAGAAGTTAACAAGGGCATTCGAGGAATGAAAATTCACAGAATTAAGGACAGGATAGTCTCACTATTTTATTGCGTTCAAGTCTTGCCTAAACCAAGCATTTACACTAACTTCTTTTGCAAAAGGGCAAAATGAATTGATTGCTTAGACAACTCTTTATTAAAAATAACTACTATAATGCAGGCTGGTTGAAAGTACAATGGACTATGTTGTAGCTTCAATATCGCAGAGCTCAACATGGGCTAGCTGCTCTTCTGAGAGGAGCGGTGGAGGTGGAAGTGAGTGGCGTGCTGGCACAGCCAGGGTGGTCACAGTGGCAAGACAGTGTTCTCAGCTGGCTCCGATATGTGTGCCACACTACAGCACGGGCACGACCTTAATATAGGACTTAATTCTTCAATAAGTTGCCCAATAGTTTGTGTGCCAAACACAGGAATTCCTAAAAACACCACAAAGACCAAAATGGGATACCTCATGTATCCCATAGAAAGTTACAGTTTAGCTAAACAATTAGTACTGTTTTCTAGAGAAAGGCAATGACTACTGGGTTTAATCATCTTGCGCTGCAAGACAAGTAGGGTGTGCCTGAGGTGGAAGTTTAAAAACCAAAAACATAGACAGGTGCAGATGCTGCCTCCAGAAGTATGATTAAAAAAATAAAAATACTGGAAGTAACAAGGGCTACTCTCCACTTGCTTGTTTTATTATTTTTAAAGCACAGATTTGAGAAAAGAAGCCTGCACAATAGTGATACAAAATTGGGGTTTCAGGCAGGTGCCAAAATGGCTAAATTGCAGACAGAATGGGAATAATGTAAAAAGAGGTAACTGCAAAGAACTCAGACAGCATGGCCTGTAACTCAAGGCCGGAGTGGGAGGCTGGTACAAGTCAGTCTAGGAGGTCAAGCGCACAATTACGAGACTGATACGAAAGGAATATGCAGGATGGAGCACAAAGCTCGCCCAAAGAATAACAAGGCGGCCTCTTCAAGAAAGAGAAAAGAAAGCACCAAGGACTCTCAAGACCACCACTAAGGATAAAAGTACACATGCGGCTGGGAGGGGTTAATGAAATAATTTTCGTATGTATAATTGTCATGAATATGTAAAGCCTACATTGCAATAAATAGGGTCTAGCTAGAAGCTGTGGTATGCACACTGGGCGGAGTGATCCCCCGCGCATTCAGCGCTGCAATAAAGAGAATGCCTGCTTCTTAATGCTACATTGGTGTTAAGGAGTTTATTCCCGATTTCGGTGACAATAGTCTGACTCATACTCGCTACAGAGGTGGAAAAGCTCTATGCCATCTCAGTCATTTAATTGGGGTAAGTGCTTCCAGCCTTCCAGGGAACATGGCTTTTTTTTTTTTTTTTCTCCTTTTTTAAACCAGCTTTTGCTATTACCATTTAAAAATAGAATACCTGGCTGTGCAGATTTGTGAAGTGCTGGCTTTTTACCCAAAGGATTGGCTACTGCTTCCCAGTAATGATTTTCTCCTTTATGATCTGCTGGTTATCTTTATAATGCCAATGATGGAAAAGAACCCAATTTGATTACAAGTACTGATACTGACTGGCTGTTCTGGAGAGTAGGAGAGTAATATATCACATTTATACTCTCTGTTAGTACACAGACTTGACCTGCTGCTTGAATTCATGCGGTGCCATTAACACAGATCATTCTGTTTTCTTACTCCCATTGAAATTAGTTTTGCTGTCTTTATGATGCAAACAAAGATGGTATAGCCAGTGTTGCAAAGTACGAAGTCCAAAATAACTTTTATTAAGAAACCAGGGAGGCACAACTGTGTTTACTTGCAGCAGGTGACCTGAGTTAGCAGGGAATTTATCTCTGCTTTTGGCTACTGTAAACAGAATCCAACTTTGCAGAGATGTTTCACAACTAAGAGTAAAAATTTTCTCCACTGCTAGACTCAGCAACATTTAGTTGCCTTCTACTCTGCAGCAAGATTAAACAGACACAGCATCCACATAAGACAACCAAACTTTAAGCAGATGGAAGTCAACCAGGGCCTTCTGCTCCTGATTAGTGCTCATTAAAGTATTCAGTCAGTGCGTCCATGAGCTCCTGCTTCTTCCCCCCACCCTTCAGCCCATAAAGCCTGCATGCGTCCTTCAGAACAGGTACAGTGAGCTTGCCCAGAGTCCCCTTCTGCACGTGGCTCTGCAGCTCATCTTTGGAGATTTCTACCTTGGGCTTCTTCTCAGCGTGACCATCAGAAGCTAGAAAGATAAATTTTAGATCACCAAGATTTTTAGAAGTTTCTTAATAGAAAGACATCGACGTTTCTTACACATATCACAGTTAATGCCTGTTAGCACATGGTACTTTAACAGCTACCTACACACTCACAGACCGGGTTTCCATATTTTGTTTTATGAAGTAGATGTCACTCACTACATAAGTCACATAGCATGTTCCACTGATATGAGTGATCTCAAACTCAAGTATGAAACTTTGTGTTCTGATGGAAAGACCACCCCCAAATGAAACTTTTAAGGGTTTTTCGTCTACAGGAGAATGCAACTATTCCACAGGGAGTTCCACTAACTGACATTGCTGCCTTATGCAGAGTTTCATAGACTCCCAAACTATACACATACTTCAGCGTTACTTAGACATTTAGCCTTAAAGATGCCCATCTTGGACTCGCTAAACAGCCTGTGCATAAAAGTCTGCTTCCTCACCAAGAACACAAACTGAAAGCATGAACGATTTTACTACTGTTGTAAAAAACACAAAGTTATCAATAACCATAAAATAATAATAAATATATATTTTGCAGTAATTCACCCACATTGCTTCCTATACTTCTCTATGTTTTCACTATGCAGTTTCTCATTCCAGCAATTCTCTAGCTGGATACCACAATACCATCTAAGAATCACTGCTAGATATAAGTCCATTTTGTTGTGGAGATTAGTAAAGAGTTATTGCACAAGCAGCTTCTTTAAACTATGAGACAAACTGAAAACAGAGAAGCTTCTAAACAAACACAGACACCAGATGCATGTCTGCACCGTCATTACTTACCTTGTTTTCGCTTTACAGCCTTCCCATCAGGATTGTAGTCAGGGGGATAAACCAGCTGCTTAAACTCCTCCACCAGGTTGCCCAGCCTGCGGTTCATCTCTTCAGCCTTTGGCACTGGCAAAAGAGAAAGATTTGCCCTCTCAAAAAGCAAGCGATCACAGGAAAGTCTAAATGAGGCCATCACCAGATACAGTTGTGCTTCTGTAATAACTAGCCTGCAAGTGTCTTGCAAGTGTGCAAAATGCAAAGACCTATGTTAGGGTATTCACAAATGAGAAATTTACAGCTCTTGGTAACACCAAGTGTTTGTATTATACAGATGTAATGGACTCCCACATATCCCTGAACACGAAATATATATGCAGAACAAAACTGACACAGTGGAAATGATACAGAAGATCTCCTAGCTGGTTGCACTGTTACCCAGGTCTAATCTCAGACATTGAAAATACTATAGGTTACTATCTAAGGTTGCGGGTAGTTTGAGGCAGAACAGCTTGTTTCTGTCATGTATTTGTACGATATCTAGCACAGAGACCTAGATTATTTGTTAGGTATCACTTCAGAAGAGACAAATAGTTACTCTAACGTTATTCCTGGAGTACAACATAATTTTTAAAAAGAAACTTCCCCCTCGGGATAAGGTTTCTATCCTTTGACAAGATATTCTTACATAAAAACTCTCACAGCCACAAGGTGGCATCATTGCCTCCTAACAGAATAATTAAATAATTCTGCCCATTTATCAGACTGAAATATTAAGTAGACTCTTGAGGAGAGGAATGTCAGAGAAAACATTTGTCACCATAGAAAAAAGGTGATTCAATTTTAATTTTGGAGGGTAAAGTGATCAAATTTTCCTTTATCTTAAAAGTGACGGCATTAGAAAGTAAGGTTTCGGTATTTCAGAATGGACATGTCCAGAATTCCACATCTTGGAACTGCACACAACTGAAATATTTTTTTAAAGACATTTGCTTTTGTAGTAACACATCTCTAACTTAGAACAAAGTCAAGAGCCCTTTACCCCACTTCCCTTCGCGCCCATCAATAATTCTCACTTGTAAGATCCTCAGCTTGTTCTGGTTCCATCATATCCAGCGCCAAAGCCTCCAGATTCCTGAAGTGTTGCTGCAATACTGGGTTCTCGAAGCTATCAGGCCTGTCAAGAATCCCCCAAAATGTCAATGCATGCTGCCAAGACGACAGACAAGACACGCAAGAGCTGCCACCAATCTATCTCAAAGTAAAACTTCCCTCTTTCCCACTTAACAATCCATCTCCTCAGAACAACTGCTTTTCCTCTTTTCAATTTACCTGCTGAATCACTACCCCATCATGCATCAGCCACATTAGAAAGCTCTGCGAGACAACTGGAAACAGTGGCATTCTACTTTAATACCAGTTATGCTACTTTCCACATACCTAGAAAAAAAACTCCCATAAAAGCACTTCATAAAATTTATCTTATCTATAATGAAAAAAGCCTTACTATTCTGTCTAAAGTGCTGTAATTTAAATGATCCAGGTCTGATCTGCAATAGATGGGCAGAACCACAATAAAATGTGATAGCTCTGCAACAAATGACAACAGCCCAGAGAACAAGAACAATTCTATAAAGAACTCCAGAACGTGCTACATACTGCACGTTGTGCCTGGGTATTTAGAATAATTAAGAATAAAGTTTGGACAAAGCTACTGCAAAGGGAAGCAATTTGCATCAACATGCATCAAAATCCCATCTTGTGGACACCACAGCTGAACAACGTATGCAACAGAGCAAGCAACAGTGTTGTGTTTTCTCCCCTGTGCCACCTCCCCACATGCACACTATTTATCTCCACGTACCTGTATTTGAATCGGAGTTTTTGAATTATTGCCTTCATTTTGTCTACCTGCTCTTGACTGGCTGGAACCTTTTCTGTAAAATCAACATTCCGTTTGTCATCTGCGTATGGTAGGAAAATGATGTGGAAACCTACATGGAAGAGAGAGAGCACAGAACTGTTATGCATAACCATTGCCTCAAAACAATTTATGGCAAAGACCAAGATGCTCATTAGCTAGGTCTGATGACTCCCCAAACTAGCTCCTCTTTTGCTGTAAACAGCAGCAATCTGTAATAGCCCCTAGTGTGTACAGCATGACACTCAATCCTAATCCCAACGTATATAACCAGCATCACTAATGGCTTTTTGAAAGAAATTAAAACCAAAACATAGCTAAGAGCTGGAAAACTTGTCGTCCACTTTTTATACAGGAGATTAATTTGTGCACCTTCCCCATCTCTCACTGGATATGAGCTTGAAAAAGGCTTGTTTGAAAATTAAGTTAATGCCCACATTTTATTTCTGAAATGCTTTACATTGTATGCAAGCAGCGTTAGTCCCGTACTTTACATTAGACAATTTTCCAGTTANCAAGCAGCGTTAGTCCCGTACTTTACATTACTCCCAGAAGACAATTTTCCAGTTCAGAGGTGAGAAAATGCCTTTGCTCCCTGATCATTCCCTACTCAGCCGCTACAGTGCAAGAGTCGGTATGTGAGATTATTTATTTAAGGCTTAAATATGTATCCAGGGATACAATAAAATTTAGGGAAAGACATTCCATCTAGTCAGCAAACAGAAAAAAAGGCTTTTAAGTTTTAGGTCAGTTACTTGAATCTGCTAAAAAATGGTAGGAAGTGGGAAAATACTGTAGCCATGTTACACCTGAGCACGCACTGATTCAACTGGAGCTTTAAAAGCAGATTCACCATCAGATGCCTACAATGACAAAACTGAAGAAAAGGGATGTTAGAAAGCACTCTTCCCCAGTTTTAAGGGGAGCAGCACCAAGAATATTTTTGCGCAATACAGGAGGCGATTACGCTGGCTGCATCCAACCATGCAGGGAAAGGCAGCACCTCTTCCCATACCTGGAGGAGCTATCTGCACTTTCTGCTCATCCACCTCTTCCTCCTGGGGAACCAGGGCCACAAAGCGAGGGGGAGTGTTCCGGCGCGCGATGTATCTGCACAGTGCCATCACTTCTTTCTCCAAGCATTTAATCAATAATGCATTAAATAGCGTTGTACTCCCTGCAAAGTAAAGACTGCATTGGTCAGGTTGACAGTTTTGCTCCTTTGTTCAGGACTGTAACCCTAGATATTACAGTTTCAATACCTGTGATTTCTTTCAGATGCTTGCAATAGTTCAGAGGTAAAAAGCAACTTTTGGAAGGGGAAGCCCTTGAAAATGACAATGTTGGTGTCTCTCCTGACCAGAGCAGTGAGAGTTCAGGTGAAAGAAATGAAATCACTAGTATCTGAGGAATGAAAGATGGATGAAAATTGGAATCTACAAAGTCTCTTTCTGGTCTGGTGGGACATCATAGTAGCAACACATCACAGGACCTTTTGCAGAAGTAACACACTAAGAATTCAGATGGCAATATTCCTCTTGAGGCACATGTTTGCTTTGTATTTTACTAGATATGGTGGTCAGGAAAAGAACGACATATAAGTAAGGTGTTTGATTCAGGAAACTGCTAAGCTGGAGAAGCTAGGTTAAAGGTTCTGCTTTAGTCAGACACTGCAAAGCATCTGGGCATAACTCAGCCCTCTTTATCCACCAGATTGAGGAGCTGGAGTTTTTTCTTTACTATCCCAGTTTGGGATGCATTAATACTATATTTCTAGATAAGAAGACTTGCTTATACACATAAAAAGGGGAGAAAAAGCAGTCCTAAGGATCCACTCCTCTCTTTACAAGCCCATAAAGTGCTTTTAATTCAACCATATTTCCTGAGTATTGTGTTTCCACTTCTAGCTGATAGGGACTAAGAAAACAGCAATTATCTTCACTGGTTTGGAGTTTGTTTTTTGGTTTTGGTTTGGTTGGTTTGGGGTTTTCTTTAACCACCTTTGCCTTCTTGTTAGGTACTAGGATCCTTCACTTTCATGAATGACAAAACAAAATATTTTTGGGATTACATCTGCATAGTTTTATTAGCTGCTTGTCATTGATGGATGAAACGTGAAGCCAAATTGGCTCTTTTGCTACAGAAGAAAACAAGAATTAACTGCAGCTGAGGGGGCAGCAACAGTTAATTCTATACTTTTTAACATTAGCAAGTTTTTAAGATCAACAAAGATTTTACGCTCAGTGATCCCCACTCAAATACACTATGAATCAGATGGTTACCCTAACGCAAGGTGGTGAATCTTTTCTTTCCGTCTTTACTTACCACTTATTACGGACTCCTCAGGATACATGAACTGGGAGGGCTTGATATGGTGGTGCTGTTTTAGCATTGAAAGCGGTTTGAAGCCAATCAGAAACAAGCCTGGAGAATCAAACCGTTTTATTTCTTCTGTTTCCTCTTTCTCCAGAACAATCTGGCGGTTTCCATACACCTAAACCAGGGAAGAGCAGATAGTAGTGCTGCCAGTNTGGGCCCCTCGCTACAACAAAGACATTGAGGTGCTGGAGCGTGTCCAGAGAAGGGCAACAAAGCTGATGAGGGGTCTGGAGCACAAGTCCTATGAGGAGTGGCTGAGCGAACTGGGGTTGTTCAGCCTGGAGAAAAGGAGGCTGAGGGGAGACCTTATCGCTCTCTACAACTCTCTGAACGGAGGTTGTAGAGAAGTGGGGGTTGTTCTCTTCTCCCAAGTAAGAAGTGATAGGACAAGAGGAAATGGCCTCAAGTTGCACCAGGGCAGGTTTAGATTGGATACTAGGAAAAATTTCTTCACAGAAAGGGTTACCAAACATTGGAACAGGCTGCCCAGGGAAGCAGTCGAATCACCATCCCTGGAGGTATTTAAAAGATGGGTAGACACAGTGCCTCGGGACATGGTTTAATGGTGGTTTTGGCAGTGTTAGGTTAATGGTTGGACCCGATGATCTTAAAGGTCCCTTCCAACCTAGATGATTCTATGATTCCCCCCCAATATCATAGAGACAGGAAAAAGCAGGCACATAATCAATACGTTACCTGAGCCCTCTTTGTGTCACTAGGCAGGAGCAAGCTGCCTGTTTTTCCATTAAACATCCTTGTTTTTGTTTTAAGCGGTTCATTAGTTTCCCGATAAAGCTTCACTGGATATGGCTTATGAGCTTTTTGAAGAAGGTTGTAAACACCAACAGAAAGCGACAGATCTTTGTTCAGATACAGATTTAACCTGTGTAAAAAAGCAGATACAGACTTGAGACTTCCAAAAGATTACTTTTGCAAACAAAAGTAATCTCCTCAGATAACTTCTTTTCTCTGACGTCCTCCTAGTCCCCTCCCCCAAAATCACATGTATCTCTGGAAACATACTATTACTTGAGTCATAATCTCACTTGTATAAAAACATTCTTCTTGCAATGCTGCCACTTCTGGTCATAAAAACTATTTAAACAGATAATTTTCCATATTTCTTTCACCTTTTTTTCACTCTGAAAACCAGTTATGCTCAAGCAGAGCACAGGACAAGTTCACATTTGGGCATCCCACTTGTGCTTAATGCAATGTGACCTCTGAATTCACACAGCTGTTCATGCAAAAGGCAAAATTCCCCAAAAGAACCCCATCAATGCAAATAATACCACAATTTAAGAAAAAAAAAATAATCAGAAGTTAGAGAAAAAATGAGAAGTAAAGGTTTAAAATTGGAGGGAATCTTCAAGTTCTGAGAGCAGAACAGTGAATTACTGTGAATGTTACTTCCTCTCCTCTAAAAGGTATCACTGGTATGGGATTCTTCCTCCTCAGTTATTAGAAAACTTGAGGAACATTCCCAGAAGATGAAATAAAGCTGTGAGCAGGAGCAAGAATGCCAGTGACAACAACTCAGGTTGGGACTTTTTTTTTTAAATATATATGAAAAAAACACTAGGCTGTGAAGTTCATTCTCTTACTGTGCTTCCACATCATTCTGCTATTAACTCACTCATTAAAAAAACTGTTATGGAGTACATGCTTCCAAAAATACTTTCTATCTGTTTTGTCAAGATCCCTTTAATCTGTCTGTAAGTATCTCTAATCTTTCAGTAGGAGATCAAAAATATCAAGGCTGTGTGAATCCACACCAAGTGCCTAGACACGCTGGCCGCATAGAACTATTTAATAATAGGCCAAAATACCTACCAGCCATATTGAGGTGAAATTTTTCTAAGCTAACACTAGTAAGAAAAGCTTCATTTCAATCAGATTTCACTATAAACTAACCATTTTACATGAGGGAAAAAGGAGGCCTAGCTTCACTCTCCACTCGTCTCGTCCATGAAGGACAAATGTCCTTAGAAGCTACAGAAGAAACACTGATCTTGGACTAACGAATTAAGATTGAGGAATGTAAGCACGGATGCCTTTACAGACCAGTCATTCCAGAAGAGGGAATTGAGATGCAGCCTAAAAATAACATCAGGTGCCTCCATTGAATGAAATATCGTAACTAGGCACAAACCTGACTAAAGTCCGTTTCTTTGTCTCCTTTGCTCGTACTTTCTTCATGAGATGTTCCAGTTTCCCTGACTCCTCAGGTTGGATCCCAAGGTCCTCATCCTCCGCTGTGTTTATGATATCCCTGTAGAACAAAGAAATATCGAACCCCCCAGGCTTCTTCAAGTGCATCAAATCCAGGATGATACCTAGAAATGAAGTAAGAGATAGGAGGAGGATCACAGAAACTGCTTTTTTCTTACATTGGCGCGTTTCTCAGCACTCTCAGATTTCTCTATGTAAGCAAAGAATTTAAGCAAGTATAAGCTCCAAATTGTCATCTGCACCAGATGTGAAAGTTTCTAGGGAAAGAGGCAAAAGACATTCAACTTCAGTCAAAACAACATAGCACAGAAAATGTTCCTGCCCTAATTAAGAATCTGGACAACATCGTGTATGAAACAGCTCTGACAAGCTCCTATAAAACATCATCTTACCTCAGGCATAGAGGGAAGTAATGAGTTCAGAATTTCCCCTTTCCCAGTTATACGGGCTAATGGATTAGGGAAGCCTCATAGCTTCTAGATCCAGCCCATCTGCTAAACCCCCAAAACACCGGTTACCTCAGCTACAGAGTTGAACTAATGAAGCATTTGCTCTCTAGTCTCTGACCTCAGGTTGCTGTTCTGCAGCTAATTCAAAATGGAGCCATTAAAGCATTCTTCCTTTTGTGCTAACTCAGTGTTACTATTCCCTTCCTGGAAAATGCTGGAGCAATGAAATAAAGTCCTGTCAGGACTTTATTCCACTGTCCTCTCAGCTCCTGATTTATGCTATCAGAGTAGAAAAAGAGATCCTAGAAAATAAGTGTAAGTTCTTGGATACCAGATTGGGTAACAGGTTTTCTAATTTACATTAGATATCAAATTTCTAATTTAGAAAGCTTCAGAAAGATTCCCCAGTTCTGACGATTTTACATTCTTTTTCCATCAGAAACTTGCAATGCAGCTAACGTCTGCTGCAAGGATACATGACTTTTATTCTGCCTGAAATTAAAGGGGAAAACAATGACCTGTGTCTCTCAGATCACCAGCTCTGGTCCTGGCCAGCTTGGCTTTAGCACTGTCATTGGCATGAGGGTCATCCTCGTTGGTGAAGAGCATGATCCTTTTGTGGCTCAGTCTGACTCGGACATCACTGAAGAGATTAGAGCAGGCCCAGAGTGCTTCACCCAGTGAATAGTCAGCATTGTGGCCAAAAGTCTCACGGAAAAGCGCGTGTCCTTCATCTCCCCTGTATTGGTCCAGCTCTAGAACACGCTTTGCACCTAAGGGGAATAACAGCATTCACGTGCATTAGAAATACTGAAAGAAGTACCGCAAACTCTTCTAAATATGCACCGAAGATCCCTTGCAGCCATCTGAGTAACGTCCCCCAGCATCTCCGTGGCGGTGCCCTTCCAACACCTGGATGAGAAAATTGTTCAGCGCAGCCTAACATTTGCAATATTGCAAGCCAGTTACCACTTGAAAGCACCTACGAGGGCCAAGAGGACACAAAGTGCCCTGGCACCAATGCAGGGCTCTTCCTTTTGGGGGAAGGAAACAGGCAGGGATCAAAGTATCACAAACCCTCTACAGTGAAAGGACGAGCGCTCAGCACGAAAGGCAGCAACTGCACCTGCTGCAGAGGCATGGCAGACTGCTGCGCCACCAGAGAAAGAAGAGGAGCCTGAAATACATCCTGCACCTCCATGGCACGTTGGGAAAGCGGAGAATTCCTACTGCTCCGTTGCCCCTCATGTCAGGCAGAATCAATCTAGAGGTCAGATGCAGCCCATAGATCACTACATGGAGCACAGCAACATTCAGGGCAGGTGTCGACAGCCTTTTAAAGCTCTGCAGATTACTCCAGCCCAACTATCACTCCTTTTCCCACCTGTCCAAGAGCAGATTCTCTGTTTTCTCCCATAACTCTACACAGGGAGACAAGCTTTCATTTTTCAGCTACTGCATTCAGCAGAGCTTCTTCCTTTGTCCTTCACTCAAATCCTATAGCGCTTTTGAAATCTCATCTGAAAATGTCTTCCCCCTCCATTTACTATTTTACTTTCATGTCCTCAGCTGTCATCTAATTAATAACAGAAGTGTTCATAACCATGTACTACATAATAACTAACTATAGCATTTCTCCCTTCTCCAGAGCACACTGCTCTCCAGAGGCAGCAAATTCTCTTTCTTTTTAAGAACACACAGTTTTCACCTGCACTGTCTTTATCAGCATGGCGAAGCTACTGCCTCTAATGCAGGGAAAAGTGCAAACAGGGAAGGAGGAGGAAAAAGGATGAGCAAGAAGCCTAAGGCACTTGCTGCCAGAAAAGGGAGGAGAACCTAGGGCAGTCTTGTCAGGTCCCCGTCGTAATTAATTCTGAAACTAGGACAAGGCACAGTTCTTTCAGGAGAACCCCATGTGTTATTAAACCTGCACCTCCTAGCTAAGAAAATTAAATCAAACCTCCACAGAGATAAAGGCTACTATTAAAAACTAGTAGACAAAATCCTCCCCAACACTCTCCGCTGTCAGAGAATTTGTCACCACTAGCATGCATTCTTTGCACTCCTCCTCCTACTTTTTCCAGTTCAGCAACTGGCACTCATTATCAAGTAGATGCTAGGTAATTCTAAGAAATTCTAAGAAAATTGAACAGCTAAATTCAAGAATTGCAAAACTTACTATGAAAATAAGAGATGGAACACCCCAAAACAGGTTAACATATTGGACAACCTGTTCTAGCTGACCCTGCTTGAGCAGAAGGGTTGGACAAGATGACCTCCAGAAATCCCATCCAACCTCAGCCATTCTGTGATATTCTCCATCAGCTGCAATCCGTGGTGCCTTAGCATGTACACGCACTTTTCTGAACTGCAGCAGACACGTGATGGGCTTTCAAGAGCTCTGTTGAGATCCTCTTAGGTTTAGCAGACAGCAAGGGAACCACCACGTTAAAACAGAAGAAAAGACATAGGAAAGGGATCTGAACCAACTATAACAGAAAAAGCTAAGCTCCCACTAAGTTTCTAAGCGTTCAATAAATTTCTAAATCTATCCTCCCCACACAGCTCAGTAACTGGAACTTTGTTGTTTATCTGAGAGCTGTTTTCAGAGACACCAGTTACTGACAATGCTACTACACAGACTTCCTTACTCCATCTTTCTACGTAACCTTCATATCACTTTACTGGCTTTACCTGGATTGTCCAGCTCCTGAAGAACATAGATGTGCTTGAAATCTGCTGAGTTCTTGTTCTTTTCTGTACCATAGAACACAACACTTAACAGGTCCCTGTCACTACTAATAATTTTGCTGGTATACACATTCCGGATGCACTGAAAGAAAAAACACACACAGGTCAAAATACGAAGAAAATCAGTTGCAGTAATGGCGCAAAAGTTTTGTCTTTGGCAATCAGCAGTTTATATAAGCAGACTCTAACAAACAGAAGAACTGTTACAAATCCTTTAAGCTAAATTTCACCAGGAGGAAGAATTTGGAATCTTGTTTTTCAAGAGTTGGGGTTTTTTTCAGTACACAACCTTAGCCATTTATCATTACCATTCCCTTTCTACGAGCCAGATCAACGAAACAAATGCCTCTCAAACACACCACCCTGAACGCGGATTGATCACTCATTCTATAAACATTTCCCTCGCCAAAATCTGGGCACGGCCCATCAGGCAATGGACCATTCCAAACCTGCAGCCGTCCAGCAACCCGAGTTGCTCCGGTTTCACCACAGCCTTACACCACCGGACGAGGCCAAGCGACAACCCGGTGGCCATACCCCATGGGGGAGCCGAAGGCCATCCCGGGCGTGTTTGCGAAGCACCCCGCGGCTCCCCGCGCAGCCCTACCTGGATGGTCATGTTAAAGGGCGTCGCTCCGTCCCCGTCGGACTCAAACATGGCCTTGGTGCCATCCACTAAGAAAATGAGGCTGTCCCGACCTGAGAACCTGTAGTCCGCTACGGAACGGGGAGGGGGAAACAAGTTTTAGCAGCGGGCCGGGCCCCCCCCCTCCGCCCGCTGACCCCCGAGGGCAGCGGGCCCCGGGCTGCCCTCCGTGAGGGGGAGGTGGGCCCTTACCGACCGCCTCGGCCCCCCCCTCCTCCTCCTCCTCCTCCTGCGGCTCCTCCTCCTCCGCCCCCTCTCTCCGGTAGTAGGACACCCACTCCGACATGGCGCCCGCCGCCACGCCAGGCCCGACGCCGGTGGAGACGAGAGAGGGGCGGTCCGTGCCTGCACCGGCGGCGCGAGCCGGCCCCGCCTGCCCTTACGCCGCAACCAACCGCCGCGGCCGCGCCTCGCGCGCCCCAGCCTGCAACTCAGCACGGGCCCCGCCTCCCATAGTAATTCTGACCAATGGCGAGGGAGGAAAGGCGCCGCGCCCTGCCCCTCCCGCGGGAAGCCACCGCCCCCTCCTTCCGCCTGGATTGGTTGCGGAGGGGAAATGAAAGGCGGGAGCTCTGCCCGCCNTAGCTCCGCCCCCGCGGCGCCCTCCCCCCGCCCCTCTCCCCCCGTCCCAGGCCGGAACCGCCGCGCCGCATAACGGCGCAGTGACGGGGCAGCCCGGCCGGTCGCCGGTTTCCGCGCATGCGCAGGGGCAGCGTCGCCCCTTCCCTTCCCTTCCCTTCCGTCTGTCACCTCACGGTTGGTGCCGCCGACACCCGGGAGCGGCGGCGGGACCGGTACCGGGGGCAGCGGCCGCCCTTTCCCCTTCGCCTCCGCTTCCCGACGCCCGGCGGGGCGGCGGGTGTCTGCCAGGGCTCCGGGTGCCGCCCGGCGGCCGTGCCCGCAGCCCCATGGAGGAGCCGCTGGCGCTGCACCCCGTGAAGCTCTATGTGTACGACCTGTCCAAGGGCATGGCCCGGCGCCTCAGCCCCCTCATGCTGGGTAAGAGCACAGCGGGGACCGGCCCGCCCCGGCCCGGCCCTCCCTCTGTCTTCTCCGGGGGCTCGTGTTCCCCCACACCCCCCCCCGACCGCCGCGGCCCGGCCTCGCCGCGCCGGGAAACGGGGCCGAAGTCGCCCCCCTTCAGCCCCGGGGGTGGCTTCTCCCTCCNCGGCCGGAGCCCGGCTCGGGGGGGGGTGTGCGGGCCCGGCCTGGGGGCCCGAGGAGCGGGAACAGCGTGGGTTTGAGCTGCGGCATCCCTGTCTGCCTTGTCAGCGGGACGAGCTTTGTCAGTAAGGCAGCGTCAGGTGAAGGGGCTCCAGAGTCTTTTCCCCCATCCGTCCTTTGCCGCTTCGTTGGTGTTATTAACTAAAGGCTAATTAAAACCATTACTTATCCTCTGAAGTGAGGGAAAGCTCGGTTCCCGGCTCCCCGACTGCGGTGACACCTCGACAGGAAGGCTGAGCTGGAGGAGAGCCTTCTGCTGTTTACAAGGGGATTGAGTTCAAACAGCTCCGTGTTGTGGTGAGGCTGGACTGGGCGACGCGTTGCACAGCTTGTGATGTGCCACCTTCGCCTTTCGGAGAGTTTGTAAAAGTTTTTTGCATGTCTTAGCAAGAACGTGTGCGTTTCCAGCCCGACCTTGGGCTGGGGATGCGCGAAGGAAACTTGGGTTTTGCTTGAAGTTTAGGAAGCACAAATTAGGAACGCAATGAGAGAGTGGTTTATACCTGTTATGTGTAGACTCTGGCCTGTGTCAGACCAGCAGTCTGTGTGAGATGAGACTTCTCAACAGGCTCAGTGTCTGAACAGATGGCTCCATGTAATCTTGTTTTACAGTTTGTTGGCATTGGCTTCGCTGATCTGTCCTATGAGGAGATTCTGTGCTTTCCTGCAAGCTTAAAATGAAAATCCAAATAATTGTTAGCAATGGGTTTCATACACATCACCAATAGGCCTGCAAAGATGAGAAGAAAATATTCTAGAGATCGGATGTGATATGGTCTGTTAGCCAGACAGCAACAACAACTTTGGGAGATATGTGTTTCCCGCACTGGAAAACCTCAAAACTTCTTGTGTGGTCAGAGTCACTTCTGTTGTAGCCTGCAGGGAAGTAACTTTTCACCTGTTAGTTCATAATAGCCATGTTTTATCTTGTGTGAAGAGTTATAAATCTTAAGATACAGATTACATATGTGCATGATTTACCTGTGTTTGAGGTGAGCAGATTTTAACCAGTCTTATTTCAAAGTGTTGGTCCAAGCAAAGACTTGTACAGAAATACTGGATGTATCTCCATGCCAAAATCTAAACGTAGATCAAGTGAAGGCTTTTTAACTCTCTTGTTGCCTACAAAGTCAATCCTGAGATCTTGTAGCTTTCTGAATTTCCACTCAAAAACACTTAGTACGTGACTTCATTTTTGGTGCTTTTTATGCTATCCAAACAACAACTTAAAAACTTTGCGCTTGAGATACTGTTCAGTGCTAAGTTTCTACAAGCCTGAGTAATGAAATGGAAAACTTAAAAATCTGAACATGTCTCTCACTAGTGTGGAAAGTGTTGCTCGCTAGTACTGCCTGGTAACTAGCTGAGTTCAGACGTGTTTGTGGAACAGGGCCAACTAGGCCTGCATGGTGACAGTGACAAGGCAGACTGCAGAATATTTGGGGTTACGTGGACCCAGTGACTAGATTGTCTGTAAAGCAAATCATTGTTTGTTCCTTTTTTCCTTTGAATTAAGTATCTTACGTGCGTTTTCACTCAGCTCTGTCAAGCCTCCAGATTCTTTTAGAAACCTCCCCATGAGCAAAGCTATGGAGAGAATATTCCTCTTGCCTCATCTACACACCTTTTGTCCTTGAAGAACAACAAAAACTGTTGCTTCTTCTCTGTACATCAACTTCAGATGGTCAACAGCTATTTTTCCTTTTTTTTTTTTTTTGGTCAGTGATGTTCATAAACTGTATGTCATCAAGGAAAGTCATAGAAATTGAAGAGGAAACTATTTTTTAGATAATTTAGTGTTAAATATTTGTCATCTCTACTTATGGTATTCTTTCCGTAGATGCCAAGTTTTATTGAAACTACGCTTTTGCTTTGAGTGATAATTCATTGCCTATATTGAAATACATGTGTTTTAGAGAGAAGAAACAAATACAATAATTGGTTGTGCCAAAATCAGTTCCTAGCATGCTCAAAAACAGAAGCTCAGATCTCTCTGCCAGAGGAGGGTGAATCCCTTCTTATGGGGCTGACCACTGTGAAAACATCACCACATGGTGTCTTCAGTTGTGCTAATAGGATCCAGAAGTATTATGGATTATGTCAGTACAGCATTCAAGGATCAGCTCTCACTACTAAATGTTATCCTAACTTTTTCAGTATCAGTTCTCTCCGATGTCGTTGAATGGTTGAAGGCAGAGCTATACAGCACTGTTCCTAGGAGGCTTTAGAGTAACTTAGTCATGCCCCTTGGGCACATCGTTACTTTTCTTGTCAAGTTTACTCTTTTTCTACCAGGGCTACTTTTGTTCTTCTTACTTTTCTGTGAGTTTCCTATAATTTTTCAGTGAATATTTCTATTCTAAAGTATACGTGACCAAATATTGTAGTTCAATTGCCTTTCATATCAGGAGTGGGGTGTTTAATTTTTGTGTGCTGTTGCTGTACATGTGTCTTCTCCACAGGTACTGTTCCCCCTCTCTCCCCCATTCTCAGTCTGTGAAACTACATTTCTCTGTCCAGCTACATGATCTAATAAAAATATATGTTAACCTGAATGCAATGAGATTTCTGTTTTCAAGACAGAAAACATAATCCACCTGATTCTATGGAGAAAGGAAAACAGAACAGTTCAGCTTGTGGTGCTGTTTTTGAAGTACATGTCCAAAGGCAGAGAAATCTTTAAGGGAGATTAAAATCCTGTTGCATCATGGGCCTAAAGAAAAATGTCTTGCAGGTCTCAAAGTTCTCCTGTCCTGTAACGGAGGTTATTGCTCATGTGACTCACAGAACGGACAGGAGCCTAGTTTACCACAGCGACTTGTCTGAGTGTAGTATAAATTAATGGTGAGTTGACTGGGAGTATGTATCAGTTGAAACTTTTAAGTAATGCATTCAGCTGTAGGGACTTAAGAGCCCAGAAGGAATTGCAGCAAAAGGTATCTGCTGAAAGGAGGTACCTTCTGCTTTTTTCCTTTTTTTCAGACCCAGCGCATTACTTTGCCTCTCTTCTACCCGTTCTGAAGAGTTTTGAATTGCTCCCTTGTGAGATTCCATCAGCTTTGCTCCAGAGCATTTGCTAGGGATTTAATGAAAATCAAGTGCATTACCCTCCCCCAATCTAGCCTACTTCTTGGTCTCTCTAAGCACCTCAAGGCGAAAGGAACTGAAGCAGGCTTCTCCCTCTCTCTTAGGTTTTTTGCATCAGTTGAGCACCCTGAGCAGCACACAGGAGAAAGTGTTTGACTAATTAGGATAATTTTAAATTCAAAAAGGGCAGGAATCTTAATGGATTCGCCTAAGGAAATTGCAACGATATGCAAAGCAATGCACTGCTAGAAATACCCACTCTGGTTGACCAAATTGTATTGCTTCCAGTTCTGTGGGAGACTACAGTCCACTACTTTTTGGGGGTCTTTTAGGGTCTTCTGGGGCTTGCGTATCCATTGCAGAGCATAGGTATGCTGTTAAAAATACTAAGCTTTGTATTATTTCTTTACATCTCAGGAACAGGTGTTGTTCTTGAGCTGAGGGATGGATGTCCTAAGCTCTAAATGGGGTAAACTAAGTGCCCATCTCCTTGTTAATTCCTTCATGTCTCAGAACTCTTCTGCCCTTCAGTCTAATAATTTGGATTAATATACAAATGCCACTTTCATTTGATATTTAAAATGCACAGGAATAAACTACATCGTGCGGCCCTCAAAATTAACAAATTAACTGTGCCAGTAAAATAGATTGGCGAGCATCTAATCCCCCTTCTGCTTGGCCTTCCAGATAAATCCAAGCATGGAAGTAATCCCGATTGATTGTATACTAAAATTATACAGGCTTGCTTGCTTGCTTCTTTCAAAAGACCCTTGTGTCTTAACAATGACAGTCTCCTGAATCAGTTGTACAACAAACAAATCTAACTACTTCATTCTCCACATTCCTATGACTAAGCTGAGGGTCCTGGAATTGTCTAATGCATTTGAATGATGTATTTTTCTCGTAGGTTTCTGGCTTATGTAAGCACCATGAAAGTATTTGAGCTATGAATGTTATAAAGAAAAATAACAGCAAATAGAAAAACTTGTTTACTTGCCAGAGGATACTCTGCCTCATTCAAACAATTTGAATCTTTGAGATGCTTAAGCACACAAATCTATGCTGAACTGGCATCCCCTCCTGAGTTCCAGTGAGTATTTTCAGGAAAGATCCATATAAACACCTCAGCAAGTGGAGGAGAAAAAAAAAAAAAAGCCTTAAAGATCAGGTATGTGATCAGGTTTCCAAAGATTGACAAGCTATCACCCTAAACTCTGACAGATATAACGCAATAACTTTCATGTCCACGTTCATGGCCTGTGACAAATGCAAGGTGGCTTGGCTTGCATTAGCTCATAATGGAAGCAGATCAAATTAAGCTGAATTGCTTCACATTTACTTCAGGCTGAGCTTGCGCACAGGCAATTACTGTGAGACAGCTGATACCTGGTAACTTGACCATGTGCACTAACTGTTGTGTTTTTAAGTGTGTACAGTTAAATTTGCAAGACCCTTTCCAGCTCAACAGCCCTCTGTCCCTTGAAATACTTAAACTCTTTAGGCATCTTGATGTTCCTCTGTTTTACCTGGGTGAACAGTAGATGCCCAAAAGACTATCAGCCCATCAGGACATTCCCGTTCAACATTATATGCGTGTGCATCATTTGGATTAGCTTTCCTGTAGTGAAGGGTAATGCCTGCAATTTAAAGGCTTTTGCTGCTCAAATGGAAATTACTGGGGAATCAGACTTTTCCATCTAGTTAAAGATAGCCTCAGGTTATGAGTAAGTGTGTTGGGTTTGGTGGCAGGATGAGCATATCGTTCTGCCCACATTGCAGCATGCTATGGGACTTTGGAGTGTTGTGGCAAGGAGTGGAAGAGCATGAAACGTGATGATGTCTGCCAGTATCCCAGATGGTATTTGCAATCTCTTCTTCTAGACCACTCAGCTGACTACGGGATGTAAGCTCTGTTGCACTGTAGGATTATTTGGGGAGGCTCCCTGGCAAGCTTGACCTTCTATTTTTTTTTTATTTTTTTTTAAGTTGGACAGTGCTGCCAGAAGCGGCTTTGTTGGAAAGTGTCGCTGCAAGGCCTGGATGCAACTTGTGCCTTAGCACAGCTGCAGCAATGCTGTACTCATGCTCTCGCTTGGGCAGCTGCCTGTGGACACAAGCAGCGCTGATCCCTGCTTGGTCATACTGTTGGGGCTGGCATGTGTATCAAGCCTTCAGAGGCTGCGAGCAATATATTTTGTATATAGTGGGCAACGTCCAGCAGAAGGCAAGACATAACTCCTTAGTGCAGGCTGCCCTGATTGCTTTACGAGAGCTCGTCAGGAGCAGCACTGGTTGTGAGCTATCGCCTGTTCTGTGCAACGTCTGAGTTTGAGAGAAGGGCAAGAAAGGTCATAGAAGAGGATCACCAACAGAGGCAAAACTTCAGGAGGAAGATGATGGTGTCCGTGAAGGGCTGTACAGAACCTCTTACCTGATGGAACAGACAAACAACATTGAGATTCTTGCTGAGCAGCAGGAAAGGGAGCTGCCCAAATTTCTCAGAAGCTACTGGCCATTGACATATTCCTCTGTCAGTCAATTTGGAGTTGAGATGACAACAGCCAGCTGTGCAGCATGGGAAACTGCAGCAGCGTACCAAAAGTTCTTGGTCTTGGACGTTTCTGGGTGATGCGTATGTGGCCGGTAATGGCAGGTTTCTTAAGCGTGGGATTCCCCAACGGTATTTACGTTGGAGAGGCTTGCACTGCCTCTGACCAAGCACGGTCCACCAGTGGCAGAAAGGGATTATATTTTGTCTGCAGCAGGCTGGAGAGCTACCATGGATGCCTTATTGTCATCAGTGCTGCAGATCTGGCATGTGTTTTCCACAATGCCAGCCTGGTTAATGTCTTATAGGAGCCAAGCAAAAATAGCAGGTCAGCAGCTCCATTAAGATCATCAAACCAGTGCTTGGCACATACTGACCTAGCTGATCAGCCTCAGACAGACCTGCCTTATGAAGATAAGCAGCTTCACTTGCCAAGAGCTGTTCTGTTATTGTCCTGGCAGTTACTGCCTGCTGTTGGCTACAGATTTTGTGTGTAGCAGCCAGAGAGGAGCCCCCTCAGGGTTGGACTGCAGTCTAATGCGAAGTCTCTTTCCTGAATTCTGTTTGGGCTTTGTTGTTGGTTTTGTTTTGGGTTTTTTTCATACAATCAGAGAATTGCATTGGTGGAAAGGGACCTCTGGTAGTCCTGCCTAAGGTAGATCTAGTGAGAGCAGATTCTTCAGGGCCCTGGCCAGCTGAGTTCTGAGTATCTCCAAGGATGGAAATCCTGCATGCTTTCTGGACCCCTGCCCCAGTGTTTGACCGCCTTCATGGTAATTTTTTTTCTTCTCTTACCGAGTTGGGAATTTCCCACTTTCCAGCTAGCATCTGTTGCCTTTCACTGTGCACCTCTGAGCAGAACAAGGCTCTCTTTCCTCCATACCCATGAGGTAGTTGTAGACAGCAATAAGGACTTTTGACCTTCTCTTCTTGAGGCTGAACACACCAGTTCTCTCAGACGCTCTTCAATACAGCAAATGGTCCAGCCTAGTATGTCACTGTCTTTTGTGCTGGGGGGGGGGGGGATCCAAAAGCGGACCCAGCACTCCAGATGTTCTCTCACAAGTGTCAAATAGGGGGACAGAGTCACCTTCCTTGAGCTGCTGGCTGCAGTCTTGCCAGAGCAGCCCAAAGTGTGGTAGCCTTTGCTGCAATGATCTTTTCAAGTAGGTGTTGTAATTGTTTGAGCAGGTTCCTGACAGCACCTGTGACATTGTCAGCATCTGCTATAGCTTTAGTCTGCATACAGAATCTAGGTGCAAAGTGGCAACTTTGTGCAAAGTCTTTCATTATTGTTTGCTGGAAATGTGTGCAAAAGTAAATATTAGGATGTTCTTTTTCCCTTTAGTAGACAAAAGGTCACACACAATTCTAGCTTGTGCTGCCTTTGAAATTGTTTGTTTCTCTGCCCTGAAGGATAAAGTTCAAGTTTCCAGTGATTTATTGTGAACAAATGAGTAATAATTTATTAACAGTTATGCAGAACTTGAACTCTGCAAAGCCAAGCAAGCGGTAGAGCCTATTGTGGGCCAGGTGCTGAAGTCAGGACAGTGCACTACCCTGCCTCGCATGTTGCTGGTGAGCCTGCAGCGTCACTGGTTTCTGGCAGCTCTAGAGCGCAAGGAGAAAGCTCTGATGGGGAAGATATGGAACAAGGGCCAGAGGATCAAGTGGCACAACAGGGTGGGGACACGCTAAAGGGTAGCAAATGCTCCTGAGGTGTTGCAAGACTGCTCCGCTTCTCTCATCATTGGTACTATCTTTTGGCCTTCATCCTACTCCATGCCTACGTTTCTGTGCGACGGGTTGACAGTGAATATGCTTGCTGCCTGGCTGTGGTCCGTGGTAGTGACAGATCAGTCCACCTACTTCAAAACTGCGTGTGCTTGCTTTGACTGATGTCTCTATTGTCACAACAGCCTTTTCCCTGCCTCCACTCTTATACAACCCTCGTCTGAAGCAGGTATCTGTCTCTCAGCCTATTTTATTTTGGACCTGAGCAAAAAAAATATGGTAGTGATTTTTTATTCCTTGCTTGGACACATTAGCATCTATTTATCAGAACTCTTGAAGGATTATCCTCATCAGTTTTGTTCCTCTGTTTTATCCAGTTATGATGATGACAAAAGTTGGTTTTGCCCAAGAGAAAGAACTCTTGAAGAACTACTGCTGCTTGGAAGTATCATGTTCGCTCCTGGCACTCAGAGACCAAAGCAGCCCTGACAGAGAAGAGGGGATAAATACCCCAAGACCTATAGAAAGGGAAAGGCAATGCCTCTGCCTCCCACGGCCATGGGTGCCATGGCACTGATCTAAGTAAGAACCGTCAGAGAATGTCTGACAAGTGGAATTGGGACAGTATACCCCATTACTGCTACCGCACCAGGTATCTTGGAAAAACCTGAACACCGACAGAAGAAAAGTGGCCCCTAAAGTTTCAGCAGAGAAGCCAGCATCCTGGAGGCTGAGGGATGAAATATTGCTTTGTCAGACTGCTGTTTAGCTTTAGGCCCCTGATACACTAACTGGGGCCCAGTGTGTGATGTTCTGCCTCCTCTTTGGGAATTGGGGAAGGGCAGTGGAACGCAACTGAGCTGAGCTTTGTTTTTACCAGACTTTTTTTTTTTAATGAGTGGAATAATTTATTCTTATTCTGAGCATCTGATTCCAGCCTTTGAAAAGCAGTTACAGGGCACTTTCAGCATCATAAGCTGTGTGAATACAAGCAGGGTGGCTGGTGGAATAGTTGCCAGGGACAGGCAAGGCTGACAGCGTGTTGAGGGATGCAGCCAAATCCTAAGTTAAGGCAGAGGCCCTCAAAATATCTAAGAAAAGACTGAATGTCACGAGCACTTGAATAAAACATTTAAAAAAAAAAAAAAAAGAAAACTCAAACCAAAAAACCAAACCACAGCTCTGAGGCTGTGTTTAAAGGAGGAGGATAGTATCTAGACTGTGGCTGGCTTTGGGAGGCCTGAGTCTGGCCTGATGCAAACAGATGTCCTAACCAGAGCAAAGCCTGTTAGCCAAAAGTTAACCCAGCAGTGCTTTCTGAACAAACTTTTGCTGGAGCAGTGCTTCTCGTGTTCAGGTGGCTTTTTATCATGTCTACAAGTGTTTCTGGTCTAGCTCTGGGAAACCTGCAGTTGGCTTTAGCAGATCATCCATTCCGGTATCTAAAAGTTGAACAATAACAACAAAACTTCTTGGAAGAAGGTGCTGCTCAGATGTAAAGGACATTGGTGTGGGAAGTGGTCTGCTGGGGGAGGGCGCTGATAGATGGAGGCTGACCAAAATGATCAGGAGCCTGCTGCAAGCAAGCAGAAGCTAGAGCAGAGGAGCACTCAGTCTGCCGCATGTGTTCAAGAAAATACCAAATGTGGGTATGCACACAGGTTTTCTGTTCTAAATCCATCTGGGTGTTGTGCACCTTGTTTGGCAAAATAAAGTTATAGTGCATCTGTCATAGCATGCTTTTACTGCCTACAAGTTTACAAAGGGGTAGGATCCCAGGGACCGAGCTCTTAGGTTATGATAGATAAAGTAATTGACCCTGGAGCAGTAACAGCTGGTGACCCTTTGAAGAGAGGTTTGATCTTTAGATCCTACCATGATAGGTTTAGGTTTCCCACTTCCAGGGAACTGCAAAAGCATTTCAGAAGGGACTTTTTCTCTAGTACGCAGTTATATTATCAGTTTAGTGCCTGAAGCAAATCTTTGCTGTTGCTCTGTTCTACGAAACTCACAATTTAATTTTATAACTTGTGTAAATTCCAAACCTGCACTTCCATCCCCCAACCCCCACTTAAGCTGTTAGTTTTTAAAGGCAGGGAGAGGAAGCCATGGAATAGATTATAGAGACTATCACCACAGATCATAGTTTTGAGTAAGGTCTCTCATAGGTTACTGACAAAGAAAACTGAATACTCTGTGCTGGCTAACTGCCTGCAATTGTGAAGTCAGTATAAAGCTGAACTCTTCTGGTCCTGGCTGAAGACTAATTTTAGGAAAAGGTTTCTTTTCTTGGTATGTAGACAAAAGTCCAAGGAAGGTGAGTACTGGCAGGATAGGATGGTGTTGCCAGCTCTGCATGCAGGAGGAAAAAAGTACAGCAGTAGTGTGGATGGAGCAGTTCATTTGAAAGAAGGACGTTTTGTTTCTTTAGAAGCAACTCTGGGATGAAATCTTTGGGATTACTGTGGTGGTGAGATAATAGCCATGGTTCCTTAGTGACTGACAGAATGTAGGCTGAAATCTGGAATATACATTGCTAATAACTCTTCTTTTCTCTGCATACAGGGAAACAGCTGGATGGCATCTGGTAAGTGACTAGATTTAAATTGCATAAGGTGTGTTAAACACTGTGTGGTGTAGGAAGTATTCTCAATAGGAGATTATATATGCGTCGGGTCTTAAGAACATTTTGGTGCTGAAGAGAGACCAAGGCACTTTCTGTTCCTGAATACAGATTGACAGCAAGATGATGTATGGTCAGGTGCTGGTTAAATCTCTCCATTCAAAGCAGCGGACCCCATGAAAAAAAGTGTTGATAGTAGTCATTGCATTTTAGTGCACTTGTACCCATTTTCAAGGGTAGGATGTTGTCCTTGTCCCAAGCATTTTGTCTTCTAACTGCAGGCATGACTAAACAGGGGAGTAAAAGAGTAGGTGGGAAGAAGGTGTTACAGAATCAGGCCTTCTTGCACTTAAGAGCAGTGGCTATATTTGGTTACAAAACACCCCCCAATTTGCTATATAGAATATCCAGCATTTAAAAGAAAAAAAAAAAAAAAAAAAAAAAGGGGGGGGGTGGGGCGGGGGGGGGAGAGAGCAAAAAAACCCAGACTCTTGTCTATGCATCTTCCCTCTTTATTGATCCACCTCCAGTGATTGTCTGACCTTCTTCTCAAGTCGGTGTCTATCAGACATGCACTATTTCTGTCAACGTGGTAGCAGGGCTAGCTCTGTCCCTCTATCTGTGCAAGTTCACTGTCTGCCCTTTAGCTGAAAGAGGCTGCTGGAAATCTCATGCTGGTGTGGAAGTCACTTTATTCCCATGTTCCTTCATGCCTGGGCACCTAGCTAAGCCTGTTCTTTCCCAACCATGTACAGAGTTACAGTAGGCTTGATAATCGTTGCTTCCATATCCATTCATGTCCCAGCAGATCCTGTTCCTACTCACAGAAACACATTGACCTTTTCTTTCAGTTATTCACTTCATGATGTTCTTGAGCACATAAATTGACCAGTGATTTATGTGCTAGGTTAAATATTTCCTTTGCTTCACCAATTTTTTGTTCTCTGTGGCAGGCACACCTCCATAATAGTCCATAAGGATGAGTTCTTCTATGGCAGTGGAGGAATCTCCAGCTGTGCACCTGTAAGTTAAACTTATTTTTCTGATAAGGTAATTTTGTGATAAGGTTACCTGATTAGAATTGCTTGTGTCACTGTCTTTTAGAAAAGCAGCAAGAGGCTTCTGAATTCAGCCAGATGTGGCTATTTGCCATGGTTGCCCAGGGCATCTGAAAAAAAGGGAGCATGGACAGTGGGTTTAAGTCCAACTAAATACAGGTTGGGGGTTGCTTCTGCTGGTAGAGTCTATCTATCCAAGACACCTTCTGCAGCTGCATTGCCACAGTGACACCTTGTCTAATTTTTTATGGATGGGTTTTATGCGCAGACTTGGCAACTCAAGGCATCCTTTTTAAGATTTAAAAAAAAAAAAAAATCATAATGCTTTGCCAGACCTTTCTGTTCTTGGAGAGGCAAAACTGATGGGCCAGTCTCCTAAAGCAGAATTTTGCCATAGTTTAGCACTTTCATCACAAGGAGCCACGTATACAGAGCCATGTATACAAGCTGAAACGTAAGTTGCATGGTACCTCTCGTTATGTCACTGGAGAACAGAGAAGGCCAGTAGGGCTTTTTGCTTGACAAACCTACCAAAAGTTCCTCCTCTTGTGCCTGGACAAGCCACGATAGCTCTATTCACTACAGTCCTGCAAAACAATTCAGTTTGTCCATTTAACATTGTCTCCTGTTTGTTAATTTTTACAGGGAGGGACACTTCTTGGCCCCCCAGACTCAGTTGTTGACCTGGGAAACACTGAAGTTACAGAAGAAATTTTTCTAGAATATCTTTCCTCTTTGGGGGAATCTATGTTCCGGTAAGTAGCAGCTTGCACTATAAAGTCTGTATAACAAAAAATGACTTAGGGGAAGGGGTGCAGAATGGAGGAAGGTATTATGAAACCAATCCTGCTCACAAAGCTTTGTCTGCTTAGTGTGTTATTTGGTACTCTCCAAATACGAGACTGGAACTGGTGCACTGATACCCAAAGAGCTACCAGCTAGGCAACCCTCTGGTGTGCCAGCCTTGAGCTAGGCTGGGAAAGTGTCCTGCCAGGAAGTCTTTCACAGTGTTTTTCGTAAAATGGAGTAAAGCCTGAAATGCCTTTGAGAGAATCACCAGGGAAAATGAAGGCACTGTATGAAATATTTCAGTAAATAGTGCTTTGCCCCATGAGTCATAGGTGAAGTGTTGTAGTAAAGCTGCCAACTTTCAGATGAGTGAAAGCAAGGTCTTGACTGTTAAAGAGTCTAGTCTGCTTCTCAAAAGAATAGGAAACAGTAGCATTTAGTGTTCTGGCCAAATTTCAATGTCGATAATTCTTGCGATTTCTCTTTATTCCTTCTGTGGTTTTAATTGAACAAACCTGACCTCACTTATCCTCCAGAAAACACTTGTATAAAGTCAGTGATGCAGAGAGATGTCATTTTCTACCCTGATTCACTTGAATTTCAAGGTGACCTGATGTCTGTATTTTACCTATTTGCCTTAGAATTCTTTGTGGGGAAAAAAAGTGCTAACGTTCCTCATTAGGGGTCTAAGTTTTTCTGCTTGTTAGATTTATTGCTGAGTCTGTCTTTCTACATTTTAATTCCTTTCCTGTTGCACAGAGGAGAGTCTTACAACCTCTTTGAACATAACTGCAACACCTTCAGTAATGAAGTGGCACAGTTCCTGACAGGAAGAAAAATCCCTTCTTACATCACTGACCTTCCATCTGAAGTTCTTGCCACGTGAGTATGAGTGCCGCTCCTCTCTGTAGTGTATGGCTTCATGCTAATGCTTAAACATTTGACAGAGCCAGCGGTACCAGTTTCTGCTGGCTCTCTCTGAGAACCAGCATAGGATTAAGAGGAGGATGCTACTTGCTTTACTTCAACACTTACAACACTGTACGACAAGTGCTGACTGGCACTGGCATTACTGAGGAGACAGGAGAAGGTGGTTGTTCAGCCTTTAACTTAAACTGCTTATTTTGTGATGGTCTCTTATATATGACCAGCCAAGCATAGAAAGCTTCAGAAAATGATGCAAGTTTGGGGTTTTTTTTTTTGTCTTAGGAAACCAGTATCTGTTAAAGGTCACTTCTCTTGCTCTAAGCACTGTAATTGCAGTGGAGATGTCAGCTTTGCTTGTGAAGAGGCAGGGGAAATGTAATTTTAAAATGAACGCTGGAGTTTTAAAGCTAGGACTGGATGGAAAAAGAGGATATGAAAAAGAGGAAATGAAGAATTCCTGCCTGGTGGTTNTTTTTTTTTTTTTTTTTTTTTAACTCTCAGCTAGTGAGGATCCCAGTGGGATGTTTTGAGCTCCATCATTTAGGTCTTATTTCTCATAACAATGGTATACCACATTATTTGGGAGACACGTGTCTTCTATCCTGGGCTCTTATCGCTTGAGATCTCTCAAAATCAGATAAAGTCTATAGCAGTGTGAGTCATATTGAAAGATAAACCAGGTGCTACAGATTGCAACAGAAATTATTCTGTGAATGTTGAACCATTGTCTTATGAGGGAGCTAGAGGCTATTCTTCTAGCAGTCTTTAATACTGCTGTGATACTTAATGGAGCTCTGCAGTTGCATAACAGGGATTTCGTTCGCATGCTTAAGTCGACTGAATTACTAAAAGCCAGTTTTAGACACAGTATTACCACATTAGCAGTCTGGGCGTGTCAGGACTCAGAACTAGCTTCTATAAAATCATGTTTAAGATTCTTATTTATTGAAGAGTAAACTCTCTTTAATAGGTTAAATCAGTTTGCTTTAGTTTGTAGTGGAAGTCTGTTCTTCAAATTTTCTTCTACAATGTTGGTTTGACTGCACTCTAGGAAGTGAGTCCACTTCAGTAGTAAGTGGGAAAAGTTGTTCATCAAGTAAGCTCTTTGAGATGTTTATCTCTTTACCTTCTCAGACCTTTTGGACAAGCTTTAAGGCCCCTCCTGGACTCCATCCAGATCCAGCCACCCGGAGGAAATACCTTCAGCAGACACAATGGACAGAGCTAACAGGAGTGACCAGTGTGCCCAGCCTCACCAGGCCTCTTCCTTTTTAAACATGAATCTACCAGATTTCTATTTTATAATTTCCCATCAGAATTAACTCTACAGAAGTTACGAGACAAGATCTAAAATTTCCTAGGGAGAGGATTTATCAGGGTGCATGTAAGACAATGCTACCAAAAAGATTGCCATAATTTCTAATAGTATTATACTAATTTATAAAGGCTGTCTTGTCCGAGTAGGCTGACACTTTCTAAGTAACTCCCGTGCTGGTAAGTGGGAATTTGTTCCATAAGCATTCAAGGGCCCATTACACAATTTGGAGTAAATAAGGGGATGTCCTAGCCATCCCTTGCAGGCTTGCATCTCTTTCTCCTGTCACTGCCTATATTTTGGGGGTATTTGCTGAAGTCTGTAGCAAAAAGACAAAGGAAGTATTGGTAGCCTAGGAAGTGAAGGTGTCCCAGGATTAGTCTTCTGCATATTTCATTGACATTATATTATTTACTCAGGGGAAACGCATCTGATTAGAGTATTTGCGGTGGCACAGCTGTGTGTGAAAGGTGATCAAGCTGAATTGTGTGTCAGTGTCACGCTCAAAAGTTGAAGCTTTCGATGGGACTAGCTGTGGGTGGGAGGGATGCTGGAACTGAAGGTTACCAAGAGCCTTGTAATGCTGGATCCGAGAGTTATGGGAAAGAGCCAGCTGAAAGAACAGAATCTCATGAGCAGAAGTGGTGGAAACAAATTTCAGGTGAAAGTAAAATGAAGTGAAATGTTTCCTTTTCTCACATGTAAGCTGATCAGCAGATAGACAGAACCTTGTTAACTATTTACTTTTGCCTAAGAGCTGATTTTTTTATTTTTTTTTTTAACCAAGCCAGAGTTACAGTACAGGAAGGCAGGAATAGCATGGTAACTACACCGTAATATAAGGTGGACCAATTCTGCCTTCAGTTTCTAGTTGCAGACACAGTTGTGGTTCCAGCTTTCTTTGATACTGCTGTCGTTTCCAAAGCAGTGAGGCACATCACAGGGAGGGCTCTGCTTAAGTGTAAGAGAAATAGGTGGTAGGTCTCCTCAAATGTAAAGAAAGCGAGGAAGAGTAAAATTAAACTTTTCTTTGGAACAATTGAGTTTATTGGGATACGTGCAGAAGCAGTCCTGTCGTTAGATTGACATTAGATTGTATCAATACACCATATTCTAGATTAAGATTCTTATAGCTTTGCAATTATTTGCAGTGGAAAAAGATCAGGGGAATGAAAGAATAGGCACACTGATTTCTTTTTGTGCATGTATATACACTATTTTCCTGAACAATTTTGTAGCAGTTATATTTAGGAAGGAACACAAGAAAGACATCGGACAAACCCCAAAAAATTGCTGATGCTCCATAAATGGGGTTTGCACGTTCCAGATGCTGCAGAAAAAGCATCTATGCAAATTTATAACCCTTTGTGCAGTGCTTTGTTGTGAAAAGGATTGCTGCAAGTTCAGTCCTGCATCTCAGACTTCCTGCACTGGAAATTCCTTGCATACCCAAAGGAGATGTCTTTCCTCTGCTGGGCTCTTTCTCCCAGAATAATACAGTTTGGTAAATTTCCCGCACTGTTGCTCAGCGTGGACTATAATGGTTCATATTTTTGAGGGGATGGAATGGAGGAAAACTGCAGTTTAGTCACTCTGTCAAATACTCTGTTGCCCCACACCAAGTGGAAATAGGGTACCGTCAGTCCATTTTGCAGTTTTGTGTGTACCTGCTCTCAGTGCACAGCTGTGGCCCTTGCAGCCTGATTTTTTTTTTTTTCCTTGTCATTCTCTGCTTGTGCCATCAACTTCTCCTTAAGCATTTCATTTGATGGACTGGACTTAGAAACAACTGTAGCAGTTAGTACAGATCAGTTTATACAAAACCTTTCAATCTTTCCCCATCAAAATGTCCTGTTTGCAGATAGCATTCTATAATAAATCATTTATGAATGCCTTTTGGTGCTCCTGGAGGAAGGATTGGTGTTTGTTTTCTGCTAAGCCATAGCTTAGTTTTCCTGTTTGGTATGTATATCCTCTCCAGTCTTTTCCCATAGCCTATTCTGTGAAAAGTAACCAGTCTGTCATCTTAATAACACATATGACTGTGCCACAAAATGCTGTAGCATGTTAGAGATCTCGGAGCTTCCTCAGTTGAACAGGTATACTCAAGCTGATACAGTGCAGCCCAACATCTGGGTATGGTAGTTTGGTACCTGCAAGCAGCACAGCTGTGGTTGCTTGTCTTTCAGCAAACTACCGCTTCAGATTGCAGCTGCCTGCGGTGGAAGCACTGGTGCCACGGTTTCTGTCCCACACTCTTGCACAATGAGGGTATCCCTTGTGTGTCCACCACTTTAGCGGTCCTGAGCCTGGTTTCTGCTTGGCTGCCTGCTTCAGGACTTTTTGCATCCTCTCAGGAGGCAGGAAAGAAAAGGAAGATGTTTACCCCGTGCATTTTGCAATCTGCCTTTTCGCTTCCTGAGCAGCCCCTTTGCAGAGATAATGCTGCTACTTTAAGTTCAATGGGTAAAATTTCTCACGGCCATATACTGTTTGTAATAGCCAAGGAGCTCCCAGAGGGTCTCCTGGGCTCGGGGCCTACTCTGTGTTTCCTGGCAAAAGAACTGCAGGAGGGAATCCTGTTTGCTTGGTCTTACTGGGTATGGAGACCCCTGTAGGCCTCTTAGGAACCCCATTTTCTCCAAAGATGGTTATGTGTAAATTGCAGGACTGTGGCCCCAACATTCCACCCAGCCATACCTACTCATAGGAATATAAACTAGACTGAGAAGTGTATGTAAGTGTATATAGGTGACGAACTTCAGCCAGCTGATTGACAAAGGGGCAGGGAAACTGAACTCCTGAGAGGGAACAGAACCTGTTTGCCCACAGTTAGTATTCTGTCTTGTATTGCTGGGGTTCTGCCCGTGCCATTTTAAAGGTGTTAATAACGTCTTTAGGCAGAAAGTGATGTTTTGATTTATTTGTGTTTGTTTTTTTTTCTATTACAATAAAAAGAAATACACCAAGTTTGCCCGTTTGAATGTATGTGTCTGCACAGCTGCCCAGCGAATGCAGCTGACCAGAAGTCGTCATCTTCACTCTGGTCCCAGCTGGAAAGTGCAAGAGGAGAAACTGTCCAAGCAGCTTGTCCCAAGTAGTGGTAGCTACTGCCCTTTGCTAGAACTGGTCACAGGCAATAATATTATTTAAGCCTGGGAAAATTTTCCTTCTGTAAGCACCATGGTATCTTATCAAGACCACACTCCTGAGGCTTGACTCAGCTTGGGTGAGGTGAATGAGGGCTGGACAGTAGGTGTTCTGTCAGCACAGGTTTTGTGCAGCCCTTGCTCATCTTAAGTGTGCAAGAATGAAACGTCTAATGTCTGCTGTTGAAGAAGAGGCCCAACAGAGCAAAAACATAGGAAAAGGCTCTAAGCTTTTCCCGATTGTCTTGATGCTACTGCTTTGAGAAGGAGAAAAGCAGCTTTAAGAAGTAGACTTCATGCCTGGGTTCCTCTGGAGCTGCAGAGGGGATATTGGTGAGGATTACAAAGCACTGCCCATCACGCCTCTGCTGGTGGGCTGTTAAGGAGCAGGGAAAATATTTGGTTCTGGGGAAGAAATGAATTCTACCTGGTTCAGCCTTCTGAATGCTTATCGATGGCATCCAAATGATAAACCACGCAGTTCGCTGTTTGTGTAACAGTCTGTATCAGTGTAATATAGAAGAGGGCTTGTAACAGAAGGGGCCTTTAACAAGGATTCACGATTATGGTTATTTTGGGCTGTGTTACTCAGATGTGGTGCTGGTTTGCTATCAAGTACCAGCACTAACCCCACATAAAATACCTGGGAACATGTATAAAAGGAAAACCTTGACCTTGATGGCAGCCTTAGACAGAGCGTAAGCCAGTGCTCTCAGCCACTTACCTTCTAAACTTCAAACAAAATATTTGCCCTTGCTGCTGGTAATATTTTATTCGTGATGACAGCTGCTGCCTATCCGAGCAGCAATCAAGGCAATGTATCAAGAGTGGTTTAAGTGCAAAGTATTAAATAACAGAAACGGCTGCAGCGGCCCTGTTCTCAGAGCTAACCCAGATGAAGGAACAAGCACAGCTGCGCACAGCTGTGCACTTCACCAAAAGACAGACTCATACTCTCAGGGAAACCAAGATGGCACAAATCGGGGTGATGCAGGCTGATACCAAATGGCAGTCAGGGTGCTGGGAGAGGTGTTTTGACGTGAATAGAGTTTCTAAAGCAGTGTGACAAATAAGCTGGAGAAAGCACAGCAGGTAGTTCAAGTTTGGGAAAGCTCTCCTGGTAGCATAAAACCGATGGCACTGTAGGAGTGCAAAAAAGTGAACGCTGAGCCGTATTTTAGCAGCCTTCCCAATTCTGGGAAGTGCCCCGAGGTGGCACTGCTGCCTTGCAGTGCAGGGATGCACCTGAGCCGGGGGAAAGCGGCTCTTGCTTTTGAGATGTCCAGAGTAATGTCAATGCAAGAGGCAAGGAGGAAGGTCTCTCCCAGACAAGAAAGCTGCAGGTAGGAGCAGCCAGGAGACGAGACCGTAGGGCAGCCTGGGCTCCGGCAAGAACCGAGTGATGCTACAGGGCTGCAACACGAGCGAGCCGGCAGGTTTTTCCTAACACCAAGCCTCCTCCATCCAGACGTGGGAAGTCTCATCCTTGTACCATGTCGTGGCTTATGAAAAATAAAGGCTTGCATTCCTGAACCCCCAGGAGTTCACCATGTATCTGACCCCACAGCTGTCTTTTGAGAGTCCTGGGCGTTAGCTCACGGCTCTGCTGCGTGGGAGAGCAGCTCTTTGGCTTCTGGTAGTCGAGCAACCCAAATCCATGAAGGCATCTCTATTCACTCTTCAGGATACCATGGTAGACACACTTCTGTAGTATTCATATTCTGGAGGACGCGTCCACACATTAACTGCTGAGGGATATATGTAATCACACCTAGATAAGCCCTATAAATGGGCATAACCCTAAACTGAACTAAAAATTTGGCACCCAATTGCACTGTAAGCAGCTGGGTGCTGAGAAACCATTCCCGGAGCTTCAATGCATTTGAGAAGAGTCCAGCTTTCCAGAGGTGGGAGCTCATAACCAGGCTCTCATCCAGAAGGCCCCAGAGGCTTTGATTTTGCGGGAGCATCACTACCAGGACAAATACCACTTGTAATACCCATCCAAGACTGCCTGACTCACCGTGTTACGGAGGCAACTCACAGAAACAGTATGGAAATAGCTCTCCTGGTGACATTAACTGGTTGACACCATGAATGTCCCCATCTCCCCCCTCCCCCCCCCCACGGGCAAGTAGCTGAGGATGTTTTGCTAAACCTCGTCCAAGGCAATGGCACAGGGGTAAATTATTAACGTTGTTCCTGTACACACACACACACACACACGGCCCTTTCATTGAGTGGGGAGCAGGAAAATCAAAACCGTGAGCAAACCCCCCCCCCAACCTGCGAAACCCCCCGAACGCTGAAACCCGGCGGAGAACTGGGAATAGGTGGTTTGCACGACGTCCTGGAAACCAAATAATCTGCCAGAAAAAGAGAAAGCCCGTGGATGGGGGGGGGAGGGCGGCGCGGCCGTCGCCATCGCCTCCTCCGGGGCGGTCCCGCCTCCCGTTGGCAGAAACCGGGATGGCGGCATCGGCGGCGGCGGAGCGGGGTCNAGCATGGCGGAGCTTGCCCTCACCCGCGGCTTCCCCTGCAGAAAATCGAGCCGGAGGTGGACGCCTTCTTGCGGGAGCTGCGGGAGAGGGTGCTCATCGGCGTGGTGGGAGGCTCCGACTACGCCAAAATAGCCGAGCAGCTGGGGGACGGCGACGAAGGTGAGATGCGGCCCCACCAGGTGTCCGTGTGTCCGTCCGTCCCCCGTCCCCCGCACCCCTTCCGCGGGGGTCACTCTGCGTCCGAAATCCGACCCCAAGCCCTGCCCCGGTGGGGACCACCGCTCGGCTCCTTCTCCCTTTTGCCGGAGAGCAGGGAGGGATGGATGCTCCAACCCAGCCCGGGCTGCCGGCTCCGGATTTGGGTTTGTACGAGCTTCCTCTGGGTTTGTACGAGCTTCGTTTGGGCTCTGACAGCCCCCCGCAAAGCCCCTTCCAAATTTTGCCTCCGTGGTGGGGTCTCCGAGGGGAGGGGGGGCGGGGGATCCTCTTCGTGTTCAAACAGGGCCGAGGGGAGGGGGAGTAGAGGAGGGAGTGGGAGGGCGAGGGGGCAACCTCCGCCCCCTCCACCTTGTTTTCCTTCTCTGGCATGGATGCCAAGCGCGGATGGGCTCCCAGCGCTGCCTCCTTAGCGGAGGGAGGCCAAGAAATTCCCGGCAGAGGCCGATTGCTGAGTCGGCAGCGGTGTGTGTCCGGGTCGCAGGAGAGGCTGGAGTTAGATAACCAGCGTCTGCATCACCCCACCAGCCTGGCGGAGGGGAGGGGAGGAGAGCGAGCAGAGTAACGTGCACGTGGTTGAAAGCCTGACATTTTGGAGCCCTTATCTTTGTCCTGCCACTGATTCAGCCCGTGACCTCGGTCAGGTCGTTTCCGCCTGTGTGCGTCAGCTCCCCACCTGTGAGCCGGAGATAATCTCCTTGCCCACTTTGCAGAGAGCGAGGAGGGTCGGTGGCCCTTTGCGGAGCACAGGAGATGCGGAAAGCGCAGAACTAAGGAATCGGGAGGATGGCTCAGCCCTGAGCCCAGTCCTTCTGGCCCCTTTTCCTGGGCAGTACTCATTTGTACCTCTTTTGTTTCCTCCCCCCTCAGTCATCGATAAGTTTGACTACGTCTTCGCTGAGAACGGCACGGTGCAATACAAGAACGGGCAGCTGGTCTCCAAGCAGGTAGGTCCAGCTCCCCTTGCAGCCATGGCTCTCCTTCCCTGTGCACTGCGCGCCGTGAGGAGTCGTGTCTGGCCCTGGGCAGATGGGCAGCCTCTTCTCTTCTCCCCAAATGCCAGATCTGAATGTCCCCCTCCTCCAGGTCATGTCCTCGGGTAGGCTTCATGGGTGGTCAAGCACCTTCCTCACTCCCCCTTCTCCTCCCGCAGGCCATTCAGGACCACTTGGGGGAAGAGCTGCTGCAGGATCTGATCAACTTCTGTCTCAACTACATGGCACTGCTGAAGCTGCCCAAGAAACGGTAATGGCCCAAGTCCATGCAAATTGCAGTTGTATCACTGATTTCTAAGGAGCTCTGAGCTCCACAGCTCTCCTAAGAACAGCTGAGCTACTGAGCTTGTCTTGCTTCAGATTTTATCTTAGCATCTAGAGGTCCTGTGTAGGATCACTGTCCCACCGAGCTGGGCACTGTGGGCAAATAATGGAGGAGGGTCTTTGTTCTGGAGAGTCTGCAATATATTTTAACATAATGCCTGCTCTTTTGCCCCTCGGATTTTCTTCCCTGAGCATCAGGGTACCGCCACTGCGTGCATCTCATTTAGGACAATGGTACCAGCTCGTTACTGGTCAGGGCATCAGGCATCGTTGGTCATATGAGTTTCCAAACAGACAAACAATGGCTCTTAAGAAGGGAGGTCCAGCGCCTGAGCACATGGTTTCACACTGTTTCTAACCCAGTGTCGCTTGGCGCTACTGGTAATAGGGCTGTCCCTGCTCTGCCCCCAACCGCGTGTTCCTGTCTGCTTCCCCCCATGAGATCCAGCAGCCACAGGGTGAGCTGGGACGGTACACCTCCTCTGAAGGAAGACTAGGCCACTGCCAGAAAAGAAAAAGGTAGTTTTCCATTGGATCGGCTTGCCTTGTTAACACAGAAAGGAGAGAAGAGGGACCAGATGGCAGGAAGGTGGAAGGGGAGAGCAGGAGGACCTCTTTCAGAGGCAGCCTGCAGTTAAACCAGCCTGGGTGCAGTGTCAAACCATCCCTTAGACCACGGTTTCACAAACGCTTGAAGCCGGCGTGAGCCAGCAGGACTGTTGAAAGCAGCAGCTCTGCCCTCCCCTCGCCCCGGCTGGTTTGTTCCTGCTATCCCCTTGTGTTTTGTTTTTTTTTACCGTGAAGCCGAGCTGGCGAGCTGTCTGGTTGAAATTAGGCTGGTGAAAGTTGCTAAACTGTGATGTAGATTAGTTGCCTGATGTGAGTCACCATGTGGCAATACGAGCATCGGTGAGAGGGGCCAGGGTGGCTCCGTGCAACAGGACTGCCAGCTGAACGTGCCCCCGAAAGCGTGGGCTGGGACCCAGAACCCTCAAGGCTGTTTGGTTGCCTCATTGCTGTCTGGTTGCCCAACAGCCCGGCGAAGTTTCACCTCCCAAGTGCCTCTGTGGATTTAGGCTTATGGGATTTCTAGCAAAGCAAGGACTTTAACCCACATCTCCTGAGTCTCAGCCTGAGGCATGAGCCACCAAACCCTTGGTGCTGCAGAGATGCTGCTCCCGGGCTGCAGGCATGACCGCCTGTGTGTGTGTTCCCTGTGACCTCCTTCACTGTGGTAGGAGACAGGAGGTGGAGAGTTTTCCTCCAGATTGAGAGTGGTAAGCGCTTTATCACAGAGAAACGGCAGTCAGGACTGGCAGGGACATTAGAGGGTTAACGAGCTCAGGGCTCCTCAGCTGGACAGGGAAGGGATCTCCCTACTCCAGCGAGGTTTCCACAAGAGTTTCTATCTATTTTCAAATTGGCAGTGCTGCTATCCCCTGTTGTTTCTGCCCCTCCTGTGGACCAGTGCTGGTACCTGTCTGACCCCTCTTTGAGCTATTCCAAGGTGATAAGCCAACAGAACTGGCTGGGTTTGCAGCAGAGAAAAGAAGGGAGCAGTTTTTTGCTGGTTTAGTGCTTTGAACCATCCCACCAAGGAAGCCACAGAGTAGTGATCCCAGTGCAAGGTGAGGGTGGCAAGCAGGAACTGGGTCCTGTCTGTGCAAGCTTAGGTAAGAGTTGCAGTCAACGGTGCAGGGGACAAACAAGAGGGGCAAAGGCCCTCCTGATTTGTGTCCCAGGAGGAGGTCCTGTTTGCTCATCAGCCTGCTGCTGGACATCAGCAGTGAGTTATACTCCCCTGTTCCATCCCACTGTCCCAAGGTACTGCCAGCTTCACCCAACCCACCCAACATTTCTTTAAAGCCTCCAAGGGTGGAGATGCCACAGTCTCATCAGGCAATTGGTCCAGTCCAGGCAATAGCTGTCATTGCAGTCGTGACAACATTAGAAAATGTTTCCTATCATCTCACCTAAGCTCATTGCTTCCAGCCCGTCCCCAGGGCACACAAGATCTGTTTATTCCTCTTCTCTTACAGTCTCTTCTTATGAAACTATGAGCCCCTTGGAGACCTTAAGCAGAGTTGTTGAAGCCTGGTCTCTGCCTGCTGCAGCAGGGCTCCTGGGCAACCTTAGAAGCTCTTGTACACCTGAAGCGTGAGCACCCATGAGTGGGCATGGCTGCTCTCCTCCTGTGTGTCCCTGCAGACACTGCATGCCTCACCGTGCAGCCATTCCCCTGGAAAGGTCTGTTTTTCTCTCCCTGCCCCAGTAACCTTGTGCTCTTGCCCACCCACAGAGGAACCTTCATTGAGTTTCGCAACGGGATGCTGAACATCTCCCCCATCGGACGGAGCTGCACGCCAGAGGAGCGAATCGAGTTCTCCGAGCTGGACAAGGTATACCGGCCAGACTCGGGCTCGCCCTCCCCTTTGCTGGTTTTGCACTACCACAGATCTCAGGTCTTACTTGCTTCCCCCCACCCCGAGGAGAAGAGCCCATCTCCAAGCTGTGCACCAGGCCAACATGTGCAGCAAGGTGGAGACAGGACTGGCGGTCAGAAAACCTAAGGAGAGACATAGATGAAAGGAACAATTTTACTTCATTGGGGACCACTGATGCGATGGGGTGGCCAGCAGGATTCCTTGTGCTGTGGGAGAGCCCCAGGGAATAAGGCACTTATTTAACAGGGTGTTTCCTTGTTTACAGTAACCATAGATGGCCCAGCAGCTGTCTTCTCTCTCCCACTCTCCCAGCCCCAACAGAACTGGAACTGATGAGTTTTCCAGACTGGTAGGGCCAAGGCGAATCTGCTGGGCAGATCTCTGGAGCCCTTGCCCCATGCTTACAGCAGTTTCTGCCTGGGGGAGCTTTCTTGGGGTTGAGGCATCAGTCGGACTTTGCAAGACTTCTTAAGCAAAGCTGGAGACTTTGGGTTATGAACTGGGCTTCTGTAAAAAACGAAGCAGTTGCGTTTCATTGCCAAGGAAGGGCTGGGATCTGCTCTTCCCCGGAGCCTCCTGGAGCTGCCCTGAGCTGGTGGCTTTTTACGCAGACACTGGGCAGGACTGGTGAAAGCTAAATGGCATTACACTGGGGCTTGGGGCAGGTGGGAAGGGGGAATGCGATAAGCCAGAGTTGCCAAGTAGACAGGCTATGGTGGATTCTAGTAGACTGTCAACATCTAATTATTCAAATCCTCTTTTCTTCCCTTTCCTCCTTCTCCTCCATAGAAAGAGCGGATCCGGGAGAAGTTTGTGGCGGCCTTGCAGAGGGAGTTTGCCGGCAAAGGCCTGCGTTTCTCTCGAGGTGAGCGGAGGGGGCTTCCCTGGCTTTGCCTTGGCCTCTTTATCACGTTCCACATAAAATGGTGGGAAGGGAAGCGGGAATCCTGGCTGTTCCCTCCGGGGGCTTGGAGACCCCGGGAAGAGCACAAGGAGCTTGTAGTCCTGGAGAGCAGCCACAGGGGTGTCACATTCACATCCACGGCAGGGCGACGGCAGAGAATAAACTGTGCTGCAGATTTGCCTCCCTGGGAATGAGCCACGCAGGCGGGTTTCTGTCCTGTGACATTATCCCTGCCTGAATTTCACCTAGCTCTGCGGAACCCACCCCTGCCCAGGAGGTCTGTTCCGGCCCAAGCATCAGCAGCAGGGTGGCCGGCAGAGCTCCAGGCCCATGTGCTCCTCTAGGAATGACACAGGAGCCTCATGTGTGTCTCGGCTCTGCGGTTTTCTTGGGAGGGTTGGCTTCGAGGGAAACACCTTTCTTCCTGGAGGAAGAGCTGCTGAGAGGCAAGGAGTTTGCAGCTCCATGCCTTGGGCTTTTGCAGGGCCGCTTCTTGGGGTGGCTCTTACAACCAGCTTACCAAAGACGAGGAACCGAAGGAGAGCCTTGAGAAATCTGGGGGTCTGGCCAGCACAGGGGGATAAAATGAGGATGTGTAAGTGGTGGGGCTGAAGCAAAGTGGATGGGTATGTGTGAGATAAGAAGCTGCCATGTGGCAGTCTAGCCAAAGGGCAAGGGGGTGATGAGGTTGGGAGGCGGCAGGTGACACCCCACTCTTGCACCCAGCGTGGACCGGTACCAAGGGTCTGTCCCTCTGGTCCTCCAAGGGCTTTCCTCCTGAGAGCCTTCCCTCCCCTTGTCCTGACGGGCATCCTGTGCTGCCCACAGCACTGACACACACCGTTTGTCACAGCAGAGAAAGACAAGGTCCCCACCGCCATGTCCCAGCAGGCACGGGGGACGGGAGCAGAACAATGGGCCTTTCTCCTCTGACTTTGGGAAGCCGCCATGAAGAGCCTGGGCCTGTTGTGTAAAAGCATGAAGACAAGGGGAACTGTGGGCCCCTCGGCTCCTCCACAAAGAAAACCTGGGGTGTCTCAGGTCAAGCATCCAAAAACAGAGACACGCGGAAACAGGGCTCTTCTGCCAAGCTGGCTCCACGTGCCTTGTCCCAGGCTGTGGAGGATGCAAGCCCTAAGAGATGGTAGGAGATCTCCCTGAAGTCCCCCAGACCAGTGCTCTGCCTAGGCGAGGGACAGTGCTGGCTGTCCTTCACACCACCTCTTCTCCCTTTGATTTCCTACCCTCTCCAGCTGGCATCAGGAGCCCCTTGGTGCTGCCCAGCTCTGTTTAAAGGCCAGAAGGCAGTGAAATGCAGCGTTTTTCACAGGTAAATGGCTTTTGGTACAAAACCAGGAAGGATTTTAACAAGGGCAGCCAAGTTTAGCTCCTGTGCTGATGCTGGTTCCTGCTGCGAGCCTGGGGGCATCCCCATCCCTGAGCTCGTGCGGCACTTGCTCCCATCTGTATTGCACAGGGCTGCTTGGGGCAGCCTGTGAATCTTCTGCCCTCAGCTGGACACACAGGCTCCATTACTGGCTCCTCAGGCTCTGAGGAGGGTTGGTTTGGGACCCTCAAACCAACGGGAATACCTCAACTAGTCGGGGAGAAGAGCATGGCATCAGGACATACAGGTTGGAACAGCCCGGGGCGATGGATGCCTCTTCTGTAGCAGGGGCCATCCCCTGCAGGTACCTGTCCACTTACCCCCTTCCTAAGAGAGGTGGGGTTATGATTTATGAAGAAGGAGAGTGTGAAACTCTAGGATTGCTGGTGGCCCACTAGATTGCCGGAGAGAAGCGGGGGGTGGGGGCACTTGAAACCAGCAAGAGCAGAGACTTGGTGGGGAGAGTCACATCCCAGCTCAAATTCCCATTTCTCCAGCTCTGAGGAACATACACGTGCCCTAAGTTGCAGGCTTTGTTTTGGGAGGAGCATGTCACCTGTGTCAGTGCTCGGACAAGGGACTGGCTCCACAGCCTGTGCACGCAGCAGGGCTGCTCGGAGGATGGGGAAGGTGTTGCCTCTGTGCACCCGCAAAAGGCAGCACAATGCTGGCCTAAACTCTGCCTGGTCTAAGAGCAAGGGCTGGGACGTTCATCAGCCTTCCGTGGCTGTGGGTGTCCATGTGCATGCGTGTGCACACTCTCTGGGAAAGCTCCTTTACCTCTGTACATTTGCCTCATCCATCTTGGTGCACCTCCAGATGTTGGCAACCCGTGCTTGACTCTTGTGGCAGGAGGTGACAGGCCAGGGTCATGCCCCGACTGTATTGATGGGTTCGTGATACCGCCGTGGCAAGGTCCTTGGTCCTTGATCAGTGTGCAGAGCCTGCTCAGGGCCTGCTGTGCGGCCAGCCGGGATCCCTGAGCTCTCATGGAGTTTGCTTTGCATGTGCAGGGTGCCAGCAGCCCCTGGTCCCTGCAGGGTTAAGGAGCATCGGAGCAGTGGTTTTAGAAGGGCCAGTGATGTCCATGCAGGACCCTAGGAGAGAGCTTGGCACCAGTCTCCAAGGACATTGTCCCCCTCTGGGACACAGAACGTGCTGATGCTATCTGGAAGGTGTAACCCCAAATCTCCCCCAACAGAGTTATCTCTTGGGACTTCCCACCCCAGCATCCCTGCCCTGCAGCCCGCTGGTTCCTGCTTGCATGCCTGCCTGCAGGCAGGGGAGCCGCGTTGATGTCACCCCAGCCATGCTGATGTCACTCCAGCCTGTTGTTATAGGAACAGCATCTGCCGCTGTCCTAGCCACGTGCAGGAGAGGCACACCAAGGCAGAGCTGGTGCCTGGCTGCTGTTTTGGGGGGGAGCTCCCTGCACCCATCCAGCCCTCTCCCCTTCTCCTGCCCGTCCTGAGGCAGGGGGACACCCTGCCAGCTCCCACCGACACTGCCCGATGCCCTCCCTTCTGCTGGCAGGTGGCATGATCAGCTTTGACGTCTTCCCGGAGGGCTGGGACAAGCGCTACTGCCTCAACGTGCTCGACGACGAGAGATTTGACACCATCCACTTCTTTGGGAACGAGACGACCCCTGTGAGTATGCCCCGCTCACCCCATGTATGGCCGCCTTCTCTCCTTTGGCCTGGCAAGCTTGCGTGGAGCTGCTCCATCACACTGACGCAGACCTCTAGCTATGCAAGGGGGAGAGATGCTCTCGTGCGGCGGGTGTTTGCGGTGGGCTTGCGATGACAGCAGACCCGCTGGGTTGGGGGGAAACAAGCTGGATTCACTGTGCTGGGGAGCAGGTCTACATCAGCATTGCTTGCCTGCCCCTGGCACCTTCAGGAGGGGGGCAGCCACTCCTGCAGCTGCAGGACCCAAAACACAAGCCCCCAGCACTTAGGAGAGGGCTTTTCAACAGCAGGAACAGCTTCTCTTTCCCTTTGGAGCAGTGGAGGATGATGCTTCCTTGCTGCTGTAGACAAGCTTGGCCATCCACTTGCCTCTTTCCAAATGATGGGCAACCTCTGCCCCCGCAAATATGCCCACCCCACCTTCTGCTAGCCCCTCCACAGGCAGGGCAGGGGTTAACCCCCAGCTCCTGGACAAGCTTTGCTGGTCTAGGACCTTCCCCATCCTTTCTACCTCCTCCCCTGGCACTGAAGAGAGGAGACAAGAGGGACAGAGCAAGGTTCCCAGCCCAGCCTCTTCTGCCTCCCTGGGCCAGCAAAGCCCTGGCACCCCCTTCCTAGCAGGTCCCTGCCTGCCCGCCACTGCTTCTCACAGGACACAGCAAGATGCGGATTCACGGATGAGGATGCTCTGGCGAGACCCAGCTAATGCTTTCCCTGTTTTCTGTTCCCCTGCAGGGAGGGAACGATTATGAAATCTATGACGATCCCCGCACAGTGGGACACAGCGTCCAGTCCCCCCAGGACACGGTCCAGCGATGCCGCGAAATCTTCTTTCCAGAGAGAGCAAACGAGTGCTGACTGCCAGGTCCTCGCAGCCCTGCCCCAGCCCCACCCTCTCCCCCCACCAGGAAAAGCACCTTCATTTGAGGAATCTGCTCAGGGTAGACCCCAAAAAAAACTTTCCAGAGCTGGTTGGGATGTAACGCATGAGTATGGGTGGGTGCACAGGAGGGGGCCTTCGCTGAGCAGCCCTTCGGCACTCCCCATCTATGGCTGGGGCTTGTGGGACCAGACCCTCCTCACCTCCAGCAAAACTTCTCTCTGGACAGTTCGGCCGTGGTGGGAGGCAATGCAGATGCTTTCATGGTTGGAAAGCGTTTGAAAGGGCCAGTCACAAGAGCGTGTGTGCGTCCATCCTGTGCTTCCTCTCCTCTTCTCTTCTTTTTCACTCTGTTTCTCTTAACGCTTTTTGCACAAGGGAACATGCGTCTCACCTTTCTCTCCCCCCCTTGCGCCTTGGCCGGGGAGGATGGGGCTGCGGAGGCCCCAGGCACTCTCACCAGAGCTGCTCCGAAGCAAGATCATAAGAAGGCTGTTTGCTCCAAGCCCGTGGTAGGAAGGGGTAGCTGCGACCCCCACTTGTTGCAACATTGTGCGTCCTAATGGAGAGGATCACCATGTCCTTCACCTCGGTGCCGCACCGTGCCAGTCCCTCCAAGTGACCTGGGAATGAGTTTTAAAATTACTCTGCTCCTGCTCAGAGCTTTGCTCAGGTGCATGAAGAAACAAATTCTCTCTTTAGCTTACAAAAAAAAAAATGGCTACCGTGGGTTTATTTTCCATGTTCTGCAGAAGTTGTCAAATCAGACCTTGCCTGGCGCGGCTGGAGGACCCTGGGTGTCTGGTGTGTGCAGAGCACCCTGCGCTTCGGAGCCACTGGGGGCAGAAGCTTCCCAACAATCTTCCCACCTGTGTGTCTGTTAGGCATCACAGATGTGTCAGTGTAAAACTTTACCCAGGGTGTTCATAATGGACCGAGTCCCATTCCTTCCCAGTGCTCGGCTTTCCATCATACTGCCAGAGATATTTTCAGAGAAGGCCAACACTGGCCAGACCTGGTTTCTAGTGCCAACGGAGGTGCACACTCAACAGTGCCCTCCCAGCTTGCTATTCCACCCCATCTCGTCCCACACACTTGGTTTACGTGGTCACCTTTAGGGACGCAAGTTCTCCAGTGCAGCTGTCATGTGTCCCCCTGCTCCTCTCTTCTCCTGGGTCTTCATCGTGGGTTGCAAAACCACATCTCTCCTTTGGCCCTTGACCTCCTCCATCACATTGCGCTCTTATTCCCAGCTGTTATGCTGGGGTGTGTGACCACACCAGTGATGCTGGTCACAACTTGCTGTTCAACAGGAGTTCAGGGATCCCCTCCAGGGAGATTTCCTGCTTATAGCTCCCCAGGACACGTGTCTGGTGTTTGTGGACCTGGAGGGTGCCAGAGGTTCCTGCAAAAGCCCCCCACATTGCGCCCTGGGACCCTTTCTCAGCACATCCCTGCTGGTATGGCACTAGCCCATCTCTTGGTCTTGTTTTCCGTCCTTTTTTTCTCCTGTCCCTGCTTTCCTCGCCGTTGCTCTTCATCTCCCACCTCGCAGCTGGACTGCAGAGAGAAGTTTCTCAGCTGGCTACTGCCACTTAACCAAGGGGCCAAGTTCCTCAGGTGAGATATGTCGGTGCTTTTAGAACCAGGGCAGGGCTCCCATGTTGCCATGGGCAGAGTCCTGAGTGGACCTTGGAACTGCTGCCTGGCCGCAGGGGCAGGGGTGCTGCGTGATCAGCACTGGTGGGGTGCTGTCTCCTCCACCTGACTGCACCTGTTAACTCTACAACACATCAAGTCTGTAATGCATCACATTTGCATGAGCACAGCAGTCTGCCCAGTATCTGGAAATACCCAACAAATGCACAAATCCCTCTTTCTACCCAGAGAAAATTTCTGCATGGGAGAAGAGGACCTGTTGGGGAAGCCTGGATGCAGGGTACCCTTTTCACAGGCCACTGGTTTTGGCCCTCCACTGAAACCTTCATGGAGGAATCGTGTGTTTTGTGGTTCCTCCTTCTCTGTTTCGCTGTGGATCAGGTTACGTGTGGGTTTGGGGGTTTATTTTTCCTGTAAGTCTATTCAAAGTCAGCAGGATCTCTAGAGAGCTTGGTGGTGGGTGAAGAGCGGGGCCTGGCCTTGAAGGCATGAGGCACCATGGTGTCCGTGGGGGCTGAGATGCCTTGTATATTTGAAGGTAAGGGCAGGCTCTGTCCAAGGCTGCTCCTGACGACAGCACGTCCCTTGTTCAGGGTGGGGGGAGTTGCAGGGTGAGCAGAGCAGAGGCAGGGATGACCTTTGAGGCACCAGCCATCGCTTTCTCTGCTCAGGAGCTCACATGTGCATGGGTGAGATGAAGTTCAGGAACGTTCCCCGTTCCTGTCTCTGTCTTACACCAAGCTTGGGCTAGTTGAGGGCGCCTCCCGCTGGGAGACCCTGTCCTGCTGGAAGGATGAGGAGGAGGATGGCATCAGAAGTAGCTGGGGCAGCCCCAGGATCTCAGGGCCACTGAGAACACTGCCTGCCTGCCCTGTGTTTTGCAGGCAGGGATGAGGCACAGCTCTGGGGCTGGAGCCCTACACCTCGGGTACAGTGCACGCCAGTGCCCGAGACCCCTTTGTCATGATGTTCCTCTCCCAGTGCGTACCCACAGCGTGAGTGGGAGTTTCTTCCCGTGTGTGTGTGTGTGTGTGTAAGCGAGCAGACACGGTGGGCCCTGTGTTGGAGACCGTCGTGCCATATGGCTCTGTATCTGTGTGTGAAGGGCAGCTCCTGTCTGGCTGATACCAACTGTTAAATAAGAAATATATTTAAATACATATATATATGTATATAAAAAATAAAATTAAAATCAATCATATTAAAGCTACAACATGCAGCGTGTGCTCTGTGCCGGGCTCTGCTGGGGTGAAACGCAACCAGACGGCAGACAGCTGCACTTTGAAATTCCTGCAGCAGTGGGGGACCAGCCCCGGTCCTGGTCACCCCTCCTGGTGGGCAGCAGCCTACCATCCCAGGCTCAGGGTCTGCTCCTCCCAAGCAAGACTGGAGCACTCCGGGACCCCCCGGGACATGCTGTGCAGAGGTGGGTGAGTCTGTCCTGCCATCTCAATAAATCCCTGGGCGCTCCAGGTCCTTTACCCGGGAGAGCCACCAGCATCCCCACTGTGACACACGCACACAGGACAAAGAGCCAGGACGGGCAGGGATCATGGGAAAGTCACTTTTAATGGTTTATTGCCAATGTTACAAAGGTTGACGCACGGTCAGACAGGCGGAAACTACACCGGAGTTGTAAAAACACCAACAAGTCTAGGGTTTTAGTTTATTTCCCAAAAAAAGAGAGAGGAAAAAAAGAATCAAACAAAGTTTGCCTTGGCCAAGCTGACTGCGTGTCCCGGGGATGCCTGGGGCCTGAGCCGGCATCGCCGCAGCCCCTGGATGAGCCGGGCTTCAGGTTGGCAGTGAGATGGGCTGCGGGGTCCTGGGGTGGTCCCCACACCAGCCTGGGCTGGGGCAGTGTGTGGTGGTCCTCCCGAATCCACAGGGCCCCAGCTGTCCTGTGTGGCACCAGCCTTGCACCCCTCCTCTCCCCGCTTATGGCAGACCCCTTTCCCCAATGCAACAGCAGCGGCAAGAAAGGTAAAAAGCGCCCCTCTCCATCAGCGCTGAGGACCAGCAGCGCCCGCAGCTCCCACCAAGCGGGTGCCTGGGGACCCGGCCGTTGTCGCGTGCCCCGCTTGGGGAGCTGCTTGCCCTGCGTTGAAATAAACCCCTTAAGATGCTGATAGTCTCTGGAGCATCGGTGCAGGCACCACTTTCCTGGGGTCAGTTCAGGCCCGGGCTGGTGCACATCGTCCCTGTTCCACCGCCCTCTGCCCCTTCCCTCCCAGGGCCGCGGGAGCCCGCCTGGCCAGGGTATGGCGGAGAAGACCAAAAACTAAGTTTGTGCTTTGTATACGAGACCCTGCCTACACCAAGGGGGCTGGGGAGGAGGTGGCTGCGCTGAGGCTACCCAAACCCCTCACCCCACCCCCCCCGGCAAGCTACGGACATGCACACACACGCACGCACACACACACACGCGTGGGAAAGGGGGGGTGTCCCTTGGGGGCTGCGGGGGGACGAGGGGAGGACGAGGAGAAGGCGGCCATCTCCCCAAAACCATGTCAGCACCGAGCCAAGAAAAGTGCGTTACCAGCCCGGCAGGGAGCATAGATGTGTCAAGTGCACCTCCAGCCCCCCCTGGGCACAACGCCGAGCACCCCCAGCACCCTGCCAGCAGCTATTTGCCCCTTAAAACTAATTTTTTTTTCTTTCTGTAAGCCACTTGCCTCCCTGTGGCACCGCTGATCTGAGATCTTTTGATGGAGGGAGGTGGCTCAGGTGGGTGCCATGAGCTGCCAGCGATGGGGATGGGTCTCAGCCACCCGGTCCCCGCACAGTGATACAACACCCCACACTGCCCCATTTCCCCCCCAGCCCCATGGCATGCCCCGCTGCTGCCATGCTGCGGGCAGCGGGACCAAGTGGGGTGCTCATCTTGGCAGAGTGGGGTTCAGGAGGACAAACCAAAACCCCCGCAGTCCTCTCCTGCTCTCAGCACCTGCTGCAGCCCGGGACAGCTGGAGGGTCGGGGGTAGGACTGGTTCCCCTGCATTCCATGGCCCTGGGGGCAAGGAAGGGGACATGGGGCTCGGCACTGCCCCCAGAGCTGGGGGGTGGCAGGGGAGGGCTCTGCTTCCCCCGTCCCCCTCGACAGACACTTACAAACACACACAGAGAAAGGAAACCGTAACCTTATAAAAGACACCGAACGCAAACGCCCGCGTGTTTGGGGGCAGCCCCGGGCCCGTCGCCGCCTTGGCTCCCCCCGCGCCCCCCGCGAGCGGCCGAGCAGGCTTGCTGTGTGGGGCCAAGCGGCCGGCGTCCCTCCCTCGGCGCCTAGGAGCCGATGATCTGGCCGGACCACGTCTCATGCTTCGTGTGAGGCGCCAGGTTGGTGAGGACCACCTCCACCGCCTGGAACTTCTGATTCTTGGGAGGGATGGGGCAGACCTTGTACGTCACCTCGTCCCCCTCCACTGGGACGTACTCCCCCTCAATGCTGCAGGAGAGGAGAAGATAGGTGGTGGGGCTGGGGCCAAGAGCCAGACCCCCACCCTGGACCACCCAGCACCAAGGAAGGCACCCGACCCACCAGCTATGCCTTGGGAAAGAAAATCCACCAGCGAGGTTGGGGTAGAGGACAGACAGAGCCCCAACCCCACACCACCCCAGCCCATGGGTCTCCAGCCCCATGGTGATGGCACAGCTCCCCCAGGGGTGTCCTGGCACTGTGCGACCCCCCAACTTACTCAGACACGTGGACGAAAATGTCCTCTGTGCCATTCTCGGGGGTGATAAACCCGTGTCCCTGGGAGCGAGAGAACTGCTTGCAGACGCCCTTGAAGATGGGGCCGGCGGAGGCACGTGCTGTCCTGCAGGAGGAAAAGGGATGGAGATGTTTCAACAGTGACACTCACCTGGGGGGCAGCATGGGGAGAGATTTGCTATGAAAACATGGCGTTCCCTGGGAATACTGCATGGCACCCACCCAGAGTGGGTACGGTGATGCTGGGCGCCGCGATGGCGACATGCACCAGGCGTAAAGGGTTTTGCAGGCGCTGCTGGTGACCGCGGTCCCTTCTCGGCTCAGCCGGACAGCGCCAACCCCGCTCATTGCCTGCCAGGTACTTACGCCGAGTAGGTCCTGGTCCTCTTGGTGGGGAGGGGGCTGGGCAGGTCCCGCAGCAGGAGGTTGCCCCGCTCCCAGATGCGGCTGCCCTCCCGCTGGAAGGGGAAGGTGGGCCACACCGGCGACTTGGGGGAGTGCAGAGGCGGCACTGCCGGCGGGGCGCTGGGGTCCGATGACATGGTGGGACCGGTGGGCTCCTCCGTTTTGGGGACAGAAGGGCAGGTGGCAGGAGAAAGGGCACCCGGGCACGTGGGTCTGCTGCCTGAGACCTGGGGAGCAAAGAAGGAAGGGGTGGTCACAGGTCCCCCCAGGGGGGGCTTTTGGACGGGGCAGTTTGCTGTCAGGAATTGCCCACTTTACTCCTGGCCCCATGTCTGTGTGAGCAGGCAGCATGCCGCTGGCATTCGGTACTGGGCACCAACCCCTGGAACTGGGAAGCCTGTCCAGGATATTCCAGCAAATCAGTCCCGAAGGAAGGAAAGAGTCTGGTTTGCTGCTGTGTCTTTCATTTTCCAGGATAATCCCACATATTAGAGATGAAGTCGCGAAATCAGCAGGTGCCCTGGGAGAAGGAGGAGCTGAGCACGGGCTGCCACAGGCAGGGACCATTTTGGCAAGGATGCCCACACAGCACCAGCATGCCTGGTCCTCCAGCCCTGGCCTTTGAGATCTCCCCCAGCTCAAGATTTCTGCTAGAAGGGTGAAGGAAAAAGTCTGAGACAACAGGTAGGTCAAGGCCAGGGGTCTGAGGTCTCTCCACTGCTAGCAGTTGCCTCAGCACTATGGGATTTAGGACCCAACCCCGGCGCCAGCTAGCAGCTCACTGCCTGCCTGGGCACATCCCTACAGGGAAGGGACACCGGGAGGCTACTTTGGGGCTGCTGGCAGCACACACACCCCTTGGGTGCCTCAGACGAGCCATGACACAAGCACAACCTCTTGCTGCTGCAGTCATTGGGATCCAGTTTTTGGCTGGCATGGTGCAATTTGCAAGTAGTTAAAGCCCCAAGGGGCAGAAACCTACAACCTTTGGCTGCAGGAGGATGGCCAGGTCACCTGCCAAAGAGCAGGAGCCAGACCAAGTGTGGGCACGTCTGTCTTCACCGAACCACCTCCAGCATGAAACTGGGGGGATGGGGGGGTGCATTTTTAAGCCTCAGAGCGACATGCTCTGGTCCGTGATCAGCACCGCGGCCGCTTGTTCAGAAAGCCTTTGCTCTGCCAATTTCTCTTCCCATCAGTTGCTGCATCTGATGCCGGGTGCCTCTGTCTCGGAGTGCCCCTTGCCAGAAGATGCTTGGGGGCACCGCTCTCTGGGGGTGCTGGGTGGGGGCTCACCCACCTCCATCACCCCTCAGGCTTGAGGGTTTCCCCATCACCCAGAGCTGAGGAGCCTGACATCCCTTGGAGTTACCATCCCCTTCCCTGCCACCCCCTCCAGCCCTTCTTGCCCCGCTGGGGCGTGCGGCATCTTTTGGGATGACACCTGCACGCACCGGGAAACCCGGAGAATATTTAATTTGGTTTCTGACTCATCCATGGCCCCTTGAGATGCAGAGGCCCTGGGGGGACATGCAAAAGGGGGTCACCTCCGCTCCCAAATTAGCAGGCACCAAGGACATGGGAAAAGGTTTCTAGAGCAGCTGAAGTTTTGGGGAGGGACCAGGCAACTCCTGTTCCCCTCACCCACCTCCGCTTGCTTCCCCTGCCAGGGGGTCAGCCTATCGCCAAGCCCTGACTGCTGCCAGTCCCACCTTGGTGCCCATCCCCACCTTAGCTGTTTCCTAACAGCTGCCCCCTCTCAGCCCTGCAAAGCTTCACCCCGAGGTCCAGGCGGCAGAGGCCACACTGCAATCCCACCCCACAGCCTCCTGCCCTCCAAGACAACTTCCAGCTGCAGTGGCAAACCCCTCCAAAAGGTCTCTCCCATCCGCCCCTGCACCAAGCCCTTCATGCGCTTCAGTGGCTCCTCTCTGCCATGAAGCAAGTGGAGTGCACGCGTCTGCCTTCTGCTCCACAGCCCACCCTGCTCTGGGGCTGTTCGGCTCCTGGCCCACCGGACTTAGCATCTCCTGCCCCCATGCCCGAGCTCAGCATCTCCTGTCCCCATTCCCAGGCTCTGCATAGAGGCTCAGGGAGCACCCAAGAAAGACACCCAAAACCCCGGGGCAGCCACCAAGCTGCTTCTCTGCTCCCATCTGTGCCCCTCGTCTGACCGCTCTGCCTGTGCTGGCGCGCAGCCTGGGAGCTTTTGGGCAGCAAAAAGCAATGTGGTCTCCAAGCATCGCTGCAGGATCCGACACCTTCCCAGGAGGTGTCAGGGCTGGACCAGCAGGACGACTTGGGGGAGGTGGCCCTCGGTTCTCTGCCACATCATGGAGCCACCACTATGAAAATGGCTTCACCACCGCGGCGTGCACGCTTTCGCTGACAAGGCCTTTCAGTTCCCCCACCAGATTAGGGACAATGGAGGGTATTTAACCTGAATAACGTTGCTTAGAGCAAACTATTAGTATGCTGAGGGGGTCGGTTGGCGCCAGGAGAAAGAGCTTCCTCCGGCGGGTCCAAAATGGAAGTTTCCCAGAGGCAAAATAAAAATAAGAGGCGAAGGGGAAGGGGCGTGCAAGAGGGGGAGCCTTGCCGGGACAAAATGGCGTGGGCAGATGAAGTGGCAACAGAGAGTGGGTTTGCCCCAGCTTCACCTGTGGGACCAGCCCAGGCCGGCGTGCCCTGGAAGGCCCCCTGCTTTGGGGGACGAGCGGTGGTGGGGAGCAGGAGCATGCTGGGCATCGCTGGGGGTGAGGAGGCAGCCAGCCCGCTCCCAAGGCCCACGGGCAGCAGCGGAGGGTGCCCTCCCAGGGCTGCCATTTGCCCCCAGGAGCTGAGCTTGCCCCATGTGGGAGACACAAGCTGGGCACGACTGCCCCTGGGCACTTTGGGGGGCTGTGGCTGGCCCATGGGGATATGGGGGAGAGCCCTGGCACAGGGTGGCAGCTCAGCGGGATGAGCACAGGGACAGGGCACAGCGAGGATGTGGGACCCCCATATTTGGGGGTATGCAGCCCCCCCATATTTGGGGGTATGCAGCCCCCCCACGGACACATCCCTCAGCAGCCTGGGCTAACCGAGGCATTGCACCTAACTGCTGCCTGGAACAGGGGCTGGAGCAGAGACCCCCATCCATCTCATGGCCGTGCCAAGGCTGGCTCCCACGGCCAGCAGTGCTCTGCCCTGCTCCACTGCCTGGCTTGAGCACCCCAAATTTGTGGGTCAGCCTTGGGGCCCGGCAGCTGAATGCTCAGCATTGCCATTGCCATTGAAACTGAGGCTGAGCAGGAGCTCTGGCACCACAGGGGGCTCCAGGGCAGTATCCTGTCTCCCACCTCATTTAAATCCCTGCAGCAAACAAAGGGACCGAGGAAATTAAACTCACGGCAAAAGCAGGCTGAGAGAAGAGGGGAGAGGCGAGCATGTCCTCACCGGTGTCTTCTCCCCTCCCAGCCCAGCCAGAGACCAGGGAAAGCTTCTCCTGTCCTTCTCCTTCCCTCCCTCTGCTCCACCCCACCATCCTCTCCCCAGCCCTGAAACCACCTTTCTCCATGATGCAGCCCCAGCAGGCAACAAGGAGGCGGCATCTGGGAGGATGGCAGGAGGCTTTTTCCCCCCTTTTCTCCATCACCAGTGGTCACCTTAACCCCCCGCTGAGGCTGACAGCATCTCTCCCCACCCCGGGTCTCTCCTGGCCTCACAGACGTCACCCATGACACCGTGTCCACCCCACGCACGTACACTGTGCAGGGATGAAATCCGGGTCACTTGAGGAGGAGAGCAGAGGCTGCAGCAGCCCGGCTGTGCCGTGGGGCACGGGAAGCCTCTCCAGCGTAAACCCCCCTCTCCTCCCACCACCACTGCAGGACCTCCACAAGGCTCCTCCCCATCTCCCCTCAGCGGCTTTGCTCTGAGGGTCCCCTGGGGTGACAGTCCTCTGAGGCAAGGACACGCATAAGCAGCACCAAGCCCAGCTCTCCCTGGAAGGATGCTCTTCATAAAAAAACACCCCCCGCTCTGTCCATCTCTCCCCTTCCCCAAAGAAACCATCTCGGATCGAAAACCCAGAGCCCTCTGGTGATAGGGTTTCCTTCGGCAGCGGCAGCCGGCTTTGCTTTTATATTTTTCGGAGGGCAGGCTTCCGAGCTGAGCTGACAGTCGGCAGCGCTCGCAGGCGAACACACGAAAACCCAGGCCAATTAAGGCAGACAGGCAGTAGACACATCAGCTTTTATCTCGAGATCCAAGTACCCCATTCATCACCAGCCACTGAAAGGTCTGCGGTTTATCAAATAAAATCACTGTCTCTCTCCCTCTCTTTAAAGCCAAACACATTGACTTGGGTGCTGGCGCTGACCTTGTTTAACTAAACATCCTTTCAAGGTCCCCCAAAGCGGGGAAGGAGCCTTTTGAAGAGGCACCAGCCTCTGTCTGCCACTCCCCGTTCATTAGCAGCAGCGAAGAAAAACCCCTCTACGCGTCCCTCGGCCGGGCGGGGGAATACATATTTAATTGGCTTAATCGCCCTCAGTGAGACGGCCCTCCCGCGCGGTGTTTCTTTGTGCTCTTTCCCATCCATCGGGACCCCTGGGTTCCCCAGGATGGATGGATGGAGGGACGGATGGATGGATGGACAGGCAGCCGCTCTGCCGGCAGCTGTCACGCTCCGGCTGCAGGACGTGACCTTTCGGCTGGCTCACCATCGCCTTTATGGGCTGTTTCCTTTCAGGTCGCCACGTCCCTTTGCAAATCCCCGGGGCTCGGATGCTGTCTGCCACAACGCTCGGGTCTCTCGAGTGCCACCGCTCCCCCCACCCCAGCCGAGGAGCTGGAGATTATTTTCCCTCTGCTGCCTTTCCCAGCGAGCTCCCGTACGGGCTCTTCCCTGCTGCTCACCATCACGTTTTCTCCATCCCTCGCGACTGCCAGTGGCCCCAGTTTAGGAGTCAGGTTTACCTCCCAGCTCCTTCCACCCCAGTAGCAAAAAGGTCTCAGTATGTCAAAAAGACACCCCCATCTCCGCAGCCGGCTGCCGGCAGCCATCTCCTCACCCTAGGGAGCAGGGAAAGCGATGTTCTGGCCCGCCGCCATCCTCGGGGAGGCTGATGCCCCCCCAGACCCAGCCTGTCTAGACACGAGCTGAAACAGAGAAGAGATACTCCCTCCCAGACGCGGGAGCGTGTCCCCAGAGCTCAATGCAAAAACAAAAATCCCATTTTTCAGCTGCTTTGGCACATGCAGGCGCTGAGAGACCCACCAACAACGCGGTGGCCAGCAGAGACCCCGAACTGGCATCTCCCGGTGGGGCTGCTGTGAAGGGCAGGAACCAGCTGGGGAACAGGGATGGCTCCAGGCAGGGGTTACCACAAGCAGGGCCACCACAGCGCTGGCTGGGCTACGTTTCTCCATCCTTCCTTCCTCAGAGGAGGCTCACAGCCTCGGTGTCTGGCAGGTTTTTATAAATGCTGTCTCTGTCCGATGCTAATGAAAGCCTCTCACCCCCACCCCCTTTTTTTTTTGGTTACCGGATCGTGCCATTAAGAGTTAAATACCAAGCCAAGCAAATTCCGTGCCTACCCTGCGTGTTAAAACCCCCTTTGCTGAGACAAATTACTACAGGAAAAAATAAACCAGGCGGTTTTGGGGGAATACACACTGGCAGCGTCCCCTCCCCAGCTAAGCCAATCACGCTCACAACTCCAGGGATCTTTGCTGAGATAGTCTCGCCTACGATACAGCCTGCTTAGCGCTAAAATATGAATGTCACCTTTATGGATCGATTATAAAAAGCTCCCTTAGTCAGTGCAGGGCTGCCCAGTTCTCGGGGAGGCCATGGGGGAGAGCAAGCAGGCTGCCAGACGCAAAGGGGAAGCAAAGGGAGAAGCCATCATGGAGGCTTCATTTACCTTTTAAGCATATATGCATAATCATCACTCCCAATTATCAGATTTGTGGGATTTGGTTGTTTTGTTTTGTTAGGTTTTTTTTTTTAATTAGAATAGTGTCTGTTCAAAGACCTGGCGCAAATGTCCTCGTCCGCGTCCTTCCCTCCTCCTTTGTGGATCTAACTTGCCATCTGCAGGAATGAATAGTGCAGCCAGTTCCAAAGAAACCCCAGTTCAAGCCCCCATCGTTATCAGCCCGCTTTAATAAGACAGATGTTTTTTTTTACAAATCGCCTCCTCCTCACCCGGCAATTGGAGAGCTGGGTCCCAGCTGATCTCAGCCCTCCGTGGCAAAGCCCCCGGTTATTTGCCCCCCCAGCCAAACCAGACACGCAACAATGCCGCTGCCACCACCACCACCCCCAGAGGAGTTATTGTTCCTCAGGCTGGTGGGGAATAACCAAACCGGAGGAGGGAAGTCGCGCTTCACCCTCGCACCTCTCCGCCGTCGAAAGGAAAAAGCAGCTTTGAGAGAAAAAAGGCGGTGTGCGCGAAGTTTAACCTCCAGCTCACAATAGCCCGGGCAAAGCTGGATGGCCATTGTGCGTGTCCCCCCCCGCTTACCTCCTCAGCAGTGACGGGCTCCCTGGAGCTGCACTCTGCAGAGCATCGGTGCTCAGCGGGGCCGAAGGCTCCTCGGCTGCCTTGCGAGGAGCAACAGTCTCGCCTGCAGCCCGGTTATTTGGGGGGGGCTTTCTCTGCCTGCCTGCCTGCCTGCCGGCTGCCTGCTGCTGATGGATCCGCGGTATCTGATGTGTGTATGATGCGCGCCTCGCACACACACCACACACGCACGCATCCGCACGCCTTCCCCTGACGTCAGGGCCAGGCCAGGGGGAGCGGGCAGGTGGGAGGGATCAGCTTGGTCATTTCTGAGCTAAGGCTTAAAGGAGCAAGTCTGTACGGGGGGCTGGGGGGGACGAGGGTGGGTCCCGGTGGGGGGCTGCATCGCTCCGGTTACGCAAAGTGACGCGCATCGGTGGCACAGCCGGACGCGATGGGGCAGCCCCACGGGCTGCAGGGACTGCGGGATGGGGAGTGAGAAGACCCCAGAGGGGAAGATGGGGCCAGGAGGCCAGGTCTGGACTAGAAGGAGTCCCCCTGCGATGGGTCAAACCTCTCCCTTGACACCCCGAGTCCCGCTGGTGCAGCTGCAGCCCCCCAGCACCCATGGGTGCCACAGTCACCCCCGGGCACAGCGGGGGGGGGGGGGGGGGGGGCGGCACATGCCACAAATCCACCCCATCATCCCACTCCCCGGCTCCAGGCTCGCAGCCATCACAAACCCAGGTGCTTTCTAAGGGTCTCATTTCCAGCAGTGCACTATGCCACACACACCCCCCCGACCCCAAAAGATCTTTCCTTTCTGTTTTCCCCTGTGCCGGCGTGACCGTGCTCGGGAGAGCCATCTCCGCAGGCAGAGGGAATGTCATAAATCGGCCCGAGACTTTCTCTCTTGGGGGCGCGGGGTGATGCAACGAGGACAGGAATCAATCGTTTGCTGCGTCCGCTGGGGAATAGGGCGAGGAGTAATGGGGTTTAAATTGCAAGGAGCAAGATTGATGCCAGACATTAGGAAACGCTTTCTAACAGAACAGACAGTTAATTACTCAAGTAGATTGCCTGGGGAAGCACCGGAGTCTCCATCACTGGAGGTTTTTAAGAACAGCCTGGGCGGGCATCCTTTGGGGGGAATTTAGGTGATATTCACCTCATTTTGGAGCAGAAGGGTGGACCACACCGGCATCTTACCATGCAGGTCCCTGTGATCCTGGAATAAAATTTGTGAGAACCCCAAACAACCGTGGCGCAGTGTCAGTGGTGCAGGGAGCTGTCACGGGCATCTTGTGATGTGGAGTGGTTGTGGGGTACTTTTGGTTTCTTAAATGTGACTCTTTCCTTGAGTCATTCTAAGTAGCTGAACGTGATGGTGCACACCAGCCCTGTTCCACCAACAACCCCCAGGGCTGCAGGGTGGCATACAAATTGTGTGGGAAGCCGTGAGGCATGGCACAGTCAGGAGACAGGGTCACGACTGCTCCACCTGCCTGTATCCATCCATCCAGGTAGCTGGGTGTTGATCTGTGGCTGTCCCAGGGGCTTTGGAAGAAGGACCGGATGGCCAAGCAGTTGTGTCTCTCCTGTCAATGAATGGTGGTGCTGAAAAAGGCCCAGTGGACAGAAGAGACCCAGCCCAAGGCAAGAACTCCAAGAAGCACTGAAACCCCCAGTGCTGGTTGGTTCTGCCATTTGGCCATCGTGGTCTGCTTGTGGCTTTTCAAAGCAGTTTTCCTTGACAAAACAGGAGCCCCATTCACCCCCTTAACAGACACCACAAGGCTTATCTCCCCAGTCTACCCTTCAAAACCTTGTGAAAGAAGGGGAGGAAAAACCCAACCAGCTCTCAATCTCCAGTCCAAGTTTCTCCTGAGATGGCCCATCCTCTCCTGGGGGACAGCTCTACACATCCAGCCCAGGGGGGGCTTGAGCTGGAAACAGCTGGAGGCCAGAAGAGTGCTGGGAACAAGTGGTATGGGCATGCCCTCTTCTTCCCCAGGCATTCATTTAACATTGGTACGTTGAACATCATAAATACCTGTACTTCCCTGCCTGATTTGTGGTACACCAGGGTTAGCCGCGTGCCCAGCTGCACGTGTTAAACCATAAAAACAGAAGAGAGGAGATGAGCGTCAGAACCTGACTCTCCCACGCAGTCGCTAAAGGCTTTTGACGGAAAAGGCACGGGGAACTCGAAGTATGTTTGACTGGAAGGTGGCTCTGGGCATGCGCTGCAGCAGAGGAGGGAGAGAGTCTAAAGCATGCAAAAATGATAAAAGGAGAAGAGGGGAAGCTTTGATCAAACAGAGAGTGGGAGTGGGGGTGCCGGAGATGCCTGCAGAGACAGAAGCAAAGGCAGGAGCGTGGAGGACTTTGTACGTGAGAAGATGCATAATTCCTCTGGAGTCAATCAAAGGAGGGCCAAACCAGTCTAGATGCAAATTATCACTCATCTCCTCCTACATCCCTGAGCCAGTTTTCCGCAACAGCCATGGTGATGGAGGGGCAGAGGAGATCTTAAACAAAATAATTTGGGGGTTCCTTTCATTTTCCTCCCAGTTTCTGAGTCTTCAGGTAACTTCAAATATTATTTTCCAGTTTTCCTGTACAATCATGAGAATGAGAAATGTCTGGGATTTTCTCTGAGTGACAGGAAGACCCTTGTGCAATCCCTGGATTCCAGCAGCTGAAGCTTCAAAAAAAAACAGCAACCAAGAACCACGCTCCAAAATGTTGGAAAAGCCACAATACTGCTGAAAGAGACTCTAGAGACATTACAGTTATGTATGAAAAGGTGTGTACAGGGGCTGCGGATTTGTGGATATCCATTGTGTCAGTACTACTGGGACAAAAAGACACCAGTTGGCAAAATGAGCCTGTTCACAACCTCCAACATCAAGATACCTTAGCTAAAACATTAAATATAGGGTAACTCTGAGAGCTATCAATAGCTCAGTTGAGACAACACCCATCTTTTACAGGGCAAAGTTTGACTTTGGTTTGTATTTTTATGTTGGAGACAGAATTCCTCCAGGGAGAAAACCTAGGTGGTAATAGAGCAACATCTGTTACATACACAAAGGCCTGAGCACACACCAGCTTGGGATCGGGGGAGGGTTACCTGCAGAGGGTGAGACTGGAAATCATGTCCCACAGCCTGTTACTGGTGGAGGCTGAAAAACTGCCTGTCAGACTCAGCTCTGGTGGTGTTTGTAGCCTGGTATCTTAAGGCGATGAAGCTCATCTGACTGCGTGATTGCCAGCTTTCTCTCCGCACATTTCAAGTCAGTTTCCCCAGAGTAGTATTAAGGTACCTGTAAGTTTCAGCAAAATATGTAGCTGCATAGAGAAGAGGGATCCTGTTGTCCTTACTGAGGAACAGCCTGCAGCGTTCAGCCCTTGTTGGCGATCATAGAGCTGGTAAGGGAGAGAGGTATTCTGTACGTCCCCACCCCAGATGAGTTTGCTTGGTGCCTACACTTTATGAGACACCTAAGACCCAAACATAAGACGCAAGCCAGTACAAAGCCAGGCCCTACTGCTCACACAGCTGTTTTTTGGGGGCTGTGGATCAGGCTGAAGGGAGATGCCTCTGCTTTGTATTGGGCACCCAACTGCCCTCGATGGGGCATGGCTATTTGAAGCATCAAAAATGTTAGCTCAAGGATGGGCTAGAAGTGGAAGTGTGATATGACTGTCCAAATCCACTTCTCTCCATCTCCCATGTTCTTCAGGGTATTCAGCCTACTATTCCCCCCAACCCCTGCCCCTATTTAACCTTACAGTTCTTATATACAAAAGCATCCAGAGTGATGATCACCAGATGATCACCTTGCCAGTATCAACAGTGTCTAACTTCTACCTCCTCATGTGATACCAAGGCTATTTCTGTCATCAGAAGAGGGACAGGGTCAGGAACTTTTCTCTCTTCTGAATAAGTAGCTAGAGCTACCCGCAAAACCTGCACTCCAGCTAAAGGTCAAACCTCGCACTGCCAGACCTGCGTGAGGCCAGGACAAAACAGCAAGGGATGTGGCACGTGTGCCAGCAAAACTGTGCTGTGCTGAGATTAGCGCAGCTGCGACTGTAGCACAGGAGAAAAGAGCCTTTGTAAGGCTCCCTGAAGTAGGACAAGAAGAGCAAGAAACGCTGGGGATTTGGGTTGAGGTGTTCTGATAGAGCGGTGTCTGCTGCATTGGCAGCAGAGCTCCTTGCTGATACGGTAGATGCTGCTCCAAGACAAATGCTGCTCTTCCCAGGTGACAGGGGAAAACTTGTTCCTGGGCACTCCATTTAATACAAACATGCCAAACATGTGCAGACCAGCCATGTTTATTTAAAAAAAAAGAAAAAAAACAACCACCCAACAGATCCTGGTGAAACAGGAGTAATTGCGAAGAGATCAGAATCTCCTTGGCCAAGACAGGTATCTCGTTAATGAGGCCTAGCCACAGTATTTGCAACCTCATTTTCCCCCTCCCGCTCCAAGACAGCTCAACATTTATTGGTTTCTTATCCAAAACACTCATTACTGTCCCACTACGCGCTGCTGGGGGGTGTGAGGGATGACATACTTAGCCTTTGCATCAAAGCCATTACGCTGACAGTGCAGTTTTGACTGTCAACCAGAGATGTTTGGCTTTCCTGGCACATCTTTTTTTAAACACACTTCAAACAACCTCCCTTCATTTTTCCTAACAAATTTCAGACATTAGCACATCCCCGTTTTCCACTGTCCGTCATGCTGCTTACCTTGCTGCACAATGCGCCAAGGCCTGCAAAATCATACCATAGGGATTTCTTTTTTTGTAGTTAACACTCAAAATAAATTATTCCAGCTCTACGTGATGCCAATTTGTACCTGATAATAACCTTGACCTAAGTATTGAGCAGTCACTGCCATGAAGAATACCTTCCAGGCGCAAGGAAGGTTTTGTTCTATAGGTATGCAGTTGAAGTATCAGCTCTCAGAAAGACGTAAACTCTGAACCCTGCTGTCCTGTCGGGACTGAAGCTTAAAAAACGATAAATGAACGGACAGCAACTGCAATTATGGATTGTTTCAGGTGAACCAACAGCAGGGACACCAGAATACACGGGGCAGGGGGCAACAGCAGGTATTCACGGAGCAGCCCCGCGCAGGGCGCCCGGTTGCTGAGGGCCTTTCGACGTTTATGTTGACCAAAACCAGCCTGCTCACGGGGACCACCAGAAACCGGGTCGGGCCCCGCACGGGTAACGGCAGGTAACGGGCGGGGGCCCCTCCCCGCAGTGAGGAGGGACAAAATGGCCGCCGGGGGGCGGAGCCTTGCTCCGCCCCCGCGTCCCGCGAGCTCTCCGTCCCACGTCAATCAGGCTGCGAGCCCGCCCCCTGAGGCCGATTGGCTGAAGCGCCGGAAGTTGTCGTACGGCCGGGGAGCGCGCGGTGGGGCTCGGCGTGCGGCAGGTGGGTGAGGGAGCGGCTGCGGCCCCGGTCCCGCCGGGCCGGGCCGGGCGGGTTTCCCTGCTCCCGGCCTGCCCGCCGCNCCCCCCCTTCCCCCCCCCCCCGCCCTTACCCCCCCCATTTTGGGATAGGCAGGGTGCTGCCCCACTAAGCTCCTTGCAAGACGTTGTGGGGAGGGTTCCCCGGGCCCGTCCCGCGTCAGTCACTGGGGGTCTTAGTTGCCCCTGCAGTGCCGCAGTTTCTGAGGCTGTTGGTGTCTTCTCTCTCTCTCCTCAGAGGCGCTCCCCGCCACCATGTTTGTCCTGGTAGAGATGACTGACACAGTAAGAATTCCTCCCTGGCAGTTTGAAAGGAAACTGAATGAATCCATTGCGGAAGAGCTAAACAAGAAATTGGCCAATAAGGTAAAGCAGGGGGTCATGCACAGGTTGATGCAGGCATAGTATAATATCCCTCAGCATTTCTTCCTTTTACTCGTTCTAACGAGGTGTGTGGGTGAGGTATCAAAATAGTTTAGATGTGAAGGCCACCCCCAGAGACTGAAATGTCAGAGACTGTAAACAAAGAGAGAGCCATGTATCATCTCAAAGGGGACTTTTTTCTAATGGCTAATGCTGTAATGGGAAGATACTGGGATGCCAGATAGGGCAGAGAAGCATGGAAGAGAAGTGAGAGTAACTACTGGTTTGTGTGTAGAGTAGCAATCTGAAATGCAGCCTGAAAAACGGATGCAAATTAATCCATCCAGTGGGGGAAGTTTTAAAAAGATGATGTAAATACATGTAGAACAGTAATACTGGTAGAGAAATTCAGATGTTAATAGCTGACTTGGTCTGTGTTTAGTACTTGAAATACAGTGTGGCAGTAAGAAGTTAGTCTTTGGTGCAGGGTATAAAAAAGTGTTATGTCGTAGGCCAGGAGGTCACAGTTTCCCTGTGCAGCCTCTGGGACTGTGATTAGCATACAGGCTTCAGTGGGAGGCAGGTGCAAGACTCAAAATGCAGTTTGTGAACAGAGTCTAAAAGAGCAACCTGAAGTGATTGTGCAGATTGTATAGACAGGGTATGAAAAGCAAGACTCTTCCCTCATCCACTGAGGACTAGTAGGTGCCTTAGATTTTGTAGGCTGTGAAAGTGTCTCAGAAGTGGCAGAGTAACCAAGAGTTCTCCTAATTTCTGTCCAGATCTAATATAATTTAAGATAAAGGCAAACCTAGAGGCTTCTGAGAGTATAACTCTAGCAAAAAGTATGTTTAGCCTTTGGACAAGCTGTGGGGCTAGTGAATGATGTCTGTGGGCAACTGTTTACTATCTTGGCAGGTGAAGTTCTCTCACCACTGACAATTACCCCAAGGGTTTCTGTTTGTAGCGATGCTCTTTCCAGTGCCAATGAAAACACATTCTCCCGTAACACTTGAGTAAGTTAGAGGTTCCCCTACAATGCAGTGTGGTTAGGTCTGGGGCTGTTGAAGGAGTGTACCAAAACAGCCTCCCATCCTGCCACCCTTCTGTTGCCTTCTTTTGAAAAGGTGTGCACAGTGTATAACTTTGATGGTTTGCTTGATTTAACCTGGTGGTTTGCTTGATTTATTGCTTTTTAATTAGTTTTTTTTCTTTGAGCAGGTTGTATACAATGTCGGCCTTTGCATCTGTCTGTATGATATCACAAAGCTGGAAGATTCATACATATTCCCTGGAGATGGTGCATCACATACCAAAGGTATATTTTTCTCCTCAGTTGTATAGTTTTGCAGGTTAGTGATCTGGAAATGTAAACTGAGCTCAATTGTTAGGGAAAGAAAATTTAAAGGAATTCACAGAAGTTCATAGCCTTAACTCTGTTCCTCTTAGGAGGGCAAAAGGAACATGATAAATATCTCTTTCCTTTGCATTTTTTTGGGTACAAATACAGCTTTAGATAGCCAGTCTTGTCTGCCTCCTCCAGCAGTCCATTTCTGTCTTACAATTAGAGCTGTACGTGTGGAATAAGGAAGGTATTAATTTAATTTAAAATTATTGGAAATCTGCACATAGAAAATAAGTTGTATTAATTGTTCTGCATTTGTCTAGTGTTTTTTTTTCTTTTTGAAGCTTATTTTCTGTAGCTAGAATGTTGAAACATGTTTCTAAATATAACATTCGCATGGCATTTGATGCTGTTTTCCTAGCTGGAAGTTTTGCTACATTTTTGTTTGAGACTTAGACAGATCTGGTTCAGCATACATTTCTAGTCACTTTCTTTTTTAACAGGAAATGACTAATTTCTTTACTTTGACTTTTGGCAAATCCACCTGAGTAAAACCTGGAAGTAAATGCATAAAAGCAAATTTCATATATTTTTTAAAGTTAAAATAAATTTCTTTAAACTGGAAAGAGATGCATTTTTTTCTAGCTTCCATTTTCAATGTGGAAGCGTAGCTTGAGCAAATGAAATGTTTCCCATTGGAAGGGAACTGGACTGACTGTATGTGGTTCCCCTTGTTTAAATTTTAACTCCAAAAGAACTCACTCCCTGCAAATAAAAGCTTCTCTAATACTGAAGGAGAATGGCAGGCTTTCCTGCTTGCTTTAATCTCCATTCAGCTTCTTAACTTTGAATTCCTCCTTGAACTGAAGCAAGAGAATATATTCTCTCTGAGATTGGAAAAAAGTCTCATGCTTTCAGAATCTGGGGTAGCACTTTAATAAATCCTGCCGTGTCTGGTAATAACTCTTTCTCTAATGTACTGCCTGATTTTTATGTAAAAGAGGAGCACAGAGTATGGACAGCTAAAGTGATGTTAAATTGCTCATTAGAATTGTTTGGCTAAGATTGTCTTAGTATAGCTTTCTTATAACTTATAAATGACATTGGAAACATCATTTTATTTGGCCTCAACGAAAAATGCAGTTATGTTAGAGAATCTTATTTACTTTGATAATATTTGATATAAAATATTTCATTTAAAGAAAATACCGCATTGCTGAAAAAGAAGGAGCGGAAATATTACGAGAAAGTATAATTACAACTGATATTCTTGGCCTTGAAGCATTGTGCAGGAGTGGTCACGTCATAACTAAAGCAGAGGTTCTGCTCCATGGTCTTCATTTATAGTTTTATTCTGTGAACTTAAACTCTTGCGAGCTTGAAGAGCAGAGAACAGGAGGTTGCTGATTGACAGCTGTCATAATTCATACAAAACAGTTAGGAATTGGGAAATTATTCTCATTTTTTTATCTAATCAGTGCCTGTAAGGAAATTGTAAAAGAAGCTGGGTTAAGCATTTCAGACGGCAGATAGGATGTCAGATTTTGTTTTAATGGCTGCCACCCTGTGGAAGGAGTATTGTTCACTAACATGGACATAACATTAATGATCTGTTTTCTTTTAAGTGCATTTCCGCTATGTGGTCTTCCATCCCTTCCTGGATGAGATTCTGATTGGACAGATTAAAAGCTGCAGTCAGGATGGCGTTCACGGTAAACCGCAACTTCTAACGTTAGGGATGCAGGAGCTGCAGAGCTCTTGGGTCTGTTGAGATACTGTGATTTTGGGTTGTATAGTGCGTCTGTAGGCTGGTTAAAGACTGTTGCTGGCCTCTAGCGCTGCTCTGATCTGAGGGTGGTCGGTAGTTCAAGCCTGGCAGCTTCCCCTGCCCTTGATGGTTTTGTCTGCACTCCCCTTTCCTTTTGTCATTCATGTGCATGCCCAAGAACAGGCAGGCCCATCTGGAGCATAGACTGGGTTCATTTTCTTGCTTCAGTTAACAGAACTTCTTTTTTAAAGTGGTAGTATCAGCTCGTGTTGGTCTGATGTACCTTCCCTATAGTTCCGTGCAAATTCTTGATTGTTTCCTGTACCTGAAAACTTGTCAGGGGAACGTCTTTGTGAGCACAAAGTGCTGTCAGATTCATGGAATACATAATTGATGAGTTGCTTTCCTTTCTTGTAGGAGTATTCCATGCAAGCAAGCGCCTCTGCTCAGTTGTTAAGTTAGGACAATAAGATTATCTTGGGTGCATTTGTTGCTGAATTTGGGCATGTCCACGCTCTGATAAAATTCAATATTGTGAAATCTCAAGAGGGAGATGGGGGCTGTTCTAACTTCATGTTGTTTTTTATTTAACATGTTATATCTGTGATTTCTAAGCTCTTTTCTGTCACAGACCTCTATAGCATCTGACTCATTTCTTGGAACGCTTTCATCTCCAGCCCTGCTCCAAACAGCCTTTTCCTTTCCCAGCGGGCATGAAGACTGTGCCCTCTGTTGCTGTATGTACTTTCGGCTGGGTGGTTGCTTTGCTGCCAACTGAAATTGAGCACTGTGGCTCAAAGAATAATTCCTGCATGATCTCAGACGTCCTTCCTGAAAGAGGAAGGAGAATGAGTCTAGAAATGCATTTTAGGAATTGCTGTGGTACATCATTTGCGAAGAAGCGTTTCAGTCTTAATCAAATTATTTTCTCCACAGTTTCTATTGGATTCTTTGACGATATTGTCATCCCACCAGAATCCCTGCAGCAGCCAGCTAAGTTGTATCCTTTGATCACCTTTGATAACTTTACTACTTCATTTCAAAAGATTGTGCAGTGCTGGCCCAACAGGCATTCACTACTGCAACAATGAAGGTGCTCAGTGGCAGAAGCTAAGCTGTTGTGTCGGGCAAGTCCCGCAGACTGTTATCGCAGCTAGACAGGCCTCACGCTTATTAGGTTTTGCAGGATCATTGTGCTCGCTGATAGAAATGAATGGCAGTGTCGCCCAAACAACCGCATTGTAATCCCTGCCTCTAGTCTTGGCTGCTGCTGAAGACGAAATGCCGGTTTTCCCACATCATGTAATGTCTAGATACATGGTGTGTCTAATGTACTTATTTGTGGTAGGCAAGGTCTTCTTGGGTTTGAGGGGTTTTGTTTGGTTAGGGGTTTTTTTGTCTTTTTTTGGGGGGGTGGGAGTAACCCCAAGTCTGCCCAGCAGTGTACACCTTGAAGCAGGAAAAACAGAAAGAAGACGGGGTTCCTGGGCTGTGCAGATGATGACCTGGGACAGCGCACTGCAGTTTGAGAAATAATTGTGAAAAGGCTTTGAATTGAGTCTGTTCCCAAAACTGTCAGAAAGGGATCTGTCAGGCAGAATACTGATTGTTTCCTTCCTTAACGCTTGGTGTGGCCAGCGATGAAGCAGAGCAGGTGTGGGTGTGGGAATATGAGACAGAAGAAGGGGCCCATGACCTTTACATGGACATTGGGGAGGAGATCCGCTTCCGAGTTGTGGATGAAACATTTGTCGATACATCACCGACAGGTCCGAGCTCTGCAGAGGCCTCCACTTCCAATGCCACAGAAGAAGTCCAGAAGAAAGAGGCACCCTACACTCTTGTGGTAACTATGTGCACAATTCATAGAGCTTTGTGAACGTTGTGGTTTATTCTGTGTCTAAAAAAGCAACCCTTTCCCAAGGAACTGATTGCTTTAAGCTGACTGTGAAGCAAGCAGAGTCACAAAATGAAAGGAGTGGAAAAAGGGAGAAGAGATTGTTCTTGTGGTCGCTCTGTGTTTGCTGTGTGTTTTCATTGGAACGCATTGTGGTGGGTGGTGGAGTTCCCACTGGGAGGCTGATTTAAAGCAGACTGCGGATGCCGGATCTGCAGGTGGGAGTGAGCATACAAGGCGCACAGAGCCGGGAGAACTACATCAGGGTTTACACAGCAGCTAAACCATGCGGTGTTTTGGCGTAAGACCCACCTGAGGACAATGCAGGAGACAGATGGATCTAAACCAATGAAAGCTGTGTTTTCTCACAGCTGTAGTGTGTTGGGACAGTCAAGAGGTGGAATGGGCAAGTGCTTGATTTTTCAAGTGTTGAAGGTTTGGTGTAGTGTTGACAAGGTTTAAAGGAGTCTGGGCAAGTGCTGGGGCAAGCTGATAGGAAAAAAAAGTGAATACCTCATCCATAACTCAGGTGGGAGAGATTCTGTATATTCATGTATATACTCTGTGTTGTGTATGCAGTTCATAATTGCACTCTTCTTCTCTCTGTGAACAGGGATCAATCAGTGAACCAGGCCTGGGCCTCCTGTCGTGGTGGACAAACAGTTAGCTGCAATCATAGCCTGCTCTGCAGAAAGTCTTTCCGGTGGATGTTTGGGGGATTATGGGATCCTGCTGGTGCTCATTGCTCCTCTGAAGCTGAATGAGAAATTAGACCTGCCATTCTCTGTTTCCCCTTCAGCTTCCAACCTGCCAGATCAAGACAGTTGCTTTCAAGAAATGTCTTCGCTGATCTGTAGAAGTGAATTTACAGGCACAAAAAAGCCTTGAGCGCAGCAGCAACAAACTCAGCTGGAGCTTTGGTCTCCTGCCCTGGAGGGAAAACTGGGGAGGTCTTTACTTGCCTGAATTAAGAAGAGAGTCGACTTCAGTGAGTGAAAGCGAGAGAGAATGCTTGTCAAGATGGATCACTCCCTTGGGCTGAGAGCTTGATCTCTGAGGGGTAGAAACCTGCCGTTCTTTTGACAGGAAACGGAGAAGAAACAGCAAAAGAGTAGAGTTAATAGAGGTGCGGTACTCTGTGGGCCTGGAAAATGCTGCTGCTGGGAGGGCGGGGGTAATGTTCTGCTCAGAATGGGAACTTAACCCATGGATGAAGTCAGCCAAAGAGAACTGGAATGACGGTGGTTTACCCAAAAAGTGGCTTAGGCTCTGTGAAGATGACCACTGTGGAAGGCTACAGGCTGCTTATTGTGCAGGATGGAAATACTTTACTGGGTGGGCTGTATTTATGTAGAATGAGCTAAACTTTGCAGGAGTTTGACTGAAAATACGTAATTATGAACTGAAATGGACCAAGGCTGCTTTGAGCAAGTTAAATACTTGTTTGTGGAGGGGGTGTTTAGACCAGAAATGGAATAAATAGTAAAAACCACACAGCCTGCCTTCCTGTACAATTTGTGGGGAAACTATTAGCTTCCTGCCTAGCAGGAAGGAAAAAGTTGCCTCCTGCAGTTTAGCTACTTGGATTTCAAGGCAGGCAGTGTTGAGACCAACGCTTTGCTCTGCTCTAACAGCCAATAACAAACAATTGCCATCACCCTCCCTGACAGCAGTGAAAGGAAAGGGGGGGAACAAAACAGTGAGTAAAATCTATGCAGGGCCCATTGCCAAGCAAGTGATGTTGCACATAATTACAAAGCTAGCCACGTTTGGCAGGAAGGGACTATAATTCCCTGGGGTAGCGGGTCTGCTTAACCTCCAACTGTGACAACAAAGCCTGAGTCACCAGCGCCCTCCCTGCAGTGTTGTTAGAACCCCTTAATTCTGAACTGTTATTCCTGGTGCATTGCCCTAATTAAAAGAGAGCCTAGAATTCTTTAGGTTCACATAGTAACTGAGGTCCATCTGCGCACACAATAAGCTTTACTGAATGCTGTCTATAGAGCAGTAGTGCTCAGACATGCAATCATCTAGACGTGGTGGAAAAAAACTGGTTGCAGAACACCCCCAGCTGTTTGTAGAGGTGGAAATGTGAATGAAGCAGGTTAGAGCCTCAACAGCCAGAGAGGCTTCCACAGTGCCTGTTCTGGGGTAGTGCCTAGGGGGAGAAAACACTCCAGGTACCTCCAAGTAGCTGTTGCCCTCAGGTCCCTTTTACAGGGTCAGAGCTCCCAGGAGCGTAGCAAGGTGGTGGTTGTATCTAACGAGATACTCCTCAACATCAGTCTTCTGCTGCAGAGAAGGCAAGCTGTGCTTGAGGGAACTAGTTTACTGCACAATACTGGGAAAGCATGTAAATCACTTGCTCCTTGGAAGTTTGTCATTGCTGCAGTAGTGTCACTGTTGCCCTGGACAGAAATGTAGTTGGGAAGGCAGTGACAGTTGTGAGTAGAGCCTGCACTAGGGCAATGTCAAGGGATACACAGTGCAAGACAGCTGTGAAGGCTCTATTTTTACCATGTGTTTTTGTGCACAGCAACAATTTACAGAATAAGAACTGGGCAGGTACCATCTTGTGTCTCCAAGAAGTTCTTTCCCACCCTCCCAGCAACAGTGACGGGCTGAGGAGCAGGATTATGGATGTAACAACACAAGGCAGAAGAGATGGTCACATTCTTTATTTTCATTTTATGTCTTTAGCCATCAGTAAAGTGAATGGGCAGAAAACAACCAACTGAGCAGACAAACCCACCTTAGCCGGTTATTTCCAAATATAAATAACTGTGGGACAACCGAAATTGAGCCAAAATAGAAAAAGGGAGCTGGGGAATTTAAAAGACAAAATGTAAGCCTAGCTGCACTCCCTTTTCATAGTGTCAGTGAAGAGGAAGTGCCATAACAAAAAGGAAGCTATGGTTAACATTTGATCAGACATTTATTCCAACAGTAGGCATGGAATTGCACTTTCATGAAAATGCCAAAGCTGAATCGAGTCCAGTGCGCTGGGGACATTGTGCGCACTTAGCTTGATTTCTGCTGCAGCTCCTTCATTCTGTTCAGGGCACTGCCAGCCTGGAACCACTCTATCTGCGACTCGTTGAAGGTGTGGTTCAGCATGATTGTTTCTTGGCTCCCATTGGGATGCTTGATGATGCATTTCAGAGGCTAAAGGAAGAAGAGAGTTTTTATTCCCCCCCCTTCTCTTTCAAGGGAGCAAGTTAACTGAAGCTTCTCACAGGAAAATTCCAAAATGTTTTTAAAGGGTTGAAAATGGAATATTATAGCTCAGGGCAGGTCTTAACATAGAAGATGCAGTTCTTTCTCTAAAGCTCATGCTTAAGGCAACAAGTCCAGGAATTCAGAATGTCATACCAGGGTTTCTTGAAACCATTCAGAATAATGCAATCTGGTTCTGACTTGCTCTCTAACCCCCCAGACCACTGGTCCAGTGTCTCATCTGACCAGCAGGCCGCACTGCCCATGTGTACCTGTGCGGCTTCAGGCCCCGAGCACACAGTTCCACACTGTTCCTGGTCAGTGGCACCCCCCTGCCACCCCCCGCCCCGAGTGCAATGACAAGACATCCCGTTACCTTTCCAGGTGCGAAGTCTGCCAGCCCCACAATGCTTAGCTTGTCCACAGGATGAATCTTGTTGTAGTCCGCTGGATCAGCGAAAGTGAGAGGCAGTAAACCTTGCTTCTTCAGGTTGGTTTCTGTGGAGAACAAACCACCAAGCACGCTTGTAACAACACACGGCAGGGGATCAGGATTGCCTTCTGGCTGCCCAGTGCTTCTCAGAGTAGTATATTCCAGCAACAATTACTATCTTTGTAGCAAAATCGGCATATCCACTGTTTGTGGCGTATCTAACTAGACATGTAACAGGATTCCTCACAAGAGGGGCCATGGGATCTGTTAGCAGATAGCGTTCCTGCCCGTAGGTGTTAGACCCCGGGGCAAGGTGAACACGGCATCCACCCAAACCAAATACATCCTGTTTACACACATCACAGGGGAAGTGCGACTCACCGTGGATCCTGGCAAAGCTCTTGGTGATGATGACCCTGCCCCCCAAGTGACGTGGCTCCAATGCAGCGTGTTCCCGGCTTGATCCTTCACCGTAGTTTTCATCCCCAATAACTGCCCATTTGACACCCATTTTCTGTGACAGAAGAAAGAGATTTACATTTCTGCGGTCACTCAAGTGAGGAATTAACAATAAATATTCATCCACACATCTAATTTCAGTGCTACACCACTGACATGGCTGTGCTATGACACCTTCTCCCAGAAGGCTCCCTTTGGTTCTGAGGAAGGACAGAAATAAAGTGCTTCACAGCAGTTAGGCACTGCCATCCTTCACTAACGAGGGCTGAGGAGGATTGTCCTCGAGACCCAGAGCAAATCCTTGCTGCCACCTTTCCTTCCATGGTCCTGTGCCAGAGCAGCATTCACAGCAGCCATGATCCCTGCCCTACTTCTGGAAGCAATACAGGAAACTTTAACTTCTGTCTACTGGAAGAATCAATCTGAGATGACTGTCAAACCAGCCAGAGGGTGAAAGGACATTTCTTGAGGTTCTAAGCCAAGTGGTAAAGAACGAAGGGGACAAGATCAGAATTTATTTAAACATTAGACTAGTCACAGGTGAAACACTCCAAGAGGCGAGATTTAGTTGCAGTCTGATCACACCCGTGCCTTGCAAGGTGTGCAGTGCCTAGAGGAGTTCTTCCCCTTTCATCTATGATTTCTGGTCCCCTCTGGGTCACACAGTCCTCCTCCCTCTTCCCTGTAACCAGTAGGGAGAGAATCTCCTACAGGAACTGCCATCAGAGCAAGTCCCAAGAAAAAGCCTCATCGCTGAGTGAATTCACAGCTGCTGTTACTTGAGAGCAGGAGGGCAAGATCCTCAGTCTTGGCACAGAGCGCCAAGTAAACATCCTCTTAAAATAGATGCATCAGGGGAAAGTCTCACCTTGTAGTAACGGGCTGTGTCTGGGACTGGCCCAAACTCCTGGGTTAATGCATTCCTCACAGAGTTGGCTTTGCCATTTTCAATGTTGATGGCACCGATGAGCAGGTTGTTGGAGATGTTATCCAGATGGCCACGGAATTTGAGCCACGGTCCAGCTGCGGAAATATGGTCAGTGGTGCATTTCCCTTTTACCTAAAGGGTAGTAAAAGAGAAGAATGTCTTAGGATGGATCGATGACTTGACCCTTCCTCAACACTTTTTATTGTGAAAGATCCTCACATCTCTTTTTAACGGTACAAACACAAGACAATTGCATCTGTTACAGAATCAAGACATTCTAAGGCATAACACAGTGCTCATTCTGCATGTTTTGGGCAGGAAGAACATTCCCGTTCCAAGGGGAAATTACAAAAATAAGCTTAGTCATGACACCTCCTGCCACGTCCTCACTTCCCTCAGCACCAGGTTCTTCAGGTACAAAAAGCAATTAAGTCTTTCCTGCTACAGCTCAGCCTCCCTGCTGGGGGAGTTCAGCAAGATGCCAAGTGTTTCCTCTAAGTGTCCAATCTGCACATAAGCCTTCTCAGCTTGTAAGAACAGAATTCCCAACCAGACATAACGGCCTTCCAACAGGTAAGCCCCAAAGTGCTTGCAAAGGAATTATCTGTGTCAAAAACTCAGGCACAGCTCAGTATGGCCCTTGGGAATACCTGCAACTCTCTGCCACTGAGAATCAGCAATGTTCCTGAAGGTCAATTCCTAAGGAATTGTATTGCAAAACACATCACTGTATTAACTGAAGTTTTCATCCTGTTAACTCATCCACAGGCAGTGAGGAGAAACCCATGTCTTCATTAAGAGACTGAAATGCAATGTTTATTGTGAAGTAATTTCTCTTTCTATAAAATGGGAAGAGAACACACATACTGATGGATGAGAAGTTCCTAATGACCTCATTTCAGACAAAATGCATCTTAGAACAGTCAGGTATTAGAGATGCTAATTAAAGAACCCATCCAACTTTCCGCTGCAGATTATAAATGGGAGAAATTCTGCAGCCTTCATGGTATGGGTAGGATCGTATTATATGGTATAACAAACTTCATTTTTCATGGTATTAGCTAACCACTAGCCCAAAGGAGAAAGGTCTCTTAGTTATAATAGAAAGAAGTCTCAGAAGAAAACACCTGGAAGGAAGATTCTTGCTTCACTTTCCATACCAATGCGGTTGTAGGAGAGGGAATCACAGATAGCTCAAAGGCACATCCAAAGCTTCTAGCAGTTGATGTGCAAACCCCTGTTCGAGCAGTCCTGTCATAGCCAGTGTTCCCCCACTTTGCTCCTGACCTTGATGAGGATCAGCATGTCTTCTAGATCCTTGCCGTCCCACTTATCGAAGGGCTCAAGAAGCTGAAGGCGCTGGCTGGTGGGGCTCACATCCACATGCTGCCCACTGCCATCCTTGGGAGGGTACTGATAAGTGTCCTGGCCTGGGTCAAACTCCTTCCAAAGAAGAAAGGAAAATCATCAGCCTCAGCCATCCCCAACAGCACACGAAGAGAACAAGCCCATACAGGCAACTGCACCCATTCTAGCTTTAACACTAAGGCCAGTGCATGAAAGTTGCCTTACTACATATAAAATACCACTAGTGACAGGCCTTCCCTCCCTCCGTCTCCAGACCCAGCAGTTACCAGCTTGGGCAGCTCATCTGCATCAGGCGCTTCTAGTTTAAACTTCTTCCCATCTGCTCCTGTCAGGTAATCTGTCTCGGGGTTAAATTTTAGAGTGCCAGCAATGGACAGGGCTGTGACAATCTGAAAGAAAAAATTACAAATTTAAAGGCATATTCTACCTCCCACCTTCATTTCAAAGTCCCATGCCTTACAGTCTTAAAGCCAGCAGCCAAGCCACAAACCAAGCTACACCAGGTCTCTTCTGCAGGCAGAGGAACTGGCTCCCAAGACACCCTGCACAGCTCCCCTCTGGCTGTCTCTTACCTCCGGAGAGGTCACAAACGCATGAGTCTCTGGATTGGCATCATTGCGACCTGTGAAATTCCGGTTGTATGACGTAACTATTGTGTTTTTCTCTCCTTTCTTAATGTCCTTCCTGTGAAAGAAACAAACACGGTCCTCAAATCCAAAGGGAATATTGCTTCTAGATGTCTCGCTGCTAAAATCCCCCAGCTTAGTTTTGGTAGCAATCACTATCTTTTGGAAACATGAATCGGTGCCTGGACAGGTTTTCCTCCCTTAAGCACAGACTCAAAACCAAGGGCAGTGCAAAACCAAGCCAGACACTTATTCCTGGAGTAGTTTTTATAGCCCATGTTGTGCACTGTTGAACTGTCTAAACAGTAATCAACTAAGTACGTTGCCGTTGGACATCCCACCATTAGTGATGACAAAGCCACATGAGAATATGTCTCCCATCCCTTCTATTGGGAATCTTCCTCCCTCCCACTCCAGTGATTGAAGTTGGACCAATTCACTTTTCCTATTTTAAAAAGACCATACAAACTCCAGTCCACCCTCTCACAGATAACAAACCTCTCCCCCCATTTTTTGCCTACTGTCAGAAGGCTACAGGTGTGGCCATACTTGTGGCCATTTTGCAGCTTCATTCATCCAAAGGCTCAATACAAATCTTCCATTTCTCTTCCTCCAGTGCATATTGGACAGCTATGTCCAATGTGTTTTTAAGCATTTATTTTTAATTCCCAGTGTGTTATATTTACAATCAAATTTGGCTTCACAGAGCACTTTAGGAGCTGAAAGATACAAAGCTAGAGTGAGGTCCGTCTTTCACTTTACCTGTCCCACTGCCCAATGCACGGCCCACAAGCGTTGGCAAGAACCAGCCCTCCAACATCTCGCAGGATTTGCGCCTAGGGGCAGAGAACAACTTTGTTACTGGTAGAAAGTCTGGAATAAGTTTTTGGGGTTGCTCTTTCAGGGGAAGAGGACACCTGTCTTATAACATAAGGCACCAAGCCTGAGAAAATTCCCCTCCTTGTTTCTCTTGCAAGTTTTGAGACACTTTTTATAAATACATGGGGTTTGATCCCAGTAAAGCTGTAAGTTAACAATGGGGAAGAGCACAAGATGACTTGCCACAATGTTCCCGTTCTCTACCTACTTCAAACTGAGCAATCCAGCTACTCGCAGATATTTGACTGAAGGGCAGTGTCTGGTCTGATTTAATATCCTACACATTTCCTGTCTGTGCGAGGAGAGAATTGGTGAAAGTGCAGGCAAGCGTGTGTGTCTGCTCAGCCCGTTCAGCAAACGATTCAATTAAGAGGGCAGCTGGCAAGGAAAGATATGACTGTGGACTTGGCTGGAGGAGGCATTAAACATTGGCTGGACATATCCACATGCCACACTGTGATAGCATCTAACATTTACTAAATCTTAGGACTAATTAAAACATAATTTTCTGCACAGAAAAGGGGAGAAAGTAGGTGATGGTTCCTCTACAGAAACACTCCTTTTAAATCAAATATGTTTTGCTGTAAGTTTAGTCTAAAATGGGAACCACATTCCAAAAAAGGGCTTGCTCACATCCTAAACTGTTCTTAAAGGAGAAAACTGGATTGCAGGTGGGTGCTAGCCTTTCAGCAGCCATGGTCATCCACAGAATCCCAGGAGCATGAGGCATCCCTTGCTATGCATATTATTATCTCCTCAGGGCCCCAGTTCCTGATAACTGTCTCAGCTCTGTCCGGTTCTGATTCCATTCTTATACGCCCAGGTAGTAAAGATATCAGGTCAAAACACTGTCAAGGTGACAGCAGGACCCACAGGCTGGTTACTACATCAGTAATTGCATCTCTAGTGATAAGTGAAGCAAAGTTTAAGAGGTTTTCATTAGTTACCTCCGGACTCCTAAGTACTGTCTGGAAGAGAGTTTAACACAGTTTAGAAGTGTAAAGAGCAGCCATACTCACATAACCGTCTCTTTCAATGGTGGCACGGATCTGCTCTGAGCCTGGTGTGATTGTGAACTTAGATTTGCACTTCAATCCATGCGCTAGTGCCTGTTTTGCCACTGCTGCAGAGCGTCCCATGTCCTCATAGCTGGAGTTGGTGCAGCTGCCAATCAAGCCTGTGGTGTTTGATAGAAACAGGGAGGTGGTTACTGCAGCCCTGGTTCTAGGAAATTTCTCCCTGACCCATCAGTAGAAGAAACAAGGGACAACCACCTTTTCTGTCAACAAAGCACCTGAAACGCTTTCAGGAACTAACACTGCCAAACCTCCCAGCAACACACTGCGGTCACAAGCAATCCCTCGTCCGGCTATGGAGATTGCACAGTCAGAACACACTACCTGGTCACTAGTCTGGTTATTGTTTTACAAGATCCGTGTGTCACCTACTTGCACTTTGGTTAAGCAAATTACCAGAGAGGTATTGTTCCACAAAGACAGAAAAGGCTTCAAATCAAGATGGCAAGAAACGGAGGAAATGATGAAAAGAAAGCATCCGTTGTTACAGTATGAAGCCACATGAGGACACACTGTATCATCCTGACAGCATTCTGGTGCTAACCAGCAAAAAATAAATTCTCTTTCAGTTACATCTGCGCTTGATCCTATTTGTAACACCATTGAATAATACATTTCCCACCTGGGATGTGGCCTTTACAATGTATTTGCATTCTTTTCATTCCCCGCAATTAGCAACACTTGAGAAGCCAGCCAACAGATTACCATCCCACAAGTGAGTATATAAATACCCAAGCCTGCTCTGTAGGAAAGCAAGTACTAACTTTACTATACCGTGAGAGCTCAACAGCCAACCGCTAGGAGGACTGACACTCATGCTCCTGACAGATCTTAGCAACTGACAAATCCATGCAACAGACTTTTAACAAAGGTGCTCTTTAACAGGTAACGTTCCTGTCAACCCAATCATTCAAAAGTTTCCAAGAAGGAAGAAAAACTTGTCTGCCTCTTGAGATTAGAAACCCTCCAACTATCCCAGATATCATCCCACACACTTGGCCCAGGCAGTCACTACTCTGCGCAGCAAATTCATATGGCCATGAACAGATGACACTGCAGCAAAGTCAAAGGACATACAGCAGTAATTAAAGGATTAGATCCCAAGCTATGTGACCAACCGCTTATTCCAAGACAGCAACATTGATGCCACAAAGATGAAGACAGAGGAAAGAGCAAATGCTACCCACCAACTCTGATATCAACAGGCCAGCCCTCCTTTTCTGCCACAGCACCAATATCTGACACAGGGTGCGCCAGGTCTGGTGTGAAAGGTCCATTGATATGCGGTTTCAGCTTTAAGAAACAGTGACAAAGTCAGAAATTACAGTAGCCAAGAAAACCCCCAAAACATAGCAGCAAATAAATTCCTTTCATAGCTCTATCTGGAAGCTGTTTAAATAGGATTCTCCTACACGAACACCGGAGCAGAACGGTCAGCGAAGCAGACCTGAGTGTTTTTCATATGTTCTAGCACAGCACCAGGGGTGTTGCATCAACCTCCCAGCTTGGTTCTCACTGACACAAAGCAGAGTCACATCACAACATCCAAGATGGCAAGCAGGAAGGAAGCCTTACCTCACTAAGGTTGATTTCTATCACCTGGTCATACTGACAACCAGAATCCGGTACCAAATGTTGTTGGAATTCGTCCGCCAGTGCAGCTATGTCTGGAATAAGAAAGGAGGGAGATCTGAAAAGTGCAGCAAATATGAGGAAAAGAAAAAGCTTGGAACAGCTAAACACAGGGGGTCCACCATATACTTCCCCAGCCACTTCATCTATAGGCTACCTGCTTGTATCAGATGACCTGTGGGACCACGCCAGGTCAGAAGTCACATCAGACACCACTGTAAGAAGATGCTGCTCCCAGAATACACCTTCACTTGAACCCACGCTCCTACCCACTTAAACCCCTAAACCCTCTTACCAGCTCGCCCAGTCTTGCCCAAGTATTTCTTCATCCGTGCATTGTAAGGGAAGACCGATGTGGTAGCTCCGATTTCAGCCCCCATGTTACAGATTGTTGCCATTCCTAGAGAAGGAGTGGGAGAAGAGACCATAGGGTGAATGAGAAGTCCAAGGCCATCCAATTCTCCAAGTCTGTCCATGGAAAAGACAGCAAAGCCAAGAGAGATCGGGGCATTAGCCACAGAAACCAAATTCCACAGCAGAGAGGACACACTGACTACATAATGGCTGGCTCAGCCCTTAATGTTTCCGATTGATACAGTGCCTGCAACCACACTTTTCTGCAAGGAAGGAGCTGAAAGCTACACTGATTCTTGCAGATACTGGAAGGGATGACAGGGAACCCCCTGTCTGCACTGAGCACCAAATATATTTACAGCAGTGAGAAGTGGCTCTGCTATCTGCAGTGAGTGTCCTGTCCCTGCCTACCATTTAATTTATCTTTACTGGAAAAGCCAGAAAATTGTGAGAAATTTAATGGGTTGAATAAATAGTTTTCAGTAACGGAACACAATAAAAAAACCCACACATTTGCTCATGGCTCTGTGATCACCCATGCCTTTCAAGGACACAGCAATGAAGTTGTAGAAGCTGCTGGTTTACATTTAATGAACTAGAAGCAGATATCACGGGTCAAGTTCCTCTGATTTCACAGAAGAATAATCTCAAATTGCTCTCAGTTTTTAAAACCAAATATTCCCAGTTGTAGCCAAGCCATGCAAATGGAGAGAAGTCCAGCTTGAAGGCTGTACTTCAAGCCAAAGGAAGGGACACTTCTCATAATTTGGTCCTAACTAGCACCATTACAGACAACTGCAATTTTTGCTTGTTCAAATTCAGCACCCAAGAGCCACAATTAGCTGCTGTAAGACTGCATGTTACAGACTGCTGCTTTCTGGACTCCCCTCTGCCCTGCTTTTCTAAAAAGGTTTTTCTTTAGCAGCTGTCACACATGTACCCCCTTCAACCTGTTTCTCTTCTCTATCCACAGCCTATATTAGGCTGAAACGAAAATGTCATCCTTTATCTCTGACATCTCCACCCTCTAAGCATACACTGGAATACCTCCACCCTTACTCTTATCCTGATGCACCATCTTACAGGATTCTTCACAATTAACCATTCAGCGTTCTCAAAGTCACACGAAGATTTAATGGACAGAGGTCACTTTTTCACCAAGGAGGAGTGCTATCTTGTTACACCACTCTCACCCACTCTCCCAGTTTGCTGTGTACTAGTCACCTGGCCAGGCTAAGGGAGAACATTTAGTACTTCTTGCCTGATTCCCTTCCCAGCTTCTACAGACAACTCAACACCCAGCTCCAACAGCTCAGATAAGAGATTTGTGTTGTCTTACCAGTGCAAGAGATTGAATCCACACCAGGCCCATGGTATTCGATGATGGCGCCTGTCCCACCCTTGACAGTAAGGATGCCAGCCACTTTCAGGATCACATCTTTAGGAGAACTCCAGCCTGAAAGCTTGCCAGTCAGTTTTACACCAATAACCTGAGCAACGTTAATGGGAAAAAAAATTAATACTGACACCATTTCCTTTCAGCAGTGAAAACAATTCCTCAGATTTTTTCTTAAGAATCTGGGTGGTCACAATACTAAAAAGGAGAAAATCCTGAAGCATCAGAACATGTGCATGAGGACCAACTGAAGGGAGGTCATTCCTCACCTATCACTCTCAGTCCCTGAATAAAAAGGCTGGAAATGGAAACTCAGAACTACCAATGAATCATAGACCAGCTGTTTGAGCCAGTGTGTTATTACAAACAAGACTGTAATGGTATATAGGGCCTTATATATATAGTGCCTGAAAATCAATGTTTCTTACACATCTTGTATCTCGCCCTTCACATAGAAGATAAGTATTCGTTCTGCTCCTACCTTTGGGCATTTGAGCTCCCAAGGGATTCCTGCCATGACATCTACGGCATCAGCTCCACCCACACCAATGCAGATTCCTCCCAAGCCACCTCCGTTGGGGGTGTGTGAATCCGTACCGATCAGCATAACCCCAGGGTAGGAGTAGTTCTCCAGAATGATCTGAAAACAAAAATGGATTGTTTGCTTGCTGGTTTGTCGGGAAAGAAGGGGGAAGACAGCAAGAAAGAAAACAAGAATTTAGATCAGTTTGTATTTGCAGATTTCAGTAGCAAGAAAGTAATTGAATTTGGTTTGGATTGGAAATTCACTTCTGTTTCAAGCTCCTTGTGGAAAATGTAATAACAGAACGAGATACCAAGTCTAAGTCCCAGGATCCTTGCTTATCCCAGGACAGTGAGAAAACTTAGAAAGTTGTCTCAATTTTTTCACTGGAAGACTCCTTCCTTCCAGTTTAGAGTTTTGCTAAGGTGCCACCTTTGTTAGGGCTTAAGAGTCTCTTCCTTAGTCTCTGCACACTTAATCAACTGCAGAGCAAGACAGTTCACCTATCCAATGCTAGCAAGACCTTTCATAGTCTTTATTCTCCTGTCATAGTAGAATACAAACAGGCTCCCCTCCAATCCATGCTACCAGCTAAAAATTAATCCCATAGAAGAATCCCTCACAAATACACCAAGAGGCTGCCCTTCCCTTATTGCTACTATTGATTCCACATAAGACTCTTCAACTATTAATAAAACCATGAAACAGTTATTTAATGAAAAATTATGAGTTTCCTACAGTAGCAACACAGTTGAGAACTCAAGCTAATGAACTTTTCACTGCATATGTGCCATATAAACATTATGGACAGCCCTTCTGGGAAGCACAGAACTCACAGCACATGCATCACAGAACAGCTTGGACAGAACTAAGATGGCCCTTTATTGAGAAAACCAAGGCTTCGCTTCTAGCACTTTCAGCTTTATTTGCTTTTAACTCACAAAAATGTACTTGTGTGAGAAAGGTCACTTTGCCAGAGCTGGACTCTGAAGCTATACAACAATTTTCTCCAGTCAGAGAAAGTCAGCCACAAGAAAGCTGGTAACCACAGCATGGAGCTATGTTGCCACGTGACAGACGTTACGAGTGGTTTCAGAGCACAAATGACCTGAGGTGTTCCCATAACCTTTTGGAGAGTTCACCTGTTCTATTCCCTTTCTCTGTTGCGTCACACCAAGTTAAGGTAACCTTAGTAACTCATTTTGTAGCTAAGAAAACATAGCAGGGAGCTCTTGACTGCACCTAGTCACAAGTTCCCTGCTGACAGGATGCTTACCAGTCACCCATTCTCTTCTCCACTCCTTTTGCTCCCACTTCAATTTTTACTGCCTGCGACTCAGAGGAACAATGAAAAATGTCTGCTGGACCCACAAAGCTAATCAACCAAGAGCAAGTTAGAGAAATCCTGCCAGAGGTGCTGGTTTTAAAAAACAAAAAGCCTCATTAAGTGGTAAGTTATCTTGGGACAGTCATATTCTTTTAAGATGCAAGTGCTATAACAAGAGAATCTCAGACTTGGAAACCATTGGAAACTGTTTTGCATTTTATTCAAATTCACATAGCAACTTGTTATGTGTTGCCATTCTTGAGTACTTAAAGTAAGCTGCTCTGTTTGGTGTCCTCACATACACTCCTGTTTTTTGTATGGAACCAAATGCATACAAAATAACCCTAAAAAAAAAAGGTATGTTCCCAAAGCTGCTTTCCTTACCATCAAAAGCAATTCACATTAGCCCATGGCATCACCTTACTGTCCCAATCGTACCAAGAAGAGCCAGCCCACAAGCAGTTAAGATATTTCAAGCTTCTGTGATTCACATGGCATGCTGTTGGCACTACCTAATCACGCATCAGGTTACAGTTTGTCCAAAATAACCTTTAAGAAAAAACACTGTTGTCAAGATAACAGAGAGAGCAAGTGAGAAACCTCACCCGCCTCAAGGAAAGCAAGTTGTTTCCCTAAGCTGGTGAAATTCTCTACGGGTTTGCACTTGAGCTCTCTCTTCACCATAAGGTAAAAGAGCCACTGCATGTTCAAAGATTGCAAACGCATACACACACTTTACCTGGTGAATGATTCCCGACCCAGGTTTCCAGAATCCTACTCCGTACTTGGCACCAGCTGTTGCTAGAAAGTTGTACACCTCCTGGTTTATGTCCTATTCACACAGGGAAATGCATAGCATTAGTAACACATTTTGTTCTTCTATACACCAAGAGCTCATTCAAACACATTCCCTTCCTTCCCATGCCTGTCTAGTTTACTCCACAATTTTGTAGCAGCTAGAGGGAGGTGCACACCACTCTCAAAACCAAAAGGGACTGTTTGCCAGTCAGCTGTAACAGACCATTTAATTTCATCCAACTTGTAGCTCTATCAAAGCATCTTTTTTAGTTTCCAATTCCAAACAGCACAAGGGAAATAGCACAATTAAAGGAAAACCCTGCCAATAAAGCATTTTAAATGCTCTGCTCATTTCTTGTATTCTCAGGGTTGTTAGTTTTTTTAACCTGTTTCCCTCTCTTCTTCTAGCCCCTCCTTCCTTCTCTACCAGCTGTTCCTTTTGCTTTACAGATGCTTTGCAAGCATTTCAAATCCCTTAGATAAGCATTTTGGCTTTATTTTTACAGATTAAGAAATGGAACTGGAAGTTGCTCGCTGCCAGAGGAGCTGGTGGGCGTCATTTCTCAATCTACCAAGTCCCCTGTTTAAGACTCACACAATGCTGTCTTTCTTGCTGCACTATCACCATTATTGGTGGAGGTCACACTGTGAAAATTGCTTGTAAGAATAACCACGGTTGCCAAGGAAGTATGACACTATTATGTCCTGATAGTTCTTGGCAGAGGAGTGGCAGAGTAGATAAGATAAGCGCTAGGAGGAGAGAGTTTCTTAAAACTGTTCTCATGCAGCTACGCTTCAGAATAAAGAGAAAGGGGAAACTGGAGATAATGGAAGAATTGTCTCAGCACACATTTGCTGAAGTTTCCCATGAGGCAGCAGCAGTTCTTTAAGCCTCATTTTCCACTGGGAGTCGGGTCACTTCACTCTGTTTGTGCATCCTTCCCCCAGTAAAGCATGCTGATGTGCCAGGAGCAGATCCAAACCACTCTCTGGCCTGCCAGCATTCATTGTGTGCCAACTGGCAGGAGCAGAAGCAGAACCCAGTCAGAAGAAGGCAGGACCTTTACTTGCTCAGAGCTGATGGCAAAGGAGGCACTCTGCTCAGCTCAGGGCTGCAGCAGAATATAATTGCACTACAGAAAACAAATGCAGGAATAGAGGAAAGGGGAAAACAGGAGGTGAAGGAAAGAACAGAAACTATCTTATTTAGGAAGTCCCAAAGTCTTAATTGTACAACTTGGGCACAACTTAGGACTGAGACAAGCAGAGCAAGAACTCCCCAAATTCACTCCTGAGTAGTATAAGTTGCTTTACTGTGGCCTGAAGGAGGAAGACACAGAAGCAGTTACTTCATCATCAGGAGTTTCTGAGAACAGATATAGACTGAAATCCTAAAAAGCGGCTGNGGCTGACCCCCCCCCCCCCCAAACTGCTTACTGTGTGAAAATTTTGGTATCAACATCCAAAGCACAATTTCTCATGGCTCTGATGGTGGACTTCACCTAGGTCCACTTGAAGTAACAAGATTTCCCCCACCTCCCTGCTATGCTAAGAGCATGTTCTTCCTTGACAGATGCATTGTGGTATGTAGGACAGAGGTGAATGTGTCTATATTTAACAGAAGCCCCTACAGAGGAATACGCAGTAAAACAGTGAGCGGGAAATTTAAAAAAGGCAGTGAATCAGTGGTTAAACAAACATCACATTGAAATTCCCAAATAAAAAATGACATCCTCCATGCTTCTATACACATTCATACCTAGCCTTGCTCGCCCTGAAAGCTGCATATGCTTCAGTTAGTGTTCTTCAGCTAATCACTAGCAAATGGTTTGGGAAACGAAAGTAGTTATTCACTCCCCGCTTTCCTCCCAGCCCAGGATACAGCAGTGCAATGCAGACACAAGTTGAGGAAGTTTTTCACACTGCCATATTGCACCATAAAGAGCATAAGTCTCTAGAGTAACCCGTCTTCCTTTTTTTTCCCCTTTGAAATAGATTTTTTCTCTTCCCAAAATATCTTATCACTCTCCAGAACACACATATGACCTGGGCTTCCATCATTAACGATTAAGACTAGCTTTTCCTACACTCATGGTCCTTTAAACCATGTAATGGATGAATCTCAGCTGAAAAACTCACAAAGATCCATTTACTCTGTTTCTTTGCTGCATCTGACCTGTCTACAGAGCTGACCACCATAGGCAATCTGTTACTATATCCAATTCATGGCTGTCTTTCTGGGGGTGGGGAGTAATAAAAAAAATCTCTTCCTTTGACTGGAAAGAGGCTTTCAAACAGACATAATTTAAGTCTCTGCAACAGTGACCTTGGCTCTTCGAAGATCCTTTTCACCACCTGACTGGGCTTCGATGAGGTGATCACAGTGGATGGTGGAAGGCACAGCCACTTTTGGCAGCCCACTGCTGATGAACTGTAGCATCGCCATCTGAGCAGTGGCATCCTGCATGGCCACGCGGTCTGGCCGTAAGCGCAGATAGGTCTTGCCTCGCTCAATCTCCTGTTTTGCTGGGTCATCCAGGTGTCCATATACAATCTTCTCAGACAAGGTCAGGGGACGGTCAAGCCTGGGGAGAAGAATTTTAGTATCTGCATCTTGTGTACTTCAACATTTGCCCTTTTAAGCATGTAACAGAATGCTTCCCTATACCACTCAGGCTGTTAAGACCTAGTAACACGCAGAAACCTGCATGCTCTTCTTACAGCACTAAAATACCAACTGGCAGCTGGCTAAAACAAGGGCTCAGTCCAGAAAGTTCAAAAGTATATGCATTGATGTAACTTTATAATTTCTTTTATAATCTTCCTACACAGTAAAAGAAACATTGAGTCTGCTTATTTCTTGAGTCATAATTTGGGACAGCAAACGTGGAGGCGAGACAGAGGTCAGACTCAATTCACAAATACCAGATCCCACAGCAAGCAAGTACAGCTAAGTGGAGTTTCATGACCTCAGACCTTTCATCTTGCAGCTGTATCAGTTAAGGAACCTATTTATGTCAGTGGCGAGATCTTCTGAGAAGTAACTAAGTAGACACAATGACTTGAAATGAGAGCTACTGCATTTAACAAAGGACGCAAAGACTGAAGGACATGTCATACAAACCACTGCTGAGGTAAATGGAGCAGGAGTGACAACTTAGCAGGCACACAAGCCTCTATCAGCAGATTAAGGTCACTACGTTTACATGTGCTACAAATTCCTAGCCCTCCTTTCTGTGCCTAACACCTACAGTGGAACACAGGAGAACATTCACTGTCTTAACTAACACAGCGCAGAGGAGCATTAGCCTGTAATGACCACTGCCCACACGCTGCTTCCCCAGAAAGGAGCATGGGCCAATATGAAGGCTCCTCAAAGAGGGCATTAAACAAAGAGGACAGAGCCCTTTTCCAGCACCTCCTCTGCACTGGCCTGGTTCTCTGCATGTTGCAGTGCTTCACTGTAAACTTCAGCCCTTCCCACAGTGCCCCACCACTCTGTGGAGACACTACAACTCATATTTCACTACACTTGCAACTGCCACTGCTCAAAGCTCCTCTCCCTAGTAAATATTCCCTATGCCAGGGCCCCATGACATTTTCTTCCTTCTCTCACGTCACTGCAGAGCTAAATTCTGCACAGTGACCCCTCACCTCCTCCACTCTTACCTCTTACGGACAATGTTGATGTTCTTCTCCAGCTTTTCATAATTTATGTGTTCATTAGGCTCAAAGTGGCTCATGGCCACCTTGGCCCGCTGGCACAGGACAGGAGCAACATGGTAGCGTCGTATCCCACTATTCAAGGCATGCTGGAAAAAGCAGAGTATTAACACTGGGAACCTTGCAGAGTGAATTCCTATAACATATCAATAAACCAATTGCTTTTCAATTGTTATTCCTGGGATTTTACAAGCTGAGGAATAGAAAAATTGCAAAAGTTTTTAAAAGCACCCAATGAACATTTGATCATACAATACTGTGTATTATGTTAAACAGTGAGACACCAGGTTACCCAGACCTACCAGGGTAGCATTTACCAAATTATTTTACACTTCAATTTATAGCACCAGATGCCTTATGCTTTCAGTGAGAAATCTGCTTTCAGGCAACGATGAAATAATTCTTAAGCAAACACCAGTTTGCTATACTCCTGACATATTACAGCCACGGTGGAGAAGAACCTATGCAGTTTCCAAAGCAAACTAACCCTAGGTTTTTATTTGCTTACTGGTATTGAGTTTATAGTGAAGGACTGGCAGGTGACACAGTATGGGACTGAGTAAATACCTGTCTGTTCCACCATCACGTACTAAGTTCCCTATGCAGGGTCCCTGCATACCATTAAAAAGCTTCTATTTTCACATAAGGTGAGCTATGTTTCAATGGTAGCTAGAGTGACTTCAATGTACATGCCTGGTCTACGATATAACGCAGAGCAGGAGAGAGGCAAGTTGTGGAACAAACATATAAGCTTCAGCAACGTGGCTGTGCAGATCCACATGCTATTTATCTTCCCTCTCACAGAGGCATCCTCACCTTTCCCCCTAAGAACAGCCTTGCACTTGCCCCACAGGTGAGTTAACAGCAGGACAGATCAACTATACTGCGGGCTGAACACATCGGCAGAAAATGCTATTACAAAAAAAAAAACCACCACCAAACAAATTTGGCAGCCTCCACAGGGAACCAGTTGCCTGGAATAGAGGAGAAGGGCAGGCTATGGCGAGGCACCTTTACAGCACCTGACCTAGAAAAGGCAGGTCAGTGCCCAGGTTAAAGGGCTCTCACGCAGTTTTGAAAACTGAGTCAGAAGGCAGCCTCCATAAAAACTTCCAAGGATTTGGCATATGCATTTCTTACATCCTTTGAAAGTCTCAGTCATTGGCATTAGAAGTCTGGAAACCGACTGAAGACAAGAGTTCAGAGTTCTTTCTTCTCCAGTATTACACTTTAATCTTAATCCTGGTTTTTCTATTCATCCTCTACTTTAGCATTACAAGGTTTTGATAAATACAGGTTAATAAACATAGCAATACTGCACTAAATATAATTTTGTATGTATGACTGTAAATCAGCAAATATTCCTTGCACAAAACACAATCACAGTACCAGCCACTGTTTTTGTGTTATCAAAAATGCTGGTCAATTCTTTAGATCTATTCAAGCATTTTTTCTTTTTCCCTGGGAACATTTTTGCCAGTTTCTTGTTACCAGCATTGAAAACATTAGCCGAAATAATCACGATCAATGAGATGACATCATCAATTTTTATCCAAATCTCTTGTTTTATTGTCCTTTTGATAGCATTTGTTAGTATCTTACACAATAAAAAGTTTGGGAAATCTAGGCGACACCATAATAACCAGCACACTAGCAATAAGGGTGTAGTTTGCTTTTTTACCAAACAATCCTAAGCTATTAGATATACAGCTTTCAGTAGGAGCAATACAGACCTACAGCAGCTGTGCACCATTTTCATTAAAAAAAAAAAATCTGAAGTAAGTGAACATGGCGGTACAAGAGAGGGCATTGCTCCTCCAGGAGTGCAAACGAAATCCAGTCATCAAATTTCACTGTACTGCACTTTAGAACTCCCAGAAGGTATCACAGGTGTCAGAGGTGAGACTTTTCCTTCCTCCACCAGCAAAAAAAACAAACCAACCACAAAACAAACCAAACACCACCCAGCATCTCGTTGTTTAACATACAGAAGCTGCTCTTTACCTACTAGCCAAGTAATTTCTGTTTGGTCTGCCTATTATTTTTTTTATTCTCCTCACAAGGTATCCATTATCTTGTGAAAGTCTCCAACTGCTGGAGTGGCTGGAAAAAACACTGAGTGATTTCATCAATGTTCATGGAAAAATCATTTCTTCCCCAGATCAGGAAAGGTATTTTGGTTTAATACAGTATTTCCTTCTTTCCCCCCAAAAAAACCTAATCCTTCAACACAACTGATTAATGGAGTTCTTCCTTGTCACTTGGTAAACTGAAAGCTAAATTTCACCATAATTCAGAGTACAGAAGAACAGATTTGCAAATTAAAATAATGGCAGAGGCTTCATAGCATTCTAGTCTTGCCTGGGACCAAAGCTGATTATGATAAAAATCTGAAGCAGGGCCCTCCAAAGAGAGGTGCAAAGAAACTTTTCAGATAAAATCTTTTCAGTTTGAACATACATGTCTACTATCTTTCTACCTTATGAAATAGCACAATTAAATTTAACTTTTTTTTCAAATACGATATAAATATTCAAATGGTAATCACAGAAGTAGCAATACAAAGTAGTTGACTCCCGCTTGACCACAGCTTCAGGCTACTAGAAGTTGGAAAGGAAAGAAATGAGCACGTCTGAGGTGAAGGACCCTGTCTGGACATGGAGAGAAGTCTGGAAAACTGAAGGTCTGTTTCTGTGATGGCCAGTAAGACTGGGGAAAAACAATCACCAAGGCCAATCAGTTTCAGAAGACTTAAGAATCATTGTTGTCTAATAAGACTTTTAGAAGGCACCTTTCCTCATCCCCACATACCTAAAAGCACTGGCCAAGTTTCCAACGCTCACCATGATTCAGCCTAAAAAAAGCAGTGTGGTATAATCAAATTGTAAATGCAGTCTAATTTTCTAGACCCACCACCAAACAGCAACCAAAATTAGTGTTCTGAAGATCAGTTCAGCTCTAGGCAACACTGCATTTTGCCAGCATACACAAAGCTTCCCATGTGCAATTTCAGCTCTTACCTACAAGGTCTTCAATAAAACCCTGATACTTCAGATGGTTTAGAGTTTTACAGTACTACTCTTTCAGTCAATCCTTAGCCAACATGGCTCAAGAAATGGGATGCTACTAAAAGCATCTCTCAGAGAGGCATGAAAAAGAACTTGACCCTTTGAGGCTGTTAGAAGAATTGTACTTTAAACAGGACAGTCAGCCCAAACCAGGCTAATTCCAATTTATTTCCCACAGAGGTAGGCTTCCTCCACAGTTCCAATTCCAAAACAGTTCTAGAACAGGAAATGAGTAGAACCAATGTTAATAACATACGCCATGCTCAATGCTGGCACTATCACACCAACTGGCAAGGTGATCCATTAATCTCTAGGCTGCTACACATGTGCAAAAAAAAAATTGCCTCCTAAAGAGAACACCTAGAAACACATTTGATTACCATCACAAATCTAGTCCTTCACAGTGGAAAAAAACAAGTACCCTAAGCCTGATAATAGAAGACAGCCTCCCAGAATACTAAATTCCCTGTATTCACTGTGCTAGAACCACCTTTGTTTCACATTATACAATATTAATTTTAGCAAATGACTGCTTTTTCTCATGCGATGACACACCATAAAATGAGAACCAATTCATTAACCTAATAAAGAACTTGCCTTCATTTTATGAGTAGTCATTTCTGTTCAAAGTACAAATTCAAAAACTATTCAACAATTAAAAACGAATACACCAAGCTAACTAAAACAGTGCTATTCTGTAACTTTTGCTTAAATTAAAAAAGCTATGCTTGACTAAAACACCTACCTCTAAAGTAAAGAAGTGATATAAAACACAAATTAAGCTTCACAAAGTACTTTCAGAATCCTAGAAGCCATGTTCTTATTTCACCTCCCTAAGAAAAGGGCCAAGGTCACAAATGGCAAACTGAGAAGTTAAATTGCCTGACTTCATCACATGCTTTATTAAAGGGAGCATAGCCTTCCTTATCCCTGTTAGCAGCCCTAAAAAAAAAGAAAATTGCATCCTGATATTTGCCTTCCAGGCTTTAAAAAAATCATTAAATCTTTATTATTGAGTACACATTAAACACAATTATGTCTCAAGTAAGAGAATCTCTGTGGTGAGCTCACATTACAGACAGATATGATTTTTAGAGGTCACAATAGGCAAGACTGTGAGAATCACTATCACTACCTTGGGGGAAAAAAAAAAAAGGCAGTTTATGTGCCTGTCTCTTTTTCACTCTTCCTAGATGCCATTTATACTATACACTTTGGCATCTGTTTCACCCAAGGGCCCCTGTTTTTATTAAAAGCGGGAATTTTGAAACAAAGTCAACAAAAGACAGAGAGTATTTGCATTCACTGGCACAACGAGGAGTCACCTTGTGCTGCTGTAGCTGATAAGGGGAAGAAACAGAAGCCGAGAGGAAGAGACAAGCACGCCCCCGGGAAAGGCTTTTTATTTCGCCGTTAGCGCCCATGCCCTCAGCCTCACCGCCCCGTCGGGCTCCCCGCCGGGCCCGGGGTTTGACAGCGACCCCGGCCCGCCCAGGCAGGGTCCTGCCGGGCCGGGGGAGGCGGCGGGGCCAGGCCGCGTCCCCGCCGCTCCGTTCACCTTGCCCTCACCTTGAGGGCCGGCCGGGCCCGGCGGCGGGAGCCGCTCTGCCCCGGGGCCCGGGAGGCGGCCGCGCTACCGCCGCCGCGGCCTCCCCACCATCGCCATGGAAACGGGGCGCTGGGCCGCGCCGGGGACACGTTGACCTACACGCGGAGGCGGGGACAGGCGGGGACGGCCCGGCCCGGAGGTTGCGCGCGCGCGCCCGCCCGCCCCCCCGGCGGGTAACGGTCTTCGCCCCGCCGCGGCTCCCCCCCGCCGCCACCAGCACCGCCGCCGCCCGCCAATGCCCCGCTCACCCGCAGCCGAGCCGCCAGGACGCAGTACGGCGCCATTTTGTTCACTGACAAAGATGAAGTCGCGCCCCGATGGCGTCACGCCGCCCCTTTCACACCTCCGGCGCGCGGGCGGGGGCGCCGCGGGGGCGGGGCCTCACAGGTCCTGGCAGGGAAGTATACACGCCAAGAAGGTGACCACCGGCCAAGGCGCGGGTCCTCCCTGGACGGGAGAAGGTTAACGGCGGAGCGTTTCCGCGCATAGGATTTTCTTGGCAGCCCTCCGCGCGACGGCACTCCGGCGTTCCCGTTGGGAGCGGCGCTTTGGCAGGCGCTCCCCTCACCCCAGCCAGGACCGGGGGCGGCGGGGCGCGCGGGTCGGAGGTGAGCGCGCGGGGCGGTAGCGCTAGGCGGGTGTCGCGTCGCCATGGCCAAACACCACCCGGACCTCATCTTCTGCCGCAAGCAGGCGGGCGTCGGTGAGTCCCGGGGGGGTGGTGTCCCCCCCCACCTCACCGCTGCGGGGCGAGGGCGGGGTGGGNGCGGGGTGGGGCGCGGGGGTGCCGTTCAGCGGCCGTTAGGCGCGCGCGCGTGGCCGTTAGGCCTGGCGGGGGGGAGGGGCGCCCGCCTCGCTCCTCCCTCCCTATTTTATTTCGCTTTTATTTTTACGTTCTGCCGTGTTTTCTGGGTCCCTCCCTTGCAGCGGGAGCGGAGGCTCGGTAAGGAAGGCTCTCGGTCCTAACCCTGTCCCGGGTGCTTCTCCCGGGGCTCGTCCCGAGGTGCTCCTGGGCCTCTCTCGGTAGAGTTGAATGGCTTTAACGCCTGCGTGACAGCAGCCTCTTCTTCCTCAGGTGTTGGGGGGCAGGTGAAGTTGATGGCTGTACACAGAAAAATGTGATTTTGAGGGACTTTACTCCTGTTGAGTTGGCCGCGCCAGTGCAGCCGGGAAAACGAGCTGGAGGCTTCAGCCAGGGCTGGGAGCATCTTTCCGGCTGCAAGATAAAATTGCTTTTCAGGTTATGCTTGTATACAGACGTAGCTTTGTTCTTGTCGCTTGGGTCAGAATTTGCCCTGCCAAGTCTTAAAGAAGTCTTATACAAGATTAGAATTTGAGATGCCTCTTCCAGATTTTTTTCACTCCTTGGAAAAGCAAATTTAACATGCAATTTTCTGAAAAAACTGTAAGCACAAAATATTATATTCATCTGCACTGTCTGTAGGAAACTTCTTTTTAGAATAGTTAATGCAGCTCCCAGACTATCTATGTTGAAAATTCATTTCCAGCCTGATTAATCCCTTGACCCTCAAATTTCAAATGAATCACTATTTAGTCTTTGTAAAGATGGACATCTGGTCTTTAGAACTTTATATTTATGGTATTTATCCAAGTTACCAACATAATTGTTGTGAGTTTCCTAGACAAGTGACAAGAATTCTAAGACACATTTAACTCTGTGCTCTAAAGTGAAAAAGGTATTTGGGCTGCCTTAAATTTTGGTAATTGTCTCCAGGAGGATATATGTTGTTTATCAGAAATACATTTGTATTTATGCTCAACTGTTTCTGTGGTTTAGTTTTGTTTTGTTTTGTTTTGTTTTTAACAGCCTCTCAGTGCAGAAGATAATTATTTGACATTCAAGCTCCCGCTTCTGTCTCAAATAATTTTTTTCTTCTTTTTCTTCTTACAGCAATCGGAAGACTCTGTGAAAAATGTAAGTATAGCTTCTACATATAGTTGCTTGAGAACATGGTTGGAGTGCAGAGTTTGGATTTAGGGATTTGATTCAGTTTTGCTTTAACCACAAACTTGATATCACACTCTGACATGGGAACAGTTACTTGTGTATTGCAAGTGTAAATCAATGAATCCTTACAAAGTTACATGCTCATAAAGATTGTCACACAAATGCATGCTGTTCTAGAGTATATGCTACCAGCATTTTCAATGATTGAGGCTACAGTGACTTTTTGCTTGATTCTTTTTAATCTGTAATACAAAACAATCAGCCTGATCATTTAAAAGCAGAGAAAAAAATGCATTTTTGGAATCTGATTTCTTTACACCTTGAGAAAGGTTCCCTTCAGCATCTAGGAGAATAGGAAATGGTTGTGGTGGGAGAACATCTGGAGTTACAACAGAAAAAAACCCACGGAATCAAATGCCAGTGCTCAACTGTAGAAGAGAAGAAAGAGTATGATCTGCCATTAGATCCTCGTAGGGGAACAGAACAAATAAGATGACTAGTTTGTGACTCAAAAATAGTATGAAAATAAGCAAAGTCTGAAGCAACAAGATTGTTTTCAGGAGCACTCAGCACTGAAACAGGTTGAGGGCTGTCGTGCTGGAGATTTAAGAGCAGGTTAGATGGGCTGTTTGTGGGAGTCAGGATTAGATGCCATGCGAACTGGTAATAGGATATGAAGCCTTTCATCCCTAGGTCAGTGTTTTGGATAAGGTCCAGCACAGCAGAGACTGTCAATGGCGTCTGATGGCAGCTTGCCTGTATGATATGAGTACTTGAGTTTCACTCAGTTCCTTGTGAGAAAGCAAGAGGAACTTTTGTGAAATGGCTGTTTATGCCAGTTTGCCCTTTCTTTGGCCTTCTCACAGATGAAGGATTAAAAGGACTACGGGTACAATCTCTTATCTCATCTCTTTGAGGATAGTAACTCCAGACTTTTGTTGATGTGGCACTGTGGGAGAAGCTTACACTGCTGCTTCTGTGTAGGTAAGGACGCTAGTCCTGTCAGTCCAGCATTTTTTCACAAATCAAAAATTCAGGAAAAGTTCTAGAGCAAAAGTAATGGTATGATCTAAGCAGGTGTTTGCTAATCACAAATGTGACTTTGGGTTTCTTCTCTGATTGTGAATGCACGATTAAAAACAAAAAGGAAAAAAAGAACTCAAATATTGCAGCCTACTGGCCCTTGTTCTTCTCAAATCTGTGTGCAAATGCAAAGTTGAACTTTGTGCCTGCAAGATGAATTTCTGCAGTTCAATTTTATTGTTTTTGAGTGTACAGCCAAGTTCTTTGACTAGGAAGCTTTTCCTCTTCGATGTGGGGGTGGAGAAAAGGATGTTCTGTAACCAAAGGCTCTGCTGTATTTGCAGGTGATGGCAAATGCGTGATCTGTGACTCCTATGTGCGGCCCTGCACTCTTGTGCGCATATGTGATGAGTGTAACTACGGCTCGTACCAAGGGCGTTGTGTGATCTGCGGGGGTCCGGGAGTGTCTGATGCCTACTACTGCAAGGAGTGTACCATCCAGGAAAAAGATGTATGTTGTCATCCAGTCTCTTGTTGAATTGGTTGTGTCTTTATTTAGTAGCCATGCTTATCTTTAAGGGGTTTGGAGCTAGTGAAATTAGTGTTGGGACATGGGACGCTTGGGTTCCACTACCAATATTGGCACTGTTTTTTATTGCCTTGTACCTTTCCTTCCCTGTTGGTCATTCCCTGTGTTTGCAAAGCATTTTGAAGTATCGTAGCATTTTGGGGTTTTGTAACTCTCTTCATCCCCAAGCATCTTTGACTACTTTGCACTGCATACTCACAGTTCACTTCCTCCCCACACTGTTTGTTACAGCTTGAAGTTGTTATCTCACTAGATCTCTCAGCCTAGGTTTTATCAGGGTCAGAGATATTACAGACACTGCAAAGGCTGTGGTAGAAGCAGCTCTTCGCAACAAGTCCATTATCAGCCGCTGACCAAGGACACGTGTGGTACTGTGAGGCCTATGGAATCACCACCTGTGTTTTCCTTTGGATTACAACAGAAAGCTAGATCTTAGTGTCCTGTGACTGCACTACTAATTGTGTTTTACAAATTTAAAGTTTCTTGTACAATTTCAGTGGAATATGATTTAATTTTTTTACTGTTTTCTGGAATGGCCGATGTTGTAGACACCTCCTTTTCTGCCAACACTTTTTGGTGTAATGTTCCCTTATTTCTGTAGACAGTGCTGTTAATCTTCTTGTGCTGAAAGATAGCCACTGCGCATGTGAAACGAGGCAGCTGTTCACCCTGTAAGGTATTTGTTAATATCCAACACAATGACTGCAGGATGTGAAGAACTGCAAATGAAGTGGTAGAAAGATCTTAGGGAGAAGCAAGAACATGATGCTTACAGTTGCAATATGCCCAGAATACAGACCTGGTAGCTGTGAGAGTGTCTGTTAAAGGTTGGTTGGCTTTTGGTGCTTTGCAAATGCCATTTCAAGCACATCCTAATGACAGTGGAGAACATGCTGAGAGAGTGGTTCAGATTGATTTAGAGGAACATGCTCAGCTGAGTGAGTTGCTGGTTCATTTCTCTGCAGTGCCTATGTTTTCTCTAGAGGCCTGCAGCTCAGTTCAGGACAGGGGCAGGTCTTAATCTGAATTTAGTCATTAGATCTGACAGGACCATAATCTTTCTTAGTATCTAAATGTGGATGTAAGTGCTGTGATGGTGGTGCTGCCTCCTACTTTGGAAATGCTGGGAGAAACAGTAATTTTGTTCACTTGCCTTTGGAACCAAGACACCTGGCTTGATAAGTCATGAGTAAAATAGGCTTGGTTTTATTTTTACCAATTTATACTGATTCCCAACAGGTATTTTTCATAACCTAAGCTCACCTGTAGCTTATCATGTCTGGTTCAGGTGTGAAATAGCCAGCTGCTCTGCAAGGGAGGATTGTAGAAAATGTACAGCTGGAGGAATAGGAGAATGACAGGTCAGAACTGAGGTATTTTGACAGCTGGGTGAGGGCTGCTGTGGGTGAAGACAGTTGCTCTGTACCAGCAAACTAACCTGTTAGGGATTATTGCAGATGTGAAGTTGCAGATCTGAAACAGCAGATTTGACATGATTGACTTGCAGGACTGAAAAGTTCTGGCACAGGTGTAGGGTGCCCAGAAGGAGAAGAGTTAAGTGTGCTGCCTATCACAATTATGGTAGCTGGTGCTGATGTGAATAAGAAAAGCGGATGGACAGAACTCTATACCTGAAGCTCTAACATGCCAAGGTTTCAGTCACAGCCCTTCCATCATCCTCAGAGAAAGACTGAAAAAGATAGTGAAGCAGGAAAGCAAATACTAAAATGGAGGGAGGAGGTGGAACACTGTTGGGCACGAGGTAAAGAGCCTGGTTACTCTTGGTTTGTTTGTTCTGTTGGAGGGAGGAATGAGGTATTGTTTCACCCCACTTCTATCTGTGGATAAGGGCCAAAATTCTGCCTTGTCACCTAGGACAGCTATGAATTGCAAAAAGTAATCTTTTCTTGGGGAGAGGAGCATGCACATGTGCTGCCTCCTTAGAAGGAGGTGGAAGAATGAACAGAGCCTTCCAATAATGCTGTCAAGATTGTCACAGGCTCCCGGGATTGTGGGAGGCAAGGCTTGGAAGAGTCCTACTGTTGAGGCTCAAAATCAAATAAGGAGACAGTAGCGAGAGATGGGTTGTGACAGGTATATGGGGGAGGGATGATTTCTTTTCCCTACCTCTCCTGTTATTTCTACCATGCAGCCCCTCCCCACCAGGTTGCATCTCCTGCCCAGGAGCAGATATCAGTGAGACAGCTTGGGTGCAGTTTCTACAGCGGCTAACATCTGCCCAGAGGCTTTCTAAATCTAATCCGCTCTGGCTTACACAGCAGCCAGGGACACGTGTTCCTCTGCCTGCTGGGCCCCTCACAGCTGCTGTTACCAGCCACAACATTTTGCCCTCAGTAGTTACGCACATGCCAGGCTCAGGTGACCCACGGGCAAATCTTCCCTGGTACACTGAGAGATACGTCTCTCTGATTTGTGTTTGTAACCACACCGCTGAAGTGGGTCTCCCCCTCTCCCCTTCTTGCTTTTTTTGTGGCTTTTTTCTCACCATCTACTGGAATTCAGGTGCAAGAACTTACCTGTGTAGCTGCTGTGAATAGCTGTCCTTTCCCAAGATGACCGTACAGCCTCTGCAGCAATCAGTTCAGGATGCAGGAAATCTGAGATTCAATTCTGCTGTCACAGCTGAGAGGTGTCCCTAAACATGAGAATGGCTTGGTGACATCTAAAGCAACAAGATTCTTTTTGGCTAAGGAGGGGAAAGGTTATTCCTCTAGGCCCTATAAATCCTGTGTATCCTAATTTAGAAAGAATCCAGTCTTGAGGCACTGAGCATCCTTTTCATTAAACTGCTGATGTTATATCAGCTGTTTCCCATCTTCTCCCTGAGGAAGAGAATGTCCTAGAGTAATGTTAAAAAAGCGTCCGTCCTCTTCTCTGTCCCAGTCTGTTGCTGGTGGTAACCAGAATTGGAGGGCAGTTTGTCTGCACAGGTGTTTGAAATGTGTGTTGAGGACAGGGTGAGGAGCGTGGGAAATGTGAACCTTCTAGAACTATGTAAGCAATGGTGGTGTTCTGTTTGCCCATCTCCTAACTCACATCCTCTTTTCTTCTTACAGAGAGACGGTTGCCCAAAGATCGTCAACCTGGGCAGTTCCAAGACAGATCTCTTCTACGAAAGGAAAAAGTATGGCTTCAAGAAGAGGTGATCCTATCTATACGTGGCTACACCTCCTGTCGGGTTGGCAAGATGGTCTTGAAACATCTCTGGACTTTACTATTATTGAAAACCGGTTGATTATTTTTTTCTAAAGCAGCACAAATTCAGTAGTATACTTAGGCTTGGAGAAGTAACAGACTGAGTGGGGACTGAAACCTGATCAGAACTGCCTACCAGAAAGAGCAACTGAGGATTACTGTCTCTTGCCTTTTCAGAAGCTCTGCTAGTAGCTGCCCCAGCTCGCTATAAAAATCCTGGTGAGCAAGTATTTACACATGGAGGAGACCAGCTCAGTAAAAACCAAATGCCATTTCAGGTGTGGGGAAAGACCTTGTGGTTGTTCTTACCAGGCCTCCTCTCAATTGTCTGAAATTGCCCCCCATGTCACTATTGAAGAACAGAGCACCAATCCCATGTGTCCGCTCCTCCCCCCACCTTCTTCCAGTATATTTCCATGCTGCCCTGTTTTGTAAGGAACCTGCTTGTGGCTGGTGCCTTCCTAGGGAGAGCACAGCTGTTCCATGTTTTCTTTGACAGATTAATCCAAGGCTCTTTCTTGTAACCATTTCTGTAGGATGCATACCAATAAAGCTTCTTCTTTTGTTTTTTTTGGTTTGTTTTTTTTTGGTTTGTTTTTTTATAACAAGGATTTCTCTCTTGTTCATTCTGTGCCTAGCCTGTCTGGAGCTTTCTGGGGACATGCAGGATTAGCCCAGCTAGGACTGCACAATGGGTTATCTGGTTTCTGACAGTGCCTGCTTATGGCCATGTGACCTTGCTGCAAGGAGCTTCAGGGAATGGCTATCGCTTTTGTCTGCCTGTGATCCCAGCCACTGATCATTTTGTCCCATAGCGTGAGGATCGCTGAGCTTGTAACCCTTATCCTAGCTAATACGGCTGTGGATGTTGTTTCACCATGCAAACATCCAATCCCTTTCTAAAACCTACTAAGCTATTTGACTCGCTATCCTGTTCTTGTGAATAAGTTAAAGCCTTCCCTGCTGTAACTGGAAACCAACTATTGTGTTCTAGGCTATTAGCCGTATGTGTGCTGAAAACCAGAGGCTGCTTGTTTGTCAAATACCAGTACAGGCTAAAAGCAGTCTGTTGGCTCAGCAGAGATCTGGGAACAGGCGCCTTTATGCAGAGGTGGAACTGAGTTCCCTACTAGTATATGCACTCCTCAGATGGTTAAATTAGGGTCCTAGCTCAGCGTGCCCTGTAAAGTCTTTGTAGTCTGAGCAGAGCACGTGCTACAGTAATGGGATTCTCTTTGCACAGTCTCAGGGTGCAAAGCCTGTATCGTGCCCTTTCTGGGATTTCAGTTGTTCCCCCGAGGCTAGTTCTGATTCCTTTAACTCCTCTCTGGTTTAAACGCCTCTTCTACCTGCTCCAGCCATTTAGGTGTTTAGGATAAGAGTGGAAACAAGCAGACAAGTTGTGATCGTCCTTCCCTTAAAAGTCATTTCTTCCTGCTGCAGCCGGCTCTAGCTATGACTGGTCCTACAGCCATCTCAGCTGCTCCACCCTCTCCTCCCCCCAGCTATTAATTCTGTCAGGTTTCTCTTCCAAGCTTTTTGCAGTCCTTAGAGCATCTGTATGTCTTCTTCCCCGCACCATGGTTCCCTTACATAGCTTCTGGTTAATTTTTACTAATGTAGGTGCCATTTGCCAAGATGTTCAGAGCAAACTGATTTGCTGGTTCCAGCAAACCCACTCTCACAGGAATTCTACCTAAGTAAGCAGCTACCTCTTGTTCCTGACTGGGAAGCCCATGTCAGGGCTATTATCAGCCATTTTAAATTTTGTGTTTCTTTAAAAACAGGGCATGACATGCAGATTTTTTTTTGTACCTGGAGTTTTATCACTTCAACCAGAATTTATCGCTTGCTCTCAGTCAGGCTGCCCAAATTATCACATTAGGAATGCAGAAGGTTTGTACGTATTTTTTTTTTTTTCCCGGAAGTTTCTAAGATAACAAAAGTTGTTCACTGAAGGTAGAGGGAAATGAAGTTTGAATTATTTCTTTTGTCTCGCAATTGTTGCCCTTGGCACAGGGGCCCCTAGACGATCTAATTTTAGAGCAGCCCTTGTTCCCCATCATTTAGCAGGATCAGCGAGGCAGGGGTTGCTATAGAGACACAAGTGTCCCCATCCCTTCCCCCACCCCCAAAAACGGCTGAGCGTACTTACTTGCTTGGCAGTCCCGGTGCCCTCACTCTGACTGCTGGGTATATTGGTCTGCGTTCTGGCAGCAATGAGAGTTAAGCTGCCATTTCTAGTTGTTCTGAGTCACTGGGCAGGTGGAGAGAGGGAGGGACAGGCTTTTTCCCCTTTGCCTTGTTTGCTCAGACGGCTCCGGGGAGAATGCCAAATGCTGCTGGTGTTCAGATCAGTTCAGCGCCGCTGCCTTTCTGGTACTTTCAGAGCACGGACGGGACATTGCCCTGAAGCTGCTAATTCAGACAAGGGTAATGGATACAGTCGGATAGCCCAGAAAAACTCAGCCTTGCCTGCATGGTAATGATTTCTGTTCACCAGCAAATTGAAACCCAGGCAGGGCCCCTAGAGAAAGGCAATATTTCATACCTAAATAGATTTTAAAGTACTCGTCCAGTAGAAGGAGATTTCCTGGCAGTACTGGAGACCAGAGCACACGCTAAAAGGGCGAGCTTCCCTGCAGGGCGGGGAATGAGACCAGACTGTCCTGCTGCTGTGCGCCTGCCAAGCTCTGGAAGGGCTTCATCAGACCTTGGAGTCTGAAGTAGCCGGATTCGGGGGCTCCCTGGCTGCCAGCTGCAAAGCACTTGCTTGACAACTGTGAAGAAGGGTGGGAGGGAGGGCTGCATCTCTGCGGCAGCTGAACCCCTGTGGTGCTGGCTGCAAATCTTAATTGCGTGGAGCTAGATGTGTCTTCCTGCCGTTACTTTTCTGGGTAGGGTTATCTCTTTTTTTTCCTTCATTTTTTTTTGTCTCCCTTTTTTAAATCAAAAGGATATTACGTAATAAGTGAAAAAAATCATTTTATTTCAAATATTTACACAGGGGTGGGGATGGACATGGGACCTCTTGGCCTATTAAGTAATTGGCCTCTTAGTTGCCAGTACTAACAAGGCATTGCTGCATTCTGAAATATAGATGTTCCCTGTCACACACCTCTTCAGACCAACTACCAGCCACAGCATCACAACCTACAGCCGAGCTCAGCAAGTAGCTCCCTAATGCACCTCAGGTCCTTTGAATCATCTAGACCTTGTCTTGACAAAGCCCTTGAGCCCGAAGCATTACCTTTCTTTAAAAATAAAACAAAAAAAAATACCTAAAAACCAAAACCCAAAGGTAGGCAAAGGCCTCGAGTCTGCCCGTGAGCTTTCCCTGCGGGGAGCCACGAAGATTAAATCCCGCTTCTGAAACCTCATCTGCACAGGGGCTGTTATTTTCTCATTATGGGGATCAGCTGGAGATGTTGTTTGCCCGTTTCAATAGCAGGAAAGAATTTTTCATTTCCTTGAGGTCATCATGTGACTTGAATGTAAAGAGGATTCAGGGTATGGCGGTGTTAATTACACCTGATTATAACCTGACTGCCCTTCCTTGGCATTAAATAACCCAGCAAAACGAGCTCTGTCCTGGCGGCCTGGCGATTCCTTTCCCTCCCTGCACGCACGTGATTCGGTAGCTTTGCTTTGACGTAATAGCCAAATGGCCGAGAATGCATGAGTGGATACTGTGACAGAATTCCTCTGCCTGCATGCGTACCAGGGCGACGCGATAATTAAAGGAGCACGATCAAGGCGCAAGTATTTTAAAGAGCCCTAATGTGTAACACCCTCTTAGTAACACCTTATTAAAACAACAATAGAATTTTAGAAATGCAATTGCCTTTTTTTTTCTTAATGATGCTAAAAATAGCACAGTCAGTTTTATTTCCTGATCTCTGGCTGACAGCGTGATTTTGTTTCCAGCAAAGCAAGGGAGTATTAGAAAAAAGAAACAAAACCAAAAAAGTTCTTTTGTAACTGAATTCCTTTTTAAACTAGGAGTGATGAAAATAAGGCTGCTCATAATAGCTCTCATAAATCTTCCCCTTCTCTTCCTCTCCCTTCCCCTGCAGAAAAAAACCCAACAATTTCAGAAGTTGTTGGGTTGAGTTTTTTGGTTTTTTTTTAAATCAGTGGGAAAATGAGCAAGGATGGCTGCTGTGGCTAGGGAGGAGAGCATGGACAGATTGGTGCTGGCTGGCTTCGAAAGAAGTCCACTTCAGTGGCAAAGGCAGAGCCTAAGTAAAGGGTTCCTGGGTGAGGAATGACAAACCAAACCTGGAAGGATGCTGAGGATCTTTGTGGAAACGGGGCAAAAGAGGAACTTTGTATTTTTGCACTTGGGAGTCGGCTGCTACGGAGAATTATTTAACCAGAGGGACACGGAGCAACTCTGGAAGCACCTGGGGTCTTTGTCTCTGTTGAAGATGGGTGACAAAGTAAACATTCACACGTAACCGTGTTATTGAGAAGATCTGATTCCAAGATGGAATGTGACTCCATCATGGGATTTTTCTTGGGAATTCTTCAGGACCGAGACAACAGGACACTTCACGAACTGGGCAAGGTGCCCCTGCTGCGACAGGGGCTGCCGTAGCCCTTTGGTCACCCAGACTGGTTCTCCCTCCCTGGTATGCTTGTGCCAACGCTGAGGAACACTCCTGGGAGAGCCTGGAAGTGCCAATCTCGGTGTCCCTTCCGCTTGTTCGGAGAATCACTCGGATCAAAAGCTGCCTCACCCGTGGACAGCCCTTCACGAGTGGTGCCTGTTCGAGGTGATGGTCTCGGGGATGCTCATCCCCACCGCTGCCCTTCCCCAGGGCAGCACGCTACCCCCGCCTTGCGTCCGGGTTCTCCCGCAGCCCCCGAACACCCCGCGGTGCGGGACCGGGGCGGTCAAGCCGGGGAAGGCCGCGGCTGCCACGGCGACTACAACTCCCGGCAGCACCCGCGCCGCGCCCGGCACCGCCCCCCCGCGCACACCCCCTTCGGCTCACTGGCTGAGGCAGCGCGCCAATCCGGAGGCGCCGCCGGGCCCCGCCAGCCAATGGGAAGGCTGTTGCTAACACGCCGCAGTTATTTTTAGCACGGCCGCCGCTCGCGCACCTTGCGGATCCTTCGCCTCCGCCGCGGCCGGGCCGACCCGCTGCTGAAGGCGGAGGTGCACAGGCGTGTGGTGCCAAAATAGTCCGGCGGAGAGCGGCGTGCCGGGCAGGGCTGAGGCCCGGGGGGGGCCGCAGAGGCGGTTGTGCCTGTCCCTGCCCTCCCTGCAGGCACCGGCAGGCCTCGCTCGGCCTCGCCCCCTTGTCCCCTGAGGCGGTGTCACCGGGCGGGGGGTCCCGAGGGGGTGGCAGCGAGGGAAGGAGCCGCGGTTCCCCCTTCTGGGCGCTTCACCCCCAAACCCTCTCGCCCTCGCCGGTAGCGGCGCTTCGGGCTCCCAGCACGGGAGGTTTCCAAAGCTTCGCTGGGGTTGTGCCGGGAGCTTGTCCCCTCGGGAGCCCGAATTCCCCGGGGTCCGGCCCTGCCACGGAGCCGCGGCCTGACAGCACCAGCCCCCACTCCCCGGCCTGCTCCGGCAGCGCCTGCCAAGCACCCGCGGTGCGCGGAGGCGAGGAAAATGCCGTCCGGTTCCTTCCCTTCCCCGCTCCCCTTCCATCACCTCGCTGTGCCCCCGCCGTCCCCCACCCCCACCCCACCGCCTCAGTCTAAGCCGCTTGGGGAAATCCTCAGGTCAATCCTCATCCCCGCTAAACCCCCTGCCCCTTCCTTCCCCCTGGCGCCGGCGGTCGGGGCGCTCCCCAGTGCCACGCGGCTGGCAGCGCCCCCCGCTGCGTGGAGCGAGGGGGGGAAAAGGGGAGAAAAAAAGAGAATTAAACCCTCCGCCCCCCTCCCCCGTCCCCGGGGCGCTGCGGGCGGCGGGGCCGAGCGGGCGGTGAGGGGAGGGGGAAGTAGTCCCGGCCCGCCCTCCGCGGCCGCATCACGCTGGGCGGGAGCGCGGATCCCTGCGCGGGGTTGCTAAGGGTGAAAGTTTGCCGTGAGTTGGCTCACTTGGGGCCAGGGCGCGGGCGGCTCCGGGCCGGCGGGGCGAGGAGAGGCGGCGGAGACACAGGCACCGGCCACCCGCACCCCCAACACCTCCGGGCGTCCCGCACCACCTCCGGCCCGCGCCGTCAGCCCCCCGGGCCCGCCCCGCGGAGGAACCGCACCGCCGGGGATAAGGAGAGGGAGGGGACGGGACGGGGCAGAGACCCGCACGCACCGCCCGGGCTCCGCCGGCAGCGCCCACGGCCCCCGACAGCCGCCGGCCCTGGAGCCGAGAACGAAGTAAGTGGGGTCGGGGGTGCTTCCCTCTTCCCCCCCCTACCCCTTCTCTGGCCGGGTCCCCTCCCCGGCCTGCATCCCCTTTGTGGGCTCGGCCTGAGGGGGCTCATCTTCCCTTCCCGGGGTGGGGTGTAATTTATCCGTCTGTGGAGCGACCGTGCGGCTGGCCGCCCCCGGGGGGGGG
>VUYV01000214.1:994291-1009240 GCA_008711295.1 Anarhynchus alexandrinus | reverse complement strand
CGGGCTGCGGGGGTGGGGGGGAGGGGGGGAGGGCCCGGTGACAACAAAGGCGCTGCCGGGGCGGGGCTGGGCGCCGCCGGACCCTCTCTCGGCGGAGGGGCCCTGTCGCCCACGGGCGAGGGGGGGGGCCGGCCGGCCGGCCGAGGTGCCCTTCGCCCCTGGGAAGGGGTCATACGGCTGCGGGGGAAGGTCGGGGCCCGGGTTTTCTTCGGGGCGCGGTGTCAGTGTGGCCTGTGCCCCCCCACCCCTCTCCGATCCTCCAGGCCTCGGGGGCCCACCGGGTGCGTGGGGCCAGGAGCTCGCCCTTGCGGGGAGACCGCCCCCACCCCCTCACCCCTTCGTCGAAGGGCTCTTTTGGGGACCGTCTTTGCGACCTCGCGTTCCCCACAGGAGGGACGGGGACGGGGGGGAGACATGGGGCATATGACCCCCTCCCCCCCCCGGGGGTCCGTCCCGCAGCCGTGGGGCGGGTGGGGGATAAGGCTGCCGTGGGGTGGGGACGCCGCCGCCGAGAAGGGAGGGGAAGGGAAGGGAAGAAGGGGGCGGCTGCCCGGCGGTCCCCAGCGCCGGGCGGCGGGGCGTGTTCCCCCGCCGTGGGCAGCGCCGGGCCTCCACGGCGCATGTGCCGTGGAAAATTTTGTGGCCTGCCCCGCTGAGGGACGCGCCGGGCCGGGCCGCGGGGCGCGACGGGAGGTGTAGTCCGGAGGCGAAGTAGGTCGCGGGGGGGGGAGGGGGTCCCGTGTTCCGGCCGGGGGGGGCCTGCCGTGGGGCCGCAGGTCGTCGTGGCCGCCCCCCCCCCCTTTTAAAGCCGCTGGTGAGGGCGAGGCGGCAGCCAGCCGGTTCCCGGGCGGGGGGGACGGGACAGACCTCGCTGGGGAGCTCACAAGGTCACCCGCCGTGTTTGCGCAGGCAGGAGGAAAAGGGCATCGTTCCCGTGTTTGCTCTCCTCTGATGCAAGGGGTTATTTGGCCTCCTCTCTCTCCATCAGCGCCTCGGGGGGGGGGTCTGAGGGGGCTCCTGCGCTCCCTCCGCAGAGCAGAGGAACAGCCCTTTGTTCCCTGCCGGCACCTCGGTGTTCTGCCCACGGTACAGTACGCCTTCGCTTTGGAGATCCTCTCCGTGTGGGCAAGCTTCTCTGTATGGAAGACTTGTCAGAATACCTTTTACAGTTGATATTTAGTTGTTTCTTGTCTTGGAGCCATGCTGCTTCAGCTGTTTGTTGGGGGGTTTTTCTTCTTTTTTTTTTTTTTAATTTTATTACTATGTTATCACATTTTGGTGCAGTAGAAAGAGATTGAGGGTGTCCTGCTGGAGCGCATCTTACCATGTCAACAACCTGAGGAGTCGGTGGTATCTCTGACTTCTTGTGCCTTCTGCAAGTGTCAGTTATAGGCAGCTAACTTGGCAGCTGTTGGTATTATTAGACTAACTTATCTCTTTCATAGTCAAGGTACAGAGTATTCCCGTCTTAGGAAGGGGGAGTGCTTCTTTAAAGAAAAGAAAAAAAGGAGGCAATGATTTATAATTGTATCTCCTCGCTGCCTTCTGCAGAAGGTTGATGAGGATGTGGGCTCCTCAAAGTATATGGAGGCATTTGTGTTGCAAATAGGGTGGTAACAAATTTTGGCCTCTGCTGCTTTCCCAATCTGTAATTTCTGATTTCTTAATAGATTCTGGATCTGGATTAGAATTTATCACACAAATTAAGAGAGTTACAAAACTGGCTGTTCTCTTCCTGATTAATTTGCTGGGATCCCAAGCTGTCCTCTCCCTCTGACACCTTAAAACCCAAGGAGTGAGAGGGCTCCACGTAATCCCCTCTTGAGGTAGTGTGGGCTGTATAAGCTCTTGCTAACATTTAGGTGTGTGCTTTTGGGGGTCTGCTTTGTGCCGTTTTCTCTGGAAAGGGCTCTGTCTCTGTGGCAAGCCTCCTGCCTTCTGAAAATGGCTTCTCCTTGCTGTTCTCTGAAAAACTCTGGTTGCTTATTTCTTTGGTGTTGATCTGTTTGAACTTGGTCAGGTCTCGGTGACCTACCAAAAGTTGTTACACTACAGTAATTCCTTAAAGCAGGTTTTAAAGGCAAGACTTATTTCCTGCTTTTCCATCCCCTCGTTCCTGTATTTTTTTCTTGTTGCCTAGTCAAACCCAAAGGGGATTCTCCTTCTAGAACTGACCACCTTGTTGGCAGACTTGAGGTGTGGGATCTGTTTCTGGTTACCATCACCCTGAAGCCAAGCCTCTCTGAGCTCAGACTAGTACAGAAAAAGCATAGAAACAATACCCCTTTTTTTTTGTAGTAAAGCCTCAAAATACTTGAGGGTTTCTTTAAAATTTATTTAATCCTAGTCCGCTGAACTAGAGCAAGCAAACAAGTCTGGTCAGTTTATTCTTCCTCCTGACCTAGGCCAGCGTGGATACCTGGTTGTGCTGCCGGGGTTCCCAGTTTTTCAGGGGAATGCTGACACTGTATGTTTGTACTCCATCTCCACCCCCAAATAATTGGCACAAGTCATAAACATTGGCTTGAGTGCTGCGTGAGAGCATCCCCGAAGCCCATTTTAGGAAGATGGTTGATGTGTCTGTTTGAGCAAGGTGAGGGCAGCTGAAAACAGAGCGGCCTCTGACTAAGCTGCCAATTAAAAACTGGATATTCTGCTTCCCCCTAGAGAGGTGTGGAGGCTACTGGAAGTGTGCTTCCTCTTAAAATGTCTGTGGAATTCGTTTTCTTTGGATGGGTGACAGAGTGCGGTGCAGACCTACCTGAGGTTTTTTTTTTGTACTCAGACGAACATTTTTTGCAAATCTGTGTATAATGAGAGAGTTGAGTGTTGTGGTTTTGCGTTGTGCTTTTGTGGGTTCTCTCCATTTCAGAGACTTCCTCATGAGGGAGGGAAGGAAGGAGGATTACTTCAGTCTCTGGCAAGCAATTTCAGTTTTTATGAAGTAGGTACCTGATCCTCATCTCTCTGCCCAGGGATAAGCGATGTGAACTGTATTGGATGGGCTGTCAGCACGTGTGTGTTTTGTGACCCTGCGCATGTTTCCTGCCACCTCTCCCCCCAAGCTGAATTAAACTGGGATTTTTAGGCTTGTAGCTAGGCAGAGTCTCAACTGGGTACACTTAATAAGATATGTGCCTGCCAGTCAAGGAGATAGTAAACATGGACTGGCAGCTAATGCCTCAGCACCCTCCCTTGCTTCTTCTCGTCCCTTCTGCGCTTGTGCCAGCAGGATGTGGCACCCAGCACGACCACCTAGCCTCCTGGAGGAGAGGCTGGCCCTGCTGTCCTGAGCGCGAGTGGGTCTCCGCACTAGCTGCTGAGCAAGTCACGAGGCTGTTCAGGTGGTGCACTTATGTTCTGGAGAGGCTGGTGCAGGTGAGCCGTGCTGGTAGCAGCTGAGTGCCAGGGCAGAGAGAGGCATGTTAGATGTGCTAAAATAGCTCTGCAAGAGCAGACAGTTGGCCTGCTGGGTTTCGGCAGTGGTACTTGTCAGTGAGGTAAGTATAATGTACGTGCCTATGTGCGGGTAGTAGCTACACCCTTACTTCTTCTGTAGAGGAGCAAGGAGACTCCTCCTTACTGGCATCTCTCTGTTTTCAGGGCCAGTAGATGTGGGGTGATTCTCCTAGAGAGCATCACTGCTTGTTAGTGTTTGTGCAAACTGCTCATGTTAACAAAAAAGCGTGTCTGTTTATCTCAACGGGTGGAGAGTTGTTGTGTTCTCTCATCTTCATTTATCCTTTTCTCTCTTTCCATAGGTCTGTTTGGAGCCAAATCTTGTCTATGTGTGTGTCATTTTGTCTCTTTTAATACACTGCCCTGACTTGCTTGCTGCGAAGGGAGTATGCATCTGGAGATCAAAGTTGCTCTTAACTTCATCATCTCATACTTGTACAACAAGCTTCCTCGGAGGCGGGCAGACCTGTTTGGTGAGGAGCTAGAGCGCCTGCTGAAGAAGAAATATGAGGGTCACTGGTACCCGGAGAAGCCTCTGAAGGGATCTGGCTATCGCTGTGTTCATATAGGGGAGACAGTGGATCCGGTGGTGGAGCTGGCGGCCAAGCGGAGTGGGCTGGCTGTGGAGGATGTGCGTGCCAATGTGCCGGAAGAGCTGAGTGTCTGGATCGATCCTTTCGAGGTTTCCTACCAGATTGGTGAGAAGGGCTCTGTTAAGGTCCTCTACCTGGATGACAGCGAGGGCTGCAGCGCCGCAGAGCTGGACAAAGAAATCAAGAGCAGCTTCAACCCTGACGCCCAGGTATTTGTCCCCATCGGCAGCCAGGACAACTCGCTGTCCAACTCTCCGTCCCCCTCCTTCGGCCAGTCGCCTAGCCCTACCTTCATCCCTCGCTCTGCCCAGCCCATCACTTTCACCACTGCCACCTTTGCTGCCACAAAGTTTGGCTCTACCAAGATGAAGAAGGGTGGAGGAGCCGGAGGAGGGGGCAGCGGAGCAGGGGCTGGGCAGCAGCCGAGGATGGTCAGGTCTCCCACCACCAACCTGCTGAAGCACAAGGGCCTCTCCCTGTCTATGCACTCTCTGAACTTCGTCGGGAGCGCTGGGAGCCAAGCCCCGCAGTCGCAGCTCTCCCCCAACGCCAAGGAGTTCGTTTACAGCGGCGGGTCGCCGGGAGCCAGCAGTCTCTTCTTCGATGGTGTTGCCAGTGAGAGCCAGGCCAGCAGCATCCCGCCGGCATCGCAGTTCAACACCGGCACGGGTGGTACCTTTGATATGGCTCAGGTCTTCGGTGGCAGCACCAACAGCCTCTTCTTGGAGAAGTCTCCCTTCGTGGAAGGACTCAGCTACAACCTGAATGCCATGCAGTATCCCAGCCAGTCGTTCCAGCCTGTCGTCCTGGCCAACTGAACACAAGGAAGGAGAGTATTTTGGGGTGGGGAGGGAGGGTGGGGGTGGGGGGAAACAAGAACAAAACAAACAATAAAGAGGGAGAGAAAAGAAAAATAGAAATATACAGAAAATATTCAAATCTTATAAATATAGCTTCTTGGGAAAAGAGAGAGCCCAGTGTTGTTGCGCTGTGCTGGCAACGCTCCTGAAGCACTGACTTGTTTTTTAACTCAGTCCCTGTGCTTTTTTCCTACTCACTTTTTTACTCCTTAGATGAGTCTTGGAATTTTTTTGGTTTGTGTTTCCCCCTTCCCCCACCCCACCCCAGGACTGGTGCAACCATAGGTCACGATGCTCCTGATTCCCTGTACCCACCACCCCCAGCACTGGACACAGGGTCCTTCCACTTGGGTGTAGGGATGCCTTTTTCGTACCACCTCGCTGGAGGCTGGAGGAGGGATGGGGAGAGGATGAGTCAGTATCAGTGGAGAGACACACACTGTTGTTGCGTGCTAGCCAGAAATGGGTGGGTGAGCTTGCTTTTTCTGTTACAGCTCTGCGTGTAGACGGAGAGCATCTACTGTGCCCACAGGCGTAGACCGTTGTCCTCTTGTTGCTCCAGCCTGGGCTGGTGTCAGCTGTTCTGTCTGTGTGCTGAAAAGCACTAACTCCTTGACCGCCTCCCAGCACGTAGCAGGGAGGGCAGAGCATTACTGTGAAATGGCTTCTTCCTGCTCCGTTTCTCATCTGCACTTCCAGCTGTGGCTACAGGACAGGGCTTTGACCTGAGTGACTCTGGTTGCTGTCCCCTTCAGCACGTGAGCAAGGAGGCCTTTCCGTGCCCTCTCAGGGCCATCCAGTCGGTCCAGGTGACAACATTGTGGTGTAGAAACACCACCCACCTGTCCCTGTGGCTGGGGGAGGTGGTGCTGAGCCAGGCAGCCCCACTTGGATCCTGCCCCTGCTTCCCGGACCTTCTCCCCAGCAGCAGGGACCAGGATTCACCTGGGGTGGCCTCGGAGGTCTGAGTTCTCATTCCCTGCTGTGAATTTGTCTTGTCTCAGAGAGGGAATTCCTTCTTTTTTAGTTGGAGGCAGCACTACTTTTGAGGAAGAGAAAGGGCTATGTTGTTGAAGCTGCTCTCTTGAGTGGTAGCATAAGGGTTTGTGCTTTCGGCCAGGTATGTACCTGAGTAAATCCCCTCCCCTGCCCTTCTGGAGGAGCGGGAGGAGGTGGCTGATCTGGTGCAGAAGGGAAGCACCTACCATAAACTCATCATTCCAGCCAGATCACGTCAGTGTGGATGGCAGCAGGCTTAGAGAAGAGCGGGGATGGGCACTCCAAAGGCAAGCGGCTGTCCCAGCATGTGAATGTACCGTGCCTCCCCACCACAGGGCTGGGATCTGGGAACCCCCCTGCAGCTTTCCTTGGGACGATGTGCTGCAGTCGGGTGGTAGTGGCTTTTCAGCTAGGTCACTTCTGCATCAGGGGCTCCAAAACCCACCTTCATGGGAAGCCGAAGGAGCGCTGCTTCTTGCCCAGGTAGGGTGGAGGCTCTCTAGGTGGGAGGGAGGTCTCCTTGGCAGCTGTTGTGGGAGTATGGAAGCGTGCAAAGAGGAGAGAGATGGAGATGATGAGACTCCAGTCTTTGAAGTTCTCAGTTTAAAAGAAAAAATAAGCTTTTTGCTGCCTCGCAAACTTGAGGTTTGGTTTTCTTTTAATGATGTCTCTGGAGCACCCTCTGAAACCCACTTCTCCTGTATCTGTTGAACCAATGTGCTCTTTCAGGACTTCCCTGTTTCGGGGGAGATGGGCTTGAACTCGTGTTTGTCCTGCTCCCTTCCCTCGAGCTGAGATGAAGGCACTCCAGCCCTCTTGTAGTTGTGTTGCCAATGAGCCTTTGCAGAGGTAGCGGGCTGTCCCAGGGAGACTGCCACTGCCCGGAGCTCTAAGAAGAGTTTCCAGCACACGCTTCCCCTCACTGTGTGACTGGGGGAGACGTGGTCCCAACCTCACACCCAGCGTGGGTTCCCAAGCAGGCTGCTTGCCATCGAGTGATGACCAACGCAGCGGGTAGGTGAGGAGAGCGGAGCCCAGCTAGCTTCCCCCAAACTGGTGCCCGTGGCTTCAATCCTGTGGGTTCCCAGACTAGGACGAGTTGCTGAGGAATGGTGGAGCTGTTGGGTTTCCCTATTTTTTTTTGGTTTTTGTTTTTTTTGAACCCACCCTTACTTAGGGACGTTACCACTGCCATCCCGTCCTTCTCCCCAGGAGTGTGCTGCTGAGTGCCGGCCCACTTGCCACACTGGACTGAGGGACGCTCAGCCTGCGATCGCGGGACCCGGTCCAATTGCCCCCACATTGTACCCACATCTGACAAAGCCACCTGTGAGCCGCTGCTGCGGGACAGCGTGTTCTCCTCCGGCACAGGGAAGGAGGGGAGAGGTGGGGATGCCCCCCCCCAGCCACCTGCTTATGTGTGTGAAGCTTTGATGCCTCTTTGCCCTGCCACACGTATTATACCTGCGTTAAAAATTAGTGGTGTGAGTGGAAGGAGGAAAAGAGGAGGGACCAACCTCTTTGTATCTTAAAAGGAAAAAAGCGTGCTTCAGAAACGTTCCTCCAGCATCAGGCAGCAATGGAAACTAACGGCCTTTTCGGGTCTTTTCTAGTCTTGGATGTAGGCGTTCAGCTTCAATTTTATTTTTTAAAAACCTGCACTAATTTACCTGGTTTCTTAGGAAGAGAAGAGAGAAATTTTTTTTTAACTTTTATTTTTTATGGGTTTGTGTTCTTTTTGTTGATGTCCGTTTGTATTGAATAATTTGCTACATTTGTAAAATGTAAGAGGTATATATAATATATGTATATTTCTAACGTAAAAAAAAAACTGTAATTTTTTTCTTTTCAAGATTTTTTCTTAAAAAGAGGAGAGAAAAAATATTTTTTCAGGAAAAAAACTTTAAAAAAAAAAGAAGCGGTGAAGATTCCTTTCTCCCCACTCAGCCTCCCTCCTTTCCCTCCCGCCCCTCTCCGAGGAGTGAATCGACAGTTGCCTTGTGGGAGAGGAGTGAAAGAGGACAGAAGTCTGTATGTCTCCGAGCGGAGGGTTTCTGTGTGTGCTCTGCTTGGGTTTCTTTCCGAGAAGGGGACTACTGAGAGGGGGAACCAGGGGGTTGCTGTCTTTTTTTTTTTTGTCTTTTTTTTTNTTTTTTTTTTTTCTTTTTTTTTTTTTTCTTTAGCGAAGGAGGAATACAATCAGAGTTTTGTTTTCAGAATGTTGTGCAATATTTTGGAACGGGACATTGGTGTGTCTAGAGATTTAGTTAAAAACAAACAAAAAAAAAAACCACAAAAAGGTTGATCAAATCTGTACAGTTTCTATTGTTCCAGATTTTTTTAAGTTTGTATTAAAAGCATGATATAATAACCTGTTGTCGTGTGGTGTGTGCTTGGTGGGGCAAGAACACCTCTGCTGTGCCCGTTCCCGGGCAAGGAGGGACACAGCCGCCTTCCCTGCCTGCCTGTGGATGAACCGGTGCTTCGCGTCATCTTCTTGCAGGCACGGTCGCTGCTTTGCGGTGCTTTCGGTGGAGGTTTCGCTGCGTTAGGAATAGCCCAGTGATGCCCAGGCTTGTGCAAGACGGCGTGGGCAGCTGTCTCCCTGACCTCTGGCACTGCCCAGAATAGCAGTGGCATAGGAAAAAGTGGCGGTGTGCCTGGCCTTTCCGGGGCCCTGCAGTGATTCAGCTCCCTGGAAGCGGGGAGAGGAGGGAGCCGGGAGGCTTTGCTTTTGGTGCTTGGTGCCTCAGAGGCTTTCAGTCAATCAGCAGAGTTCCTAAAATACCCAGCTTCTGCGGCAGCTTGTTGCCTGCAGCCATCACCTGCGGGGCTGGTCTGGGATCTGCCCGGTGTCATTGCACAGCATAGATGGACCCTTCCCAGGCGGTGGTTTCTGCAGAGGGGGGGTTGATTTCTCTCCCCTCTGTGCAGACCCTGGGGCATCTGGGGTACTTGCTAAGGAAAGGGAACCTTCAAGGTGTGTGTGCAGGGCCATGCTCTCCCTACTGGGAATGTTCATCCAAGGTGACTTCTCATAGCAGGGTGGGCTTGAGGCTGGATGTGAAAACAAGCAGTGATGATGGTCTGATTTTGTTTCCCATTCTAACCTCTCATTGCTCAGCTTTAGTGAGAGCTGCTGCTTTTTAGTAAAACGAGATGGCTCCTCTCTGCTGAGGAAGATGCTGAAATGCCTGTCCCACTTGACATGTGCCGGATGGCTGTGTGATCCAGCTTTCCCCAGCCCCACTGCTCTCCTGCTGCCTCCTTGAGGGGTGGCTCACGGCTCCCCGTGCCGCCTCCTTAAAAAGCTGTTGAAGGGAGCTGCTCTGAACGTACTTGAGGAAACCAAATGTGGAGCTGGTACTGGCTGCTGGCTCCTGCTAGCATCCTTACCCGTGTCCCCTCTGCCCCTCCAGCCTGAATTTCTTCCTGGAAGGGCTTGCGCGGCTTTGCCCTTGGCTTTGCGAGCCGCGGGAGCTGGGCTGCTGCTCGCGCCGGCTGCGCGCCACGTGACTGTCACACTCTGCTAAGCAACAAAACTATTTTTTCTCCTTTGTGTCTCAAACCCCTTGTAATCATTTATCTAAAGCAGGCACAAACTTTTGCCCTTAGACATGTTTCTGGAAATGGAAAATCGAGGGCGAGTATGTGCCTTCCTGATCCTTGCCCTGCATTTGCTCGGCTGTGACGCAGGGAGGCACGGAGCCTTTCCCTTTTTGGGCACAGGTACGCCGAGCGTTGGGGCCTGGAGTTGGTTTACAGCTGATAGCTGCGCAGCCCGGGCAGGGATTAGGGAAAAGGCTTAGTATAGCCTCGTTCCTCCCAAGGGATTTGCTCCTGTGCTGTTTTGGGGAGCCTGAAGGGTGTGGGGAGGTGAAATGCCCCTCTGCCTGCCTCGAAGCAGCATGCAGCAGGGGAGGGGAGCCCAGCAGGGCACGGGGACGGGGATCTGCCCTCCGTCAGCCTTCAGAGAGGAAAGAAGGTGCCAGAGCCCTGTGCTCGGCCGGTGTGGGGTGGTGCTTGGGTGTGGGAATGTTTGCCAGGCGTTTGGGCAGTGACCGAGTTGGTCCCCACATAGGGTGCTCCAAGCAAGGCACGGCAACAAGATGGGACTTGTCTCCCGAAACCTCCAAAGCGAGGGGCGTGGGGGTGGTGTTTAGACACTCGTCACAGGGGACTCCGTTATTAAGAAGGAAACTTGCTACTTGAGTCACCGAGCAGGCGGGCTTCCACCTGAAAGGAGGAGACAGCTTGGGTAGAAAATGCCACGCTTCAGCCTTGGGCTTTTCAGTCTGTGACAGCAGCAGCTTCTGACATGAATTGGGCTGTTCTGGGAGAGGGAGGGGGCTGGAGCCTGGAGAAAAACCTTATGCAAGCGTGAAAAGCCGTCTGCAAGGCAGCCTTGCCATGGACTGTGTGTTAAATACAGGCCCAGCAAAACAGCCTGAGTTTGCTCCAGCAGGAGAAGCATCTCCCACTGCCCCACAGCCTCCCAGAGACTTGGGATTATAGGGATTGAATAACACATGGCGCAGGTGTGGCCGATAGCGGGTGTCCCTCCTGTGCCCCGGCGCCTGCCGACGTGCCAGGACTGGGAGGTGGAAAAACACTGCTGGTGGGGGGGCCGGGACCCACCGAGTCCTTGGCATCCCCAAGGATGGCTCCTGCCAACGCCACCTGCTCCCCGCTCACGTGGCTGCAGCCCCGGGCGCTGCCCCCGGCCCCGGCCAGTGCAAGGGGTGAGGCAGACACCACGGTCGCAGAGGGACGGCCACCTTTTCTCACCCCGTGTGTGTCCTCCAGTGGAGCGCAGGCGCCAGCCCAGGGGCAGGCTGTGGCCAAGGTTAGCCACCTCCCAAACCTTGTGCTTTTTCCTTTGGTTTCTATGGCCGGGCTCCAATTCAAACACGGCCGGGAACACGCTCACCCCGGCCCTTGCAGAACTCTTCTTCCACTGGCACAGCGGCAGCCACCACCTGCATCGTCATCTCCAGAAACCCGGTCTGCTTTTTATAAAGCTGCTGAAGAGTGAAGCTGTCACCCCCGCGGCCCCAAGACACCCCGGTGATGGCTAAGCCCCATCCAGCAGGCACGGTTCTTTTGGGTCATACCAGTCAGTGAAGTGCCAATTTGCATGATGGCCAATTTGTGTGTGGCCATTGCCAGCGGCAAAAGTGACTCCACTGTGGTAAGTGCCTGTGCCCGGGAGGGACACGTGATTTTTTTTTTCCCCAAGAAGCCCTCAGAGGCACAGCAGGAGGTTAGGAAAAGATCTCTGCGAGGAAGGTTCGGGGTCAAATTTTGCCGCTTTTCCTTGAGGAGGGGCAGGGAAATGGTGCAGGTAGAGCCGTGGGGGAACTCGCTCCCTTTTCACCGAACACTGAGGAGGCGAGTGTGGTCCCCGTGTTATTCCGCAGTTGCTGAGACATAGTTGAGGGTTGGGGGTTTTTTTTGCTTATTTTTGTTAGCCTGGTGCAGCCTGCCACGCTGCCGGCACAGCCTGACTGCTGAAGGAAGCAGATCTCTGGGAGGGAGCGTGTCCCTCCCACTCGGCAGGGTGTTTCCACCAAGGACAAAGTTTTCCTTCAAGTGAATCAGCCAGAAACTGCTTGCAGAAGGTGCAGCTGGGGCTTCCATCGGGGTGGGGGGGGGNNGGGGGGGGGGGGGGGGGGGGGGGGGGGGGGGGGGGGGGGAACCAAACCCAAAATAATCCACGCAAGGTGATGCGTAGGGAGGGCAACGGGCAGCGTTGCTGCAGCAGGACACGCTTCTTCCATGGGCCTCACTTTGCCCGCAGAGCTCGGCAAATTCAGGCAAGGACCAAGTCCAGCTTCCCTCAGCAACAGGCGCTTTTGCGTTTCCTGATCTTCCTGCGGTTGGGTTCAGTGTCAACATGTGCTGCTCCGGGCTCCTGCAGAGGCCCGAGCAATGTCGCAGCAGGCCCTGGCTGCCTTTCCAAAAATCTGCCAAGGTCGCCCTCCATCCCTGCCTCTGCCCAGCATCGCTGTGCGGCACACGGCTGCAGCAGGGAGTGCTCACACAATGCATGGGGCCAGTGAGGGGCCATGGGCATGTAGGAGAAAAACTGGGGGTGAACCTGAAGGTACCTCACCTGCTGGAGGAGCTCTGGGGTTTGCATCCTTGGGGGGGGACAGAGTGGCAGCATGGCAGGGGAAAGGAGCAGCAGAGATGTCTGGAAGACCTCAAACATGAGCCGAGGGAGGACCAAGAAGAGCAGAGGGAAGGAGGACAGCACCCTGGGGACATCCGAGGTGTTTGCACACAAGCACAAACGTCGCAGGGAGGCTGCAACTCTCCTCTTCCCCTCACCACCCAGTGAAACGGTGCGTGTTCCTGGTGACCCAACATGGGCGGCAGCTGCGTAAGCCTCCTTCCCGGCCAGCACAGCCCAGCATAACCTCCCGGTCCCCACCTGCTTGTCACTCTCATGCATGATCATCCTCTGACTCTCCCTCTGGACCGGTCCTGACATGGTGGTTCCCCTCTGGGGACACGGCCAGCTCTCGCAGGGCGCCCGTGAGTCACAGGGCTGTCATTGCCTCCAGCACAGACGTGGAGACGCCGAGGCTTGGGGATGGGCCATGGCTTCACCACGTTCATGGAGAGCACGAGCACCAGGGTCAGCCACTGGTCTCCCCTGCCACCTCGAGCTGATCCTGACAGCGCCATGAGCTGCTCCGAATGGGAAAGGAGATGGTGCAGAGGGATGGGATGGAGACATGCCAGGGGAGGACAGCTTATCCCTCGCAGCCACGCCATTGCCAGCCATCCACCAAGGGAAGGAAAGGGCTTGACAAACCCAGACAAAAATAAGATCCAGCAAAATAAACCCAGAAAGGGCACAGGTGGGCTGTGACGCACCGAGGCAGAGCCGAAGGTGCCCAGCGCTGCCGAGGAGAGCAGTCTCGCTGCGTAAGCAGTCGCTCTTGGAGAGGGCATTGAACGCTATAACCTACAGCCTAAGTGCTACCACATCAGCACAGGGAACCACAAATTGCTGATTTTTGGAAACATAAGCAAAGGAACTTTCCTATGTTCCAGATTGTAAATCACAGCACAGATCAAGTGAGTAAAACCACGCAAGAGAGACCTCACTTGGTCCTTCAAACTAGAAACTTGGCCATTGAAACTAACTGGTTGGTACAAAGCCAGCTAAGAAAGATTATTTTATTCTGATAAAACTTTATTTTCAATCTTGGAATCATTCTCTTCTCCAAAGGCACAGTGTCTTTGAAAAAAATTATTTTCCTCCATGGAGATACTTATTATGGGAATTTTTTGACCAACCAGTGCACATAAGTAGAAACCTTCCCGAAGCCAACGGTTACAGAGGTGATAGTGGGGACTTCAATAGCCCCATAGCAAGTAGAGGGTAATACAACATCTAACCAACACATACTCCATCAAAGTCATATTAGACTGGTATTTATTGCAGGAGAAAGCCACTGACCACATCTCTTTGTCATACAGATATTCAGCACACAGACAACATCACGTCTGAGGAGATTTTCCTACTTTATATTTTTAAGAAAAAACTCCAGGCTTCCCAATGTGGACCTTAAAATGCTATGACAAGATCTGAGTCCATCCAACCTTGGCCCCAGTGTTCTATATCGTGGGGTGCCTGAGACCAAAGTGCTGGCTGCTCTGAGCACACAGAGTGACTGCCAAGAGCTGCTTCAGGGACCCGTGGGTCTTCCAGCAGCACCCAACTGATCTCTGCCCCCCTGTCACTGTGCTTTCCTGGAAAGCAGGATAAACTGGTTGAACGAGGTTGTCTGAGGACCACAACAGGAATCTGCAAAGCATCACTAGGAAGTGGAGGTCTGTGTTAGTAACTGTGTGCTGACCCTTCCCTTGCCTGGCCAGTAGAGCTTCATAGTCCAGAACCGGTTGGGGCTGGACATCTTCCTTTAACATACCTGGGGTGTCCTGCAAAGTTGCACAAGTGTCTGCCCCAGAGCTGCTCTGCCCACATAGGGCTGCAAGAGCTGGTGGGAGCTGCACATTACCATGAGGAAGCCACAAAAGTAAGATGACAGCACCCCACTGGAGAAGCCCGTATCGCCTCAGTGGTACAGCAAAGCTTCCCCGCGAATGGATGAAGGTGGCTTTTGGTTTCCACAGCCTGGGAAGTATAAAGGAGCGGGGGGTCGCTGTGTTTGCCTGGTTGAAAAACCCCATTGATTTTATCCAGTGGGGGTTGTTGACCTTGACAGACTTGGGTAGGGGGAGCTGGCTGTGATCTCACAAAAGAAATCCCGTCCCAGGTATATTTCTGTGATACAACTCTGCTGAGGAAGGTACGATTAGCAAGGGGACCCCTATTTACTTCACTGTCTTTAATTTTGGCCCTCTCCCTGCAAGGTCTCCATCTCAGGCTGTGCCACTGCCCTGCCAGCCAAATGCACAGAGACCTCTTCCTCTCCCCCAATGCCTGGCGAGGCTGTTGGTCACCCTCTTCTTCACCTGAAGATACGGTGGTGCAATTAGTAACTGCTGCTCCTGAAGGGAGCTACATTTCCTTCTGGAGATAATTGTCACTTGGCAGGATCTTATTCATCTTGTGGTGGCAGCGTCTGGCTTTCCAGGCTCGACCACCGGCAAAGCAGGCTGTGGGGCCACGGCTCTCCACCTCGCAGCCACTCCGAAGCCTCCTGCCCAGGGGCACAGCCAGCTTCGGTCCTGCCTGGAGCCCTGCCAAAGCATTTGCTTGTGCCGGGTGAATGCTGACCTTTTCACACCTTGTTGAAAAAAGCAGGTCGGACCTCAGGGAGTTAAACGCTCATGCTGGCCCACAGCTGAGTCTGCTCTCCCTTGCGGATGCGCTTCATCAAGCAGGCTAGAAAGGAAGGTGAACGAATAAAGAAGGAAACGTCTCTGTAATGTTTTGCCTGGAGAAGAGAAGGCTCAAGGGAGGTCTTACTGCAGACTTCCAGTACCTAAAGGGGGCCTACAGGAGAGCTGGGGAAGGACTTTTTACAAGGGCATGTAGTGATAGGACGAGGGGGAAT
>VUYV01000214.1:961248-994260 GCA_008711295.1 Anarhynchus alexandrinus | reverse complement strand
GAGGCCCCATCCCTGGAGGTGTTCAAGGCCAGGCTGGATGGGGCTTTGAGCAACCTGGTCTAGTGGGAGGTGTCCCTGCCTATGGCAGAGGGATTGGAACTCGATGATCTTCAAGGTCCCTTCCAACCTAAACCATTCTATGATTCTATGTTTGCTGTTCCATGCACCTGCTGCCAGAGGCTATAGGAAGACCCCAAGAGGGTGGAAGCGTTTCCCAGCTCTTTGGCTATGAGACCATGGGTGCTGGTATTCCCCAGGTGGGAGTTCATCCACCTGGGGAACTTGGGAGTCTCCTTCTCTAGAGCCCCAGTCTTCTCTTTTTCCTCACCTCTCTATCTTTCTTGCTCCAATGGATTATTTTCCCTAAATGCTGTGGTCTGATCCTGCGAGAAAACAGCAGCCAGCAGCAGGGCGCAAGGCAGAGTCCTGCCACCAGTGAGCAGCAATATGTCTCCCCGTGGTACCTTTGCCTCCTGATAGACCCATCCCCCCTGTGCTGTTCACCTGCGATCAGCCTGCTTCCCTTTTTTTCCTCACCAACAGCTCCTCCTGGTCTTCTCCACTTCCCACACATGCCCTGCCTGGCTGGCAATGGCTGACCTTCATGCAGCCAAACAGCGTTTGCAAAAATATCTGCGTGGCATGTAGCTGTGGGAGCTCGTCGCTGCATTGCAGCATGGGGGGGCTTCAAGCACAACGGGAGCACTGGCTGCACACTGGCACGTCTTGGAGCAGTTGGCTTGGCTGGCAGAGGCGTCCCAGCTCTGTTAGCGCTGCTGCAATAGCCCAATTAGTAGTTCAGGTGTTGCCACAGTCTTTGGCTTCGGCCCAGGAGCTAATGACAGAGCAGGTGGCAGATGTGAGGATTGCAGAAGCGTGGCTGGAGATGAGGGGAGCTCGTTCTGAACAGCTTGTTGAGACCAGTCTCTGCTGACCAGCTGGGATGATGGGTTTTGCAAGGTGGATTCTTGCTTTCTGGAAGTCTCCAAAACACCCTTCCCCCTATGAAGGATGCTGCAGCTGCATTTGGCTCTGCCACCCCTCCCAGGATGTCCAAAATTATCCTGGGATTACCGGGGTGACCATACCCATGACCACTGGTTTACAGCAGGAGGAAACCTCATTAAACCCCAGAGGTGTTTAATCAGAAGCAAAGTGGCAATGGGGCATTGACACACTATGCACGTTGATGCAATATGATGACAGAGGGGCATAAATGTCATTGTCTGATGAAAGACGCCTTTGTCTTACCAAATTCCTGTGCTTCGTGTCTACCACAAATGGAGGGAAGCTGGGAGGGAGGAGAGGAGAGGCTGAGGAGCGGCAGTGGAAACTGTAGAAGTGCATGGGCAGCGCAGTGAAGAACGTGCAACTTGACATGCAGCAAGAGCATGAGGAGATTTTTCCAAGCATGTTGAAGAACTGGTTAAAAAGAGGCTTAGAGCTATGACCAAAGAAGCTGTTGATGCAGTTTGACTCCTGCTGTGCTTACAGAAGCAGGAGTTGGTATATTCTTTGTAGGCAAACAGGATTATGTCAAACCACCTAATGCCATCATTCAGTTCGCTTACTAATGGAAACATTGAGTACGGGCTAATTGCTCAAGCCAAAAGGGAGGCAGGTTTTTGTGATCACCATGCTGTGTTATCTACAAGTACAAACTGCTCCTGCAGTGCTCTGTATAAAGCGGCAGTATAGATGCAGCTCTGCTTGCTTAGGCACACAGAGGAGTCAGGGTACGCGGACCCTCTGAATATTCGCTGTCCCGAGCTCTTGTCATTGCCGTCCCTCCCCACGGCCTGCTTCTGCTTCTGTTGGGCTCAGTATCAGAGTGGACTTCAGTGGGAGCATTATGTCCCTTGGGTGTCAGTCCCCAAGTGGGCTGTGAAGAAAAGGGGCCAAAAGGTCTGCTCTTGGGTCTGTGCCCAGTATGTTGATGCTTTTTTTCCCCCAATGGCTCCAGAAACGCCTTCAAGATCACCCCTTGCTACTGGAATACAGCCCCATCTTGCAAAGAGCTGTTTGGCAGTGAGTGTCAGGGCAACCATTTTGTACTAATAACAATAATTTTGTACTAATACCGTGTCATGGTAGGGAAGACAGAAATGACTAATTAAAATGTTGGGGAGATAGTCAAGTCATGAGAGCATTACTCAAGTGCAATTTAGCTGGGAAGCTGCGATTCACAGCTCTGCTATTACAAAAATACCACAGGACTTAATTCACCAGACATTGTCGTCAAGGTATCAGGTTATCATCCCACCTGAAAGCAGCTCCAGGCGACCCACCACCCAGCCCAGCCATGGGGTCAGAGCCATCCACAGAGCATGGTCCTGGCTCCCAAGTGGTCGGCGCCATTTCCAGCAACCATAATTTTTTTCTGGCCTAATACCAGGCAGGCCCAAGATGTCTCAGCTTGCAAACAGGCTCGTAGCTCAGTGTGGCCTTGCTCAAGATCAGGATAACACTATCGTCAATGGGAAGCAGAATCCCAAAGCCCTGCTGTTCCTCACATAAATACTTCTTTATGCCCTATATAATTTTGCAACTGTTGCTCTCTGTCCTGACCCCTCTCCAGATCCACTAATGAAGAAGATGGTGAAGAAACTACTTCATAGTGAAGGGAAAGACCCAAGAAAACAGTCTGGTGCTTGTTAGCTGGGGTTCAGGCCAGGCTCAAAGTGGACTCTAAGTAGCCTCTGAGCGCGTCCCATCACTGCAGTGAAGGTCCCAAGGTGTGCAGGGGCCTATGGCACATGGACTTCAGGCAGTGGAGAGAAGACAGGCAATAAACATCAGCCTCTATGGGCCTGATATTGATTAATGGGAGAGCTGGTGCATGAAGCACGTGTTTTAGCAGCTACGATCCCTCCCCTGCTGTGTCAGTCCCTGCTTTTACAGCTGTAGCAACAAGTAGCGGAGGTCTGGTGTAGTGGAGCTGCACAAGGAGGAGGGTTTAGCTGAGAGAGGTTTGAGCTGCTGATGGGCTTGGAGCCCACGGTCTCGGGTAGAAATGGTGTTTGAGGCAGTAATATGGTTTGTAGGAGTTGAAGGGCTCTTTTATTGACAGCTCTGGCACTGCTTTGGCTAGTGGCCACCACTGGTTGGTGAGTGAAGGGGGAGACAGATGAGGCAGTGGGGGGAGAGGGAAAAGGACAAGGAAGAAGACAGAGCAAAGATCAGTTCAAGAGGGACAGGGCTCCCCAGTTCAAGAGGGACAGGGAACTGCTGGAGAGAGGCCAGTGTAGGGCAACTAAGATGACTGAGGGATTGGAGCATCTCCCTTATGAGGAAAGGCTGAGAGAGCTGGGACTCTTTAGCCTGGAGAAGAGAAAGCTGAGGGGAGATCTTATTACTGCGTACAAGTATCTAAAGGGTGGGTTGAAGCAGGGTGGAGCCGGACTCTTTTCAGTAGTTCCCAATGACAGGACGAGGGGCAATGGGCACAAGTTGGAACATAGGAAGTTCCATTCAAATATATGGAAAAACTTCTTTACGGTTAGGGTGAGAGAGCAGTGGCACAGGCTGCCCAGGGAGGTTGTGGAGTCCCCTTCTCTGGAGATTTTAAAGACCCGCCCGGATGCAGTCCTGAGTAATGTGCTTTAGGCAATCCTGCTTTGGCAGGGGAGTTGAACTAATGATCTCTAGAGGTCCCTTCCAACTCTGAAAATTCCGTGATTCCGTGAAAATCTAGCCAAGAGAAAAATTAAGTGCAGAGAGCAAAGGAGGTGAAAGGAGGGGAAATCAAGAAGTAACACAAAGGGGGAGATGAGAGAGACAGCAGCCCTCCAACGGGCCAGAAACGGGAGGCAGGAAGGATCAGGGCGTGGAGAGGACAACAGCTCCCATGCCTGGCGCATTTCTGTCCTGCTGTTGCTGTCTTGGAAAAGATGAGCCTGGCTTTTCCTGGAAATGCTTGATGAGCAATTAGCACAAATACCTTCCCTGATACCTTTTGTGACGCTTTGAAGCTCAACGACGTATGTTACAGGAGAGAAAAGTGATCCTGTGTGGGCTCAAGGAGCTGAAAAGAAGCTTCCTGAGAGGTCAATGGGTGGCTAGGCCTGCGCAAGAGGCAGCAGAAGCAGGCAGGATCTGGGGAAGGGCTGTTTCGGTCCCGAGGTGCCTGGTCCAAAGGAAGGGAAAGTTGCAGACACATCTTGGCAGCTTGGTGCCCTGCAACCAGTGAGAGCAGCCCTGCGCTTTTGCTGTCCCGGATCAGGAGATTGCAGGCACTTCCCCTGCTCTGGGCCAGAGAAAATAACTTTTGCAAGGAAACACAGCTGAGATCTTTCATGTAGCTGGCCCTCACGTGGTCCCCCCTGCAAAACTCTGCTCTGCTCTTTCAGCTCCTCACTGCTGACTGCCAATGTGGACGTCACGCTCACCAGTGACACCTCCTTTTCCGTACGCTAGAAATGCCCAGTCTTGCCTCAGCTTGGCCGGCAGCAATCCCTCAAGCCTCCTGCCAGGGTACGAGGCGAAAGGCTGGCAGTGCTACCACCTCTCCTCAGCGGGGCAGGATGGGGTGGCTGTGGTGAGGCTCAGCCTAAGCACGGTGTGTGCCTGGGACCTCATTTGGTGCCAGCAGGATGCAGGGGGAGAATGAGCTTCCCCAAGCCTGGACTCATTCATAGGCCAGCGGCCTCGCAGCAGGTCCGGTGGAGTGATGCGGAGCCAGGAAGGACATACACTGGGACTTACTCATTGCTCTGGGATGTCAGTCCTAATGGAAAACAGCAGGGAGTAGTTAGAATATGCCATAAATATTTACTAGCTAAGACATCCATTTCCCCCAGCAGTTGTTAGAAGTCCGTAGCTGCCTGAAGTTTCAGGGCTGGACTCCGGCTCCTGCTCCAGCACCAGGAGAACCCAAGTATCATCCCAGCGCCATCCCGGCGGCTCCGGGTCATGCCTGCCGTGCAGCGGGTGGCTGCATGGCTGCCAAACCAGCCCCAGGCCTGCCGAGCTCCCGGGCGACAACACGGTCACCTCCTGTGAAGCACGGTTGGTTTGTGATTATGGAAATAGTTCGGCATTGTTTGAGGCTGGGCTGAGCTGTGTTGTTCTCCCCACCGAGGCGGGGGCTGCTGAGAAATGCCAGGGTTTCCCTTTGCTCCAGGAGAAGCTGACCGGGGGCTCAGTGTTTCTTTCGGCGGTTGGACCTCTGCGTGTTCAACTCTGGGGTCTGACAGCGCTTTCCTTCTCAGCCTGCGCAGCACAGGCACGTGGCGAGCGCTCAGAAGACACACTTTAAATAACCGCACCACAATGACTCATGCCTTACCCAAGGCAGTCTGGCTGCTGGCGTGTAAAGCATGAAAGCCGGTGATCTTTGGAAGAAGAGAGGATCCTACAGCGAGCAGACATATGGCTCAGTTCCTGGCCAGAAGGTGGGAGGGGTGGAAGTGTTGCTAGATGAGATAGGCTGGGAGGCTGAGGCTCGCAGGCGCAGAGCGGTGGCCTCCCCACCGCTGCCCAGCTCTGTCCTCCTGACCTGCCGCCACATGCGCAGCCCCTTGTCTCTGGAATTTCCCCAAGTCAGCAGTTTTTGGAGCTCAGGGAGGTAGGGAAAAGGCATGTGGGAGCAGCACCCGAGCCCAAGCATGGCTGACATGGAGGGGGCATGGAGTGCTCTTTTTGCCCTTTGCAGCGTTTGGCCTGTAGCACCGAGGAGGCAGACAAGGATATGCAGTCCCTATGGCTCCAATGGACCTTCACCTTTCCCTCAGGCTCTTGAATTATCCTCCATTTCCCCAGCCCCCACCAGTCCCAGCACTGCTTTTCTCACCCTGCCTACCTCTCAAATCTCTCCCCATCCACTCAGCCCCCCTCACACCCCTCCTGACACCAGCTCCCCTCAGCACTGTCCCTCTTCTGCCCCAGACCTGTCCTCACATGCCTGCCACTCGCCCCTTCCCAGTTTCTAATCCTCCCAGCAAAGCTGCTCTGCAACCCTTGTCCTCCTCCACTTCCATCTCTGCACCCTTCCTCCTCCATCGCTTGTGGCCACATCTTCCCCCCTGGCAGTCACCCCTCGGGACCTACTGCGGTGTCTCCCCCAGCCCTCCCCACGGCCCCTGACCCCTTCCCACAGCCGTTTGCCCCAGGAGCACCACAGGGGCTCAGCAGCTCCTGCCTGCTCTCTGCCAGCAGCCCCTACCCAGAGGCCAGCCTTCGCCTTCGGGCTGCACCCCGCTCTCGCTCGCCTCCTCCCCAGCCCGTGGCCGCGGCTGGGTTGCCCCTGCCAGCCACGCCAGTTGCTTTCCCCAGCCCGCAGGCTGTTTCCAGGACCCAGGCTCCCGGGAGCTGCTCATCGGCTTTGGCAGGGCAGTGTAAATGCCATGTCCCTGCCTGTTCCGGGCCCGCAGCGATGCCCGCGTGTCTCCCATTATGTAAGGCGCAGTGTGTACGGGAGCTGGGAGGCCTCGGGCTTGCTTACGCACCGTGAATGACAGCTGCAAAAATGAGATGGGGACTATTTTTAAATCTCCCCCCTCCCTCCCTCCCTCCTTCTCCAGCTCTTCCCCGCAGCCCCAGCCAGGCTGCGTGGATGTCCAGACCCGTCCCCGTGGGGGCAACTGGTACTGCTGGGCTGTGCCAAACTGGTCCTGAGCAACATTTTGTACTGCCACAGAGGGACACGCAGCACTTCAGCACAGGACTGGTGGTACCTGGAGGACATGTCCTCTTCTAGCCCTCCTTGCCCATCAACAGTCCCCTGATGTCCTCTCCTTCACCTCTCACGGCCCTCCTTGCCGGCGGGACCCACGCTGCCCTTTTCCTCCCCCCAGCCTCTCCCTGTAACTTTAGAAAGGTCATTCCCTCCTCCTTGAGCCGTGGGGTTATCGCAATTCCTTGGAGCAGAGCGGAAGGGATCTTGAGGCTGGGGGGAAAAACACCTACCTTCTCATGCAGAAATGTGATACCCCAACACCACCCTCTCCCTCAGAGCCAGGGCAAGAGACAGATGGTCCAAGCAGGACTGCATAATGCCTCGTCTCCGACTGAACGCTGCCGGCAAGGGGATCTGCAGGGAAGAGGCAAGGGGGGCGAGGAGCTGGCTAACAGAGAGGCGGTATCAGTCACAGGGAAAGGACAGTTGTCAAAATTTGCAGTGTTTTGCACCAAAATGCTGTACGACAGGCGCCCCTCAAGCCAGAGCAATGGAAGAAGGCTGCCCGCGTGCTGCCACTTTGGCTCTGAATAAACATACTCAGTTCAAGGATATGCCCAGCAAAGAATTGTCTGGAGAGACCAACAAGTATGAGGTACCACTTCCCCCAGCATTATAGATGCTGGTCGAGACATCCCTCCTCAGGAAGGGTGGACCTGACCTGCAGCAGGTAGAGAGCAGGCTTGTGAGCGGCCATTGCGAGTGTGCGGCTTGTTTAATCTAAAACAGGAGAGGCTGAGGTGGAGGGGGCAGGATCCATGCATCGTCAATACATGCTAGGGCAAAAGTCTAATTCGTTCTCCTAGAAGCTCATCTGGATCTCAAATATATTTAGACTTAAAATTAGAAAGAAGTTCCTAGCCAGCCATGGTATAAACTTCTGCGACAGCCTGTCAGGCTGGAAGGTGGGCAGAAGCAGCCTAATTTGGTAAGAGATCCAGCCGGCTGGTAGTCGCTGCATGGCAGGAGAGGAGAGAGCCCAGAATGAGCCATACACACGTCTGAAATAAAGCTTGCAATCATGTCCCCAGGCTGGTCCCCAGAGGGAATGGTACAGAGCTGAAACCTCAGCGTGTTGCATGTTCTTTAAGTTAAATATTATTAATCTTCTGCTTCAGGGTCCTCCTGAATCTTTGAAGAGGTCACCTCTTTTCCATCTGGGATTTTAGGAAATTCTTTAATTTCCTTCATCTCTACAACCTCTCTGGCCAGGGGTAGCCACAGGGTTGGGGTGAGGCAGGGAGGAGGAACAGGGCCACTCCTACTGCTCTTAGTCATGCTTTGGGTGTGTTGGTTTGTCTTGCTCACAGGCTCAAGACAAAGCCAGCTCTAGGGCCAGGAAGGTATTTCCCTAGGGCTTCATGTGCTGGGGCAACGTGGGGAGCTGGAGATGTTGTTCACTGCAGGAAGCAGTCTCCTTACGGGACTACTTGGCTACGTTTTTCCTGTTGCAGTAGCTCAGGGACGCTAGAGACACCTTTGTTCTCTCCCACTTGCTCCCTCTGCTGTATTCCTATCTTTAGGCTTCTGTGGAGCTTCACCATGGGAAGTAAGGGGTGCCTTCAAGCTGAGGTGGTCAGGATGTTCCCTGGATGATCCCTACGTGTCTGGACTCGGGCACTACACTACGGTGTGTGCAGGTCAGAAGGACAGGAGTCAAAGTCCCAGGCCTACGTTTCCATGTGGCACAAAGCCCACATTACCACACTACCATGACAAGGTCCTCAGCCTTGTGACCAGCGTGCCAGCTATTTTTGCCTGCTCTGAGGTCTCCTCAGTGTCAGAGGCAGCTGGGCAGAGCCCCAGGCAGAGCTGTCCTGAAGTGGGAGCCTTGATTAGGGCTGTGGTGGGGTCAGTTCAGGAGACTGTGGAGAGCTGTCAGAGGACAGCAGGTCCCTCAAGGAGAAGGGTTAAGGCTGCCTCTTCCAGCCTCTCATCTCTTATGAGTTCACTCCCAGACCATAACTCTGTTCCACCCAAGCCCCTCAGCTGATCCTCGCTGTTCTCCCCCCACCACAGAGTTCACCTGGTTTGCTGTCAGGCTGCAGGGACCAGGAGAGACCTGTGCCTATCGCCAGGCTGGAGGAGGCGTTTTGGGACGAGGGAAAGCCTCTCTGCCTATGCTGAGGCAGTAAGGCAGACAGCAGAAGCCACAGCACTGTTGCCTGCTGCCTGGCCAGGCCTAGATGGGTCAACAGAATCATAGAATACCAGGTTGGAAGGGACCTCAAGGATCATCTGGTCCAACCTTTCTTGACAAAAGTGTAGTCTAGACAAGATGGCCCAGCACCCTATCCAGCTGAATCTTGGAAGTGTCCAATAATGGGGAATCCACCACTTTCCTGGGGAGATTATTCCAATGGCTGATTGTTCTCATTGGGAAAAAATTTCCTCTTGTGCCTAATCGGAATCTCCCCAGGATTAACTTGTACCCATTACCCCTCATCTTTTCCATGTGACTCCTTGTGAAAAGGGAGTCTCCATCTTCTTTGTAGCCGCTCTTTAAACACTGGAACATGGTAATAAGGTCTCCCCTAAGCCTTTTCTCAAGGCTGAATAAACCCAATTCTCTCAGCCTTTCCTTATATGGCAGGCTTCCCAGTCCCTTGGTCATCTTTGTGGCCCTTCTCTGGACCCTCTCCAGTCTGTCCACATCTTTTTTGTATAGCAGGGACCAGAACTGAACACAGTATTCCAGGTGTGGCCTGACAAGTGCTGAATAGAGTGGAATAATGATTTATCTCTGCTGGTGATGCCCTTGTTGATGCAGCCCATCGTCCTGTTGGCTTTCTTTGCCGCAGCAGCACACTGTTCACTCATATTGAGCTTGTTGTCCACCAGGACCCCCAGGTCCCTTTCCACAGAGCTGCTCCCCAGCCAGGTAGATCCCAGCCTGTGCTGCACTCCTGGATTATGTTTTCCCAGGTGCGAGACCTTACACGCCCTTGTTGAACTTCATAGGGTTCTTGTTAGCCCACTCTTCCAGCTTATCCAGGTCTTTCTGCAGCATGGCTCTCCCTTCCAAAGTGTCCACTTCCCCACTCAGTTTGGTATCATCAGCAAACTTTGTCAGGGTACACTTGATCCTGTCATCCAGAACACTTATGAAGATATGAAGAGGAGGGCCATGAGGATGATCAGAGGGCTGGAGCACCTCTTCTATGAGGATAGGCTGAGAGAGTCGGGGTTGTTCAGCCTGGAGAAAAGAAGGCTCTGGGGAGATCTTATTGTGGCCTTCCAGTACCTAAAGGGGGCCTACAGGAGAGCTGGGGAGGGACTCTTTATCAGTGAGTGTAGTGACAGGACGAGGGGTAATGGTTTTAAACTGGAAGAGGGTAGATTTAGATTAGATATTAGGAAGAAATTCTTTACTGTGAGGGTGGTGAGACACTGGAAGAGGTTGCCCAGAGAAGTTGTGGATGCCATCCCTGGAGGTGTTCAAGGCCAGGCTGGATGGGGCTTTGAGCAACCTGGTCTGGTGGGAGGTGTCCCTGCCTATGGCAGTGGGGTTGGAACTCGATGATCTTCAAGGTCCCTTCTAACTCTAACCATTCTACGATTCCATGACGTTAAACAGCGTTGGGCCCCGTATCGATCCCAGGGGGGACCCTGCTTGTGGCAGGTTGCCGGTTTGAAGAGAAGCCATTCACTCCCCCCGGCGGGTGCGGCCTCTCAGCCCCCTCCCCGCCCCCTCCCCCGCGCAGGCCGCCTGTCTGGGCCGTAACGCGACGGTGTCCCTGGGCGTGGGGGGAGGCTGTGGGGAAACCCCGGTGGACAACGTCCGCCCCTCGCCCCTCGTCAGCCCAGCACGTTACTTTGTGGTGGAAGGCGACCGGATCGGTCCAGCGCCATTCGCGCCCCCCCTCGGCGAATGCGTCCCGGCTCTTCCCCGTCCGGGTCGGCGCTGCCGCAGCGACACCTGGCGGCGGCCATTGGCAGGGCGCGGCCCTGCCGCCATTTGGGGCGTCGCGGGGGCTGCCTGTGTCGGAGCCGGGGCCGAGGCTGGAGAGGGGTGTGTGTGTGGGGAGGGAAGCGGTCGGTGTTCGCTCGCCGGGCTGGCAAAAGCCCTGCTGGAGCTGCACAGACGGTGGGTGATCTCGCCTGTGCCAGCCTTCCTGCTGCCTCCTGCCAGAGTCAAGCTGGGCCCCAGGGGAGCGGGCAGCCGGCTGGCAGGTTGTGGAGCCACCAGGTTTCTTCACGGCTGGGCATAAGGGACTGTGGGCAGGATTAACCGGGGAGGGGAAAGGCGAAGGGTTTGAAACGGCTGCCTTTCCCTACGAGCAGCCCTGTCTGTGGCACGCACGAACCCTGAAGCCTCGAGGTGCTGGTGACACTGGGCACAGGGGAGTGACACGTCCCTCCGTGAGCCGCAGCAAGCAACCGTGCGACCATGCCATGGCTGCGCGGACAGGGGAGACAGTTCCCAGCTCCCGCTGCCGCCCAGCGCTTTTCACCAGGCCCCTGGTTGTGTTGATCCCCCAAGGACTCAAAGGCAGCATAAACACAAAATAATTTTTCCTTCAAACATGTAGGGGCTGCAAACAGCCGAACCCTCCGGCAGCACTGCTCAAACAAGCGCCCTGGTCAGCCATCTGCTCCCCAGACACTGTGGAGGTCCATCCCCTTGCACTGCCACAGCCTAAGGTCACAGGCTGGTGCCTTGGCCACCCTGTGGGGCACTGTGCAGAGCCCTCCCCTCCCCAGGCCTGGGTTCTGATGGAGACTGGCTTTCTGCCCTCCCCCCCAAATGGTGGCACACCACAACAACTTGATAATCCCTTTTCAGGAGCCATTCTGGGGCAGCAGGCCTTGGTAACGCAGAGTAGTGAGATCTCCTTGTGGTGAATCTACTTGTAGGTCATGTGTCCTCAGCTCTGCGAATGTCCCTGATCTCACAGATTCTGATGGAGCTCGTGCTGCACAAGGCAGTGAACATATGTGACAACTCCTAGTTGCCAAGAAGAGATGTCCTGCAGTAGGCCTACAGTCTTGTAGCTTGATGAAGCCAGCCTTACCTTCAGAATGAGAAGGATTTGGAAATGGCACCTTTTCCTGTGCTGCAGCAGTGTTCCAAGGAGGAACAGGACACTGGAGCACCCATTGCTTGCGGGATTGAGGCGGTACGTGAATCTAGGAGAATGTGAGGAGGCTACTTCTCCTCAAATTATGTATTTTACATTTATAGATAGCATATAAAGGCTTAGCAGCAAACAAGTAGCCAGCAGGATAATATGAATGCACTGGCTGACTGATGACAAAGACTAAAGCTGACTGAAGCGGTGGCTGTTTGGGAGCCACAGGCAACCGTCTCAAGCACGAGTGGGTTGAGAAGCACTGCAGGACAGGGTGTGCCCACAGCACAAAGTGTGGAGTGGGGCAGTGCAGGTGCATGGCCAATTGCTGCCCCACTGCCACCATGGAACACGCACATGGATCTGGCTCAAAGGCTTGCTGCTCCAGCGCTCAACCAGGGCTGGGGTGGTGAGCCCGCTCTCGCAAGCTAGAAGCAAATTTCAGAATTAAAGCATCCAAGAGCCAGTTTTGACCATAAACTTGTGATCAAGCACAAGAGGGAAAAGGTACGTGAACTCACTTCTTGCCACATCTGGAATACTGCCAGCACCTTTCCTCTCTACTCCACCTAGCTACCTCTCAACCCAGCCTCTTCTGCCTCCTCCCCTTTCCAGAGGGGAGGAATGCTGGTCCCATGTTGCCCTTTTGCAATTACCTAAACCACCAACTTCTGGCTTGACTGCCTCACGCTCAGTTTGCTCCTAGTTTCCTTCCACTGCCCTCTCACTCCTCAGAAGCCTGTTTAGATCTCACGTAGAACACTAATATCCCTTCCCACCTCCCCTCCCAGCATCACAGGCTGGACATCCGGGGCAGGTCAGAAGACAGCCTCTTAGTCCAAGGCCTCTACTCAACTGCATCTCTAGCCCCTCTGTGTCCCCCTTCCAGGGCAGGAGAGGGGCTCCAGTGTCCTACTGCAGGCAGAGGCTACGCTGGCTGGTGGGTCTGGTGCATACACAGGGTCTCCAGCAATGGTTCACCCATATTCATGAGCTGGGACTCCCACCCTGTTGCAGGTTCTGCTACTTCCTCAGGCACACAGCAGGCTGCCTCCATTCCTTCTTGGTTGAACAGTCAGTCACACAGGGCTACAATGCTGTGGGATGCCTGAAGGGGAATTCAGAAGCAAGTGGAAGTTGAAACCACTTTAGCAACCTGGTCACCCCACAGACTTAACCTCTCAAAGCCCAACAGACTCCCCAGCTCTAAGAGAGCCAGATAAAACACTTAAAATATTTTCTCAATGGCCGTGTCTAGCCAACAACAACCACAACCATCAGCAAGCAAAAACCCAGAAGAACTTGGTGGATGCAGCTCTTGCACATTTCTCAACCAATGCATTCCAGTTGCCGCTACGGAGCACTACAAACCAAACAGGAGCCAGATCCTTTCCCCACTCCTTTGCAGATCTGGTATGGCCAGGAGGAGAAAAAACAAGTATAAATGCATTTGAAGTCCTGAGGTCAGCAGATCCCCCCCCAACACACAACAGGAAGGAGGTTGAGTAAGAGGTTGCCATTTTCTCTATTGTCATCTTTCAGATCAGTAATGGCTGCAAATAGGAGAATTTCCTGAAGGGAACTAGCAATATAATGTGCACAATTAGCACATTTATAAACTTGCTCCCCACCCACCCAGGAGAACATACAATCTCCCTGAAAAGGCGGCACTGTATAATAAACCTCCGTGCTGCTGCCATCACAACAGAGAAAAGATACCAAGTGTCGTCCATTGATTCTATGTTAAGGCTGTGTAACAGCAGAAGGATACATCCAATACATTCTTGTATCCACTCACTTTCTACTGCAATTCCTTGTTTTGGCCATGTCAAGTCCTTGGCCTTCTGTACATGGTACAGGTCAGGACCCTCCCTCCAAATAGGTCAGTTTTTACCTTTTATACACAAATTGCCATGGCTCTGAAAAAAAAAACAGAGAAAACTGATTGACGCATTTCTCCCTTCTGCAAAGCCATATGAATTTATTTCCTAATACACTATGGTAGTTTGCAGGTAGTCATCTTCATATGTATGTTTCAAAATTATACTGCTGAATGATCAGACGAGATGCCAAGCTAGTCTTCACAGACCTTCTAATGCCTGGACTAGATACCTCTTCCTTCCCTCAAATGTCAGGAAATGGTCACTGAGTGTTCATGTCGATGAGAACCCTACCTGCAGAGTTGGATCAGAAATCCTATCTTCCCCTTCTCCTCCTGTTTATAATTTTATTTCCTTCCTACCACCCCCCATCACAAATCATACAAGATACCTTTTACAAAAGCAAAGGACCAACAAACTCTACCTTGCTGCAGTTTCTAGACATGGTAAAATATTCCAGATATACTAAAATACCAGCGATCTTATTTTCCTTGAGAGCACGCGTCTCAGGTAGAAATAGCATGGACTGTAAGTGGCCAAGGAAAATGAACACATCCTTTTCTGGAAGTTGTCCTTTCCAGTCAGATGCAGTGAATATATAGAAGACATACATTTCTTACCAGGTTGATCGGCACCTACCAGCCCTTGAAAAAAAAACAACACAAAAACCCAAATCAAACAACCAAGGTTTAGGTAAAAAAATGGAAAGGAAGGAAGAAAGCTGTCCTGGTGGCCAAAACTTATTTACTGTAAACTCTGCTTCTTCCCATGAAAGAAAGAAAACTAGATTCTGATTAGTTTGCAGTGGTTGTCAGCCCCAAAGTAACAAACAGCAAGGTTCAAATATATGCAGCTCCCATATATATATTTCTCCCACTACCTGAAAGAGCTCAACCTAGAGTCACTACAGGACAAACGCAAAATCTTACAAAGTTCTTGAAATTAATTAATCCAGAAAATAAAAGTGCAGAGTTGTATACCTGTTACCAGCACACCTAACAGTTAACACATGGGAAATGCTCAGCAAGAACCTAATCCTAAAAGGTGATCAGCTGGCTTTAGCGCCTACCAACTTCAATGTAAATTGCAGGTGTAATGCTGGCAGTTGAGGTGTATAGCACACAGTAGGCTAACTAGAGAACAAAATTACTGGATCTCGGCATAGTGGAATATACATTTTATTTCTTAAAAAGGAAAGGTACTAACAGAATTTAATACAGTCAAAATTTTACATTTTAAACAAAAGCTTTTCTTTTTCTTAAAAACCAGTTACGAGCAGAGAGGTGAGAGGATTTAAACTACTCACAAAATCCAAGCTGAAGACTTTGAGAATTCAAATCTGTGGTTTATACATTTAAAAAAGTGTAATAAATGGAAATATAAAATAATACCAACTCTGCAACAGTGAAATGCCCTTTCCTCATTGGATTGCTGTTTAAGCACCTTTATTTTCACCCATCAGCTGCCAGGAGTGTGTAGGTTTATGTACAAAATAAGCAGTTTGGGACAAAAGACTCATATATAAATTAAACCATTTATGGCAATACAGTTTTACCCAGTCGCTTTACAATCTTTATTCTCTCTCTCATTTCTATAGAATCTTTCAGTCAGGATGATCTCAAATGCACTTGATGGACTGCTTCAAAAAGCAGCTACATTTACAGGAATTATATAGACAACCTCAAGGAGTAGATGTCCAAGAGATTAAACAATTTAACACGCATTAAAACTAAGATCAGATTTATATCTTATATAAATACTGTGCAGATCTATCATCCATCCCACTGAATGAATGGGACAGATCAGTGTCACATCTGAAGCCAAAAAAAAAAAACCCTTTTATCCAAGAGGCAACAGAATTTCAGGCCAAATATAGCAGATAGAGGTTCCCTCAAACTATTTAGTTAAAAACTGTATGTGCCTGAAAAAGCTTTACAGGAACAGAGTTTTCTGAATAACTTGCACATACACTTAGCTGTTTCCTAGCTATTTTACAGCCTAGAGACACTGAGAGGGGAGGAAAAAAAAAGAAGGGAAAAAAAAAAAAGAGATGCCACCATCTCTGCCCACTACAAAAGATGTGGCTTTGTCATTTATGGAACACTGCAGATGCAGCTGTTACCAGAGACGAGACTGCTCTAGTGCAGCATTAAAGACAAACAAGTTACATTATGGCTGCAGAAAGTGTCATCACGGGCTAATCTCTTTAGGTGAAGGCTGATGGCTCAATCTCACCTCTTCCTCAAAACCCCAAGTGTTCATATTTCCTAGCAGACTGCTCATGATTCTCACTCCACTGTTTTGTTTTGTGTTTTTTTTTTTTCTTTTAACACGAGATAGAAAAGGTCATGAAAGCTGATGAAAGTTCCAGCTGTGCAGCATCCAGTGAACGTGTACTCAGCAAAACCTCAAGTCATTAATCACTTTCTCTCCACAGCTCAACAGGATACCTGTGTCACCTATGTACATAATAGAACTAATAAAGATGTAGACTATCTAGGTTACAAATGAGCTTCCGTAACAGACAGTCACCGTTTCATTGCAACTTGCTGCAGTCTGGCTGAAGGGTGGAGACAGATCTGTTTGAGCCAAAAGAGAGAGTAGTTAAAAAAAAAAAAAAAACCAAACCAAAAACCCAACCAACAACCTTTAGTTTTCCTCAGTCACTAAGCTTTATGAATAATTAAATATCACCACTTTCCAAATGCTACTCACAAACAACAAATCGACTGTCCAGTAAATGGGATGGGAAGAGTACAATTCTGAATGTCATCAGTGACTACTGTTAAAGAAAGACTGGAAGAAAATCAATTCCCTCAAATTCTCAGTTTCTCTGCTTAAGTAGCTCATTATTATTTTTAAAACATTTTTTGTTGATAGAAAGCATCACAACTAGACTAGAATTCCACAACATCAATCTTTGTTTTGATTTCTGTAGTTCTCTAGGAAAAAAATAATCCCAAATCAAGCTACATGAAGCATTAACAATATTCAGATATTACAATGGAAGCACTTATTTATTACTTCATAGAACATATTAGTTTTAAAAGTGTATTTACATGTTCTAAGTTATACAAAATACAGTATTCCAATAACTCATGTTAATCACCATATTTCAGACAACTTTACATAGAAGTGCAGAGGATGCATTCATCCATGATCCTGGCCAGTAGCAAGCGGTCACCCGCAGCATGACAGATGAGAGCTGCTATTGTGCCCCCTCGGGAAAACAAATCCCACCACACCTTCTCACTGAGACATAACTGCAGATCTAAGAAAACATTCAGGCAGGTACACAAGCAAAGTTTGTTGAGACCCACAGACCAAAATCACATGCCTTAATTTACTAGACATATGTGAAGTACTTTTTTTTTTTTTTTTTAAATTACAGATGTTGTACAGCAAAGGGCTTCTGCTCATGCCTTAGTTAGGAAAATGAAGTAACAAGGGTTTTGGCTATGTAATAGGCACCCAAATTACAGTTAACATCAACAGCCTTGTAACTACAACTGATGGCGTGTCAAGGACACAATTCTGCAGCTGACTGCCTGGGCAGAGCTTCACATTCACGAACAGATCCTGTGAAGTCCACATGGTTCTCGACAGATACAGGGCTCACACCATGCAGAAATGACAGCAGAATTAAAGCCCTTAAAATATTGGGGCCTCAGATAGTAATTTCTTCACAACACAGCACTATCAGTTCACATCGGCAGGTCAAGTCCCAGTGCAACAGCACACTTAGTTAAAGCAACAGCTATTTTTTCATGCCTTTCTGCAGTAACTCTCCTCCCTATCTGTATATTCCATTCACTTTCTTCTGGAGTGTGGAAATGAGATCAAGAAAAGGAGATTCTCAAAACCTAAACAAGTACATATCTTCTGTATGATGCTAAGCTGAGGGGATCCAAATTGGCCTAAAATTGTAAACAGTGAGGCTTCAGTTTTAGCAACCTCACTCAGGTCGGACTCTTGCATTACTCTACTCTTCCTGCTTTCATTCTGCACTCTCCTTGCCAAGCATCTATGTCCATCTATAGATGTATCTTCCTCAAAGGATTCCTTTTCCCCTATAGCTGCTTAAACTTGAAGTTTGCATTCCAAAAGTGACTCACTAGGGAATAGCAGACTGTCAAACTAACAAATTATATTCTGTATGACAAGTCTGCATTACCATGAATAAAATAATTGTAATTTCTCAATTAGCGTTATGTTAGCATCCCCACAGAAGTTTAGCTAAGCCTATTCTTTCTACCTTTTTCCTAGTCTTTCATTGTGAGTTTATCTATCTTGACATGTTACAGTGGCAGATACACAGATCAGAGTAATTATCTGAACATCTAGAAAGCCAGCCAGTGTCTTCCAGTGCTGCAAAGGCAAAACACTAGCATTAACAAATGATTTTGCTGTTTATGAATTTAGATGTAGGTTGCCGAAAATATGAGATTTATGCATTAAGACAAACTTGCATTTCTCATCTTGTGCTTAGCAGCTAAAACCGTAAGGGTGAACAAAAGCCTATCTGGATTTTACAAAGGTCTGAGATACCTCCAATCTCACTACAAACAAAGGCATCTGATCACAAGGAACAAAGCCCTGTTATGCTGAGGTGGCCTACAAGGCTGAAGCAGCAATATGATCTTCTGTGCAAGTCCATTATTTCTGCTGTCTGCACAAAAATATTTTTCCACACAAGTGGTTTTATTACAATATTCCCAAAGCCGCTGGCCTTCCACTGCACCTCTCAACTTGAAATGAATTTGGTAAAATTAGTAGCAGTCCTGCAGATAATGCTGAAAGTGATTTCTACAGCTAGAACACCTTGGGCTTTCAAACAGCACAGCAGGAAAATGGAGAATTATCAGAAAAGACATAAAAAGTTACTAGAATAATAGACTTTTTTTTAAAAAAAAAACATTTCTTCTCCCAGCACAAGTTTATAGTATACTACTTTTCACCCTGTTCATTTGGCATGGGAGGGGGGGGGGAAAGCAGAATTCAGATTATCTGAATATCAAAACTATCACTAACTGTGTAAATGAACAAGTGATAGGACCAGTTTACCAACATTACACCTGCAATACATCCACCTGATCCCAGCACAGAAGGCTCCAGAGTAAAGCAACGACACCCATGACTCCAGTGCTCGCTGTAACTTTACGATAACCATGTGAGAGTAAAGACTTTCCTGTGGGAGTTAATGAGATCTTTGTTACTGACTTCAGTGGGAGCAGATCTTGGCAACAGGTAAAAGATTAAGCTTCTAGGGAATTTTTAAATACAAAACTGCATTATTGTAAGGCGATATAACTATGTGTATATTAGAAGACCACGTATGAAAGCAATACTGTATTAAATGTTGCGCATAATTTATTCATAGCCTGTTTCTTCTGTAGAGTAAGACAACACTCATTGCCCACAAATCTCATCAACGGTTTATATATTTGCAAAGTTAGTACTGTGAAATGGCCATTTGGTGTCAATCTAATGAATGTACAGCTGTGTCAAAAACTGCTCCCTTTACTGGCAATCCCTGCAGTGATGCTGAAAGGTGCACTCCCTTTATTCTCTCCCCTTGAAGATGGTCCCTTTATGGCTGGAATGGGGTATGTTGGCATCAGGCACACTTATGGCCTCTACCAAGCGTGTTCCAAAGTTAGAGAACTTCAGACTCTAACAGTGTCAATTCAGCATCTTTTAATGTTCAAATTGAGCCAAAAGAATATTAGTCTTCTTATGACCACTATAAAAACATACCCAAGTTATCACTTACAGGTAGGATTGTCATCCTAGTCAAAGAAACAGGATTATATAGCTACTTGTTCTGAGAGAAGCAGAGAGCTCTGAAGCAGTAAGTTCAACTTCCTGAGACTGCAAAAACTGAGAAAGGAATTCAGCATTGCACATATTGTCTGGCAATACCTACACTCCTTTAAATAGTTACTACTTTCTCATCTATCTTTGAAGATGTTGCTTCTTAACAAAAAAAAATTCTCCAACTACAAAAGTTAAGCTGCACTCACCCTAAAGTGCGATTTTCCAGTTTTGCAACCCGTAGGCACATGAATCACAGAATGTGCAAATTTGCACTGTCCTACAGGGAAGCACAAGAGTTCGCTAACAGTCTTCTCTGAAAGAAATATCTAATGAACATTCACTGTTAGTTTCCATTGTGTAAGCTTTTAATACCAACACAAAAAGCTAACAGAATTGCACATACTATTTTCACTGACTGAATATTTTGCTGTTAAAATAGCATGACATACTGCAAAACCAAATCCTGTATACAATATGTAAGTATTTAAAAGATATTCCTAAAGCAGTAAGACAGCAAGACCCAAATGCAGGACTAGCAGCTCCTTGCCCAGTTACAATACTCTAACTTTGTGATTTAAACAGGAAGCATGACTTTCAAGAACAGCCATTCAAAGCTAACTGAAAATTTAGAAATGATAAATGCGTAAAGAGTTGCTACATTTACATGCTGTCAGGGTTGTTTGTTTTGTTGGTTTTGTTGTTTTTTTAAAATCCATGGTTTGGCCTTTATCACCAAAATAAAACAACAAAAAACACCAGTACATACCAAAAATAACAGTCCAAAACAGGAATACTTGATACAGATATAGATATATGCTGCAGCAACATGGAGCTAAACTATTCATCTATTTGAAGAGAATACCCCAAGATTCTCTCAGAGCTTTATAATCCCAAATTATAATAATACACTCATAAGTATACTTTTGTAACAGAAAAAAAGTTAAAAGCACTTTCTTGACTTCAGAACATGGTCCATTAAAAATAATAGGTCAATAATTGCATTTAATGTATATGCCCTTTACAAAGGTTATGCCTTCAAAAAACTGGTTATGAATTCTGTCTTTTGAGATTTTTATTTTTTAAATGAAGTTTATATTAGCTGCTTCTTTGCACCTTTTTCCTCTTTGCCTTTCTGCTCTGAAATTAGGGGTGGAATCTCTTGGGTAAATGCAGAGTCAAAACACTTGTTCAACATGACAGTGTTCAGCTTTGCTGGTAACTAGTTGTGCCTCATAATTTTGGCATTTGTGCTTCTGAAAGCTTTCAAGATTATTTTTCTTGAGGTGTATGCTGCTTATCAATCTCCAGCTGTGAATACATTGATCATCTTTCACTCCTGTCTTACAAGCTCCATTTTGGCTACCAGCATGGCCCAGAAATTAAGTACTCTTTCTTCCCACACAAATTTAGCTCTTAAGCTTCCTCAATATAAGAGTAGATTCTTGTTATGCTGATGAAACTCTTACAAAGGAACTTCCACCTACTTCCTCCATCTTCTACACACAATAAGCATCCCCACAATCTGTCCAAGCTTTCATCTACTCTCCCACACCAGCACAAGGGTCTTGATACTTAAGCTGCCTGTTATAACTGTAGGAAATCATTGGCTGTTTCAGTTTTAGAAAACAGATGAACAAAGCACTCTCTCGCCACCACAGTTCTCATGTAGTCAAGAGACAGAAAATTGTAATATGGCAGCTAATAGCCATTGTTTTTCTGGAGCTAATACTCATTTGGTAGTTTCAGACTGCCAAAAGACACGAGGATCAGCAGCTCAGACTAGCACCTTTTCCATGATTGCTAAATCGTTAACAGAAGAATAGATCTTGTTTCAGCAAGATGCCATAAAAGAAAGTGAGCCTGATAAAAGAAACAAAGGAAAAGGCAGGTTACAGCAGTATAGCTGTGGAGCAGGAAAGCAACCAAAGTGTTTTACTATAACATGGGTCATTTGATAGAGGTTTATTACTACTCTTTGTATGGCAAACTGTGGTGCTTTCTGGATTGTTTCAATCCATCTGCTAGTTTTCTGCACTGGAAGTCTTGCACATCGCAGACTGCTGTTGTCCTGATGTCTTTAATTCTGCACCCACAGTAGTCCACAAGATGCTACACTGTACCAGAAGTGAGCTGCAGTATTAAATAAAATTCACTCTACTGCAGGGAAAAAGAGTCTTAAAACATACCAGTTCTTAATATATACACTTTCATTTAAAACTCCCTATTTTCTTCCACTTGAGTGCCAAAACAAAGAGTCACTATTCACACAGGCTGTCAACAGACTTTGAGACATGAACTTTGAGTGTCTTGACAAAACCCCAATAAGTAAGCTTATTGTAGTTCATAGTTACAGTGAGAAAGACAGATAAGAAAGCCATATACAGAATTAAGGAGACTTTGCACTTTTCATCATGCCCAGCCCTGGGTAGTTCAGATGGGGTACTTGCAGGCAAGCAGGCAGGCAGGGTCATCGTCAGTTGTTTGTGTTGGGACACCTCACAGATTTCACTGCTCACTCTGAAGACTGGCGATTCATGTGTGCTTTTTAGTTTCTTTGTTTTTAAAAGTCTTTAAAGTTGCATCACTCGGAATCAGATAAGTCACTTTAAACAAAGCAAAGTGTTAAGTGTGACAATTTATTTGTAACATACTTCCCACCATCACCACCACACACCACCCTGTGAAAGAAAAACCCCTGCTGAAAGGGTGACAATTTTCAGTATGTTTGAAAGAAATTAGACCAACACTGCATGAAGAGCCACTCTAGTCAAATTAAGAGCATAACAGAGGGGGAGATAATTCAAAGCATACATATTTACTTTAAGCATTCTGGATTAGCCTGCTTCTCCACTTCCTTAAGAAGTCAACACACAATTGGTCTAAACTCACACCAATTTCCACATTATGTTTAAAAGACAAGCTAGGCAAGAAGTCTTTAGTATAGAAAAGAATCCCCAATGCTTTTTTAATAAACTTCTCAAATTTCAATAGGGGAACTGGAAACTAGTCTAAACATCTTCTATCCCACATTTACTCCCTAGTATAAATATTAGCCCAAGAAGTGTAGCCTAAGAGTTCTGACACAGCCACTATCTTAAGATAGCTTCTCTTGTTAAGAGGACTTCTAGACATATACTTCTGTTAAAGCTTCTGGTTCTTGCAGTTGTAGGTCATGTAGAAGGTCCCAACATAACTCAAAACATGTTTTTCTTTTAACACCACGTACTGTTGAAGCAGCGCTTGGTGCTGAGAATGGATTACTTCCAAGAGGGCAAGTCTTGTGTGCTAATTTTATAACAGGAAACATGCTGGAGAGAGAACCAGCAGGCATGGAGAGACCAGATATGCTGCTACACAGGAGATAGTGAGGTAAAGTGTTCGTGTTTAGAGTGGGTGTAGGTTGTTCCATAGAGTGTTCACAAGGCAAAGGACCAAAACTCTTTTTCAAGCTCTTGTACAACAGGTAAGGTGCAGTAAAGTAACAGTGGCTTGTTTGCTTCTTAAAAAAAAAAAAAAAAACACCACCCTTCTTCCAAAGCATAAGGTACTGGCAATTCCCTAACAGATGGGAATCAGGGTTCAGCCTAATGAGCCAGACCTCTTTTCCTAAACCTCCCTTACTTCTCAGTTAAATGTGACATGCTGCTTTACTAGCAGTTCAAGAGGGAAGTCCCTCTAAGGAAAAAAAGGAGGGGTGGTGGTAGAAATACAGCCTGAAACCCACAGCAAATTATTTTGTCCATATCTGTAAAGTGAGAGATCCCCTTCTGTTTGCTCTCCTTGGTTTCTGGAAATTATCCAGGATTAGAACCCACCAAGATGTTTGAGCAGTATTTTAATCAACACTGCACTGACTCTGGTCTGCATAACACTTGCGCATTAACCTTCAGATACCTCAGTTTTTACGAGATTGAATATTTTCCTGTCTTTCTTTCCTAAAGGTTCCCCTATTCCTCTTCAACAGGAAGAGTTCTATACAACAGGTACTTTCTAGTGCCTCTGAATGGGAGAGGAAATAATTTCATGATGCTGCCCAGCAACATCTACTTACATCTTAAAATTATGTTTTACAATTTGACTGGGAGAGGTGGGCAGGGTGGAGAGGGAGAAAAGAGCAGGAGTTTAAAAAGAAAAAAAAGCAAGAAGAGTCTCCTAGGCTCTTTCTCCACTTAAAATGGAGATTAGAACAGATAGCAAAAGCCCTGTCCAGTCAGGAGGGATCCACATCTATTCCTCTAGACAGGTGGATCTGGTCTATTGTATGACATCAGAAAATGCTCTATCAGTGTTAAAAACATAGTTGTAAATATGGACATTAAGATTTTGGGCAACACAATGATCAGGAAAGGGCCTGAACAAGTTGTGCCAACAGAAACAGGGTTTGGGTACTTTTTTTGTGTGTGTTGATGCAAAATGGCAAAGCCTCCACAAACTTTATTTCTGGGTGTCTCTACAGAAGGCAGAGAAGTCTAAGAGGCTAAAACAAGGAGCCCTAACAAGGAAAAGGGGTGTGCTTACAAGGGTCCGTATCTGGTCTCGTATTTAGAAACAATGTTCTTGCATCGTCCCACTTCCTTGCGCAGCTCTGCAACCTCCGTCCTCAGGGCCGTATTCTCTTTCTCAAGAAAGGCTGCCCGAATTGTGATCTGATTCTCCTTTAATCGCCGAGCATCACGGGAACGCTTTGCTGCCACATTGTTCTTCTTTCGCCTTGTCCAATATTTTTCGTCCTGCAGCAAAAAAGGAAGAGAAAAAAGAAAAAAGAGAAGAGATGCCAACCTGACAACTATATCAGATAGACACCTCTTTATTGTATAACGACATTCATACTGACTGCTATATTGAAGAATCTCCTTCATTGGTTTGCAGGGCTCAGACACCAAAATGCAGGCAACACAGTACTGTAAGATTTCATCCTTACATGAGCCTTGTTTTAGGATGAACCAAGTGCACTGTTAGAACTAGGGAGATTAAGAGATGTGGCTACTAAGAAGCTGTCCAACTGAAATGTTCCCTTTACTTAGTTTCAATTTGTGAATGAACTTCCACAGAAAACAATCTGTTCTGTTGTCTGGGCTGCTTAGAGCCAGATCAGACATAATGCTGGGCAAATATATACAATTGCCTTCAAAAGTGCAGTTGATGAGGATGTGATTTGATAGTTATTCTAATTTCTGTGTATAGCATGGTAAGTTGCTCCTGCCCAGTAATTATCTCATGATACCAAAACAGCAAGAACAGCAGTTGACTTGCCAATTCTATTCTTGGCAGTGCTTCTGCCCAATCACATCGGTATAGAGCATTAGTTTTATGTGTCAAAATGTTTGGGCAAAGAGTCAGGAACCTTGATCAAGGCCTAGAGAAGTTTGCAGCAATAAATCTGTTACCTTTTGCTCATCTGGGACAAAAACCTTCTTGGCTTTTTTAATCATTGGTTGAGGTTTCAGGTCCTCTTCAGTAAACTTGTGCTTGCGAGGATTGAAGAGCTCACCACCAGGCACACTGGACAGCACTAAATCAGCAGGGTCAGGGTTAAAATTCACCTCAACTTCTACGCAGTCAGGATCAATGGGGCTGGGAGTATTTCTCTCATTTTGTGGTGGGGACTCTGGCAACAACAGGAGAAGTTACAATACATTCAACAGGGTGAAGAGAATTAACCAAGAAGCCAACTTGAGTATCTCTGTTTATTGCCCCACCGTGGGCAGTATTTAATAGTATTATTTGGTATTTCCCTAAGGTGTGCTTGGTGCTGTACAGCTGCTGGTACAGAAAGAAGCTACACAGTCCAGTTTGTAATACAAACTCTAGGAACACATGCCAGACTAACAGACATGAGCAGACAGATGCAGGACAAGAGTTAATACTTCCTCAGCAAAAACTTCATGCTTTGCACACTTAAGAAGTGCCTTCCACAGCAGTAAGAAATCAGCCTGAGTTTTGTGCCACAGAAAGCCTTACGGAAACAAGCCTGCCCAAAGACCCAGGACCCTGGGTTCTTCAAGCATCAGACATTTGTATTTCCAAACAAAGGACTAAATAAAGGTGGGTTTGTTACAAATGCAACAGTTTTCTACTTCTTTGCCACATGGAAACAAATGTCCCAACAGATTTTCTGACACTGATAGTGTTCATATGAACTTTGTCATATTTATCTATTGTTTACATACTTCACACACATGAATTGCAAATGTCAGTGCAATTTGAAGTAGTGATCAATGAATAATTTTTTCACATGCCACCTCAAAAAAACGCCACACCCTATGTCTTATTGAAGTAGTTCCACATTTTGCTTTTTTCTTGCAGATTCACAGAAGAGGCCCTGAGCAAAACGCTTTCTGTAAAGTCTGCTCATAAAATAGTACTGTGAAAGTTTAGTGACTATCATGTTTAAACTCCAAATCCAGGGCAAACTGAGCTGCTAAATTTTTTAATAAGGAAGATCTCTGTACTACCAATGGAAGAGTAGATGTTTCCTAGTACCATTTAAGTACAGTTTTGTTTCTTTGTTCCTCCATTCCCACTTCAAAGCACCACAGAACATCAAACTGCATAATTAACACACCTTTTCCAAGTGCCTGTTCTCACATTTCACAGGCTAGCATGAAAAGATTGCTTCATTGTTTTTCTATTAAGCATTATTATTTGAGGTACATTAAGTTAGCATAAGTTCACCCAAGCAGACCAAGCCACCAAGGTAGCACAAACGACTTGTCACAAACTATCAAATCTGTTGTAAAATAACCTGAGAAACTGTTTTCTCAACATGTCCAGCTTCCCACTAGATTAGCAATACCACGAAAGCAAATACTTTGTTGGTGTTTCAGCTCTCCTAATTGCAAAATAGAACCAGACTGTACACTGAGAGACACTCACTCATTTTTTCCAGAAGGGGGAGAGGGGAAGAAGAGAAGAGGCATCTTCATGAACTGACACATGGAGTAAGGCTCTACACTGACCACGTTTGTGCTACTTAACCTGCCACAGCCAACACTGACAGGTTAGCATGTCTCCTCTTTGATCTCAAGCAGGCACCTTTTAATATGAGAACAACAAAAGTCCCTCAGAGCCCCATATTATGCCATCTACCTGTGCTGGAGGCTGCTTCAGATTGCTGGTAAACTGCAGTGGAAGAGGATGATGCAGGAGAACCAGTGGAAGCACTGGCAGACTCCTTTCCTTCCAGCTCAGCCACAGGCAAGAGTGGATTCTGGTTCAAATCCAGGTGAGTAGGGCTGGAAGGAATTCCATTCTCCAGCAGGAACTCATCCAGATCCATGTATTCCAGGTGGAAAGATTCGCCATCATAAGGAATAGTTTTGTCCCAAATGGGCGGCATAAGGGAAGCCGAGACTGCCATAGTGCTGGCAGCTGCTGCCTCATCTTCCTCAAGCTTTATCTTCTCCTTCTCTTTATCTGAAAGATACAAGTAGGTCACTGTACAAGCTGCAACACAGGAGAGACTCAAGGTTTAAGAGTCTAACAAAATCCCCATGAAAGGAAATTCAGTAAGCTGTATTTCTGCCTCATGACGGGATCTGAAAAATCAGATGTTGAAAGGCAACATTCATACATTCAGTATGGAATGCTCTGCCCCCCTGTGATGGCCAGACCACAGACATTTGAGTAGCCTTGAAGACCAGCATCTTTGCTGTGATAACTTACCAAAGTGTGATATAATACTGCATGTAGCTTATTGTTAAATAGTCACTGCAAAATAGCCTGGCTCATCTTGGAAGACAGCGAAAGTGAGTGTCCGCAAGTAGGATTACATGGGAAGCCATTAAGAAAACTCCAAGGAAGCAGAGTAGTTTATTCTATGCACAAAGAAAGAAGGTGCAGAAGAATAATCTAGATACAAACAAGAAAGGAATACGGGTTTTCAGATTACATTTGAAAATTAGTCAAGAGGTTCACAGGACACCAGAGACCTGGTTGTCTATTGTTCGGTATTTTAGAAGCATTTATTTCTGAAATGACTCAGCATGTCCACATAAAGCAATAGCTCCAAATGCTGTTCACTATAGATAGCTCAGAGTACCTACATACAATTTTCACTCTTTGGGGAGATGTCTAATAAGGCATACTCCCACACCCCACCCCCAAGCCACAAAAGACTGATGAAATTTTCTCCACTTACTATGCTACAGTGCACATATTACACAAAAATGGCTGTTTCTATGTTCCCCATAGCTACTGAATCTTAACAATTGTCTGGGACAGAATCCAAGCAGAAAAGTCAAGTTATGGAATAATTACATAATTTAAGAGATAAAAATAAGCTCGCAGAAAAGAAAAAAGAATCCAAATCATCTTCCTGATCCAGTTCTCCATGTAGACATGCAGTTCCACCAGCACCGAAGGAGGCATTGGAGAATAGCACTGCCAGCACTGAGCCAGCACTGCTGTCAAAAGGAACAGTCACCAGTTGTACCCTAACCAGCTGCAAATTGGGTCTTACCATGGAAGCTGACAAATATTCAGCTCAATGGAACATGGACTCCAGGGACTTACACTGGACCAGTTTGGATCTCCAGTATTCACACAGGTTAGCCCAACAAAATGCACAAACATTTGGCATTAGGGTTTTCTAGGCTGGCTACAATATGCTAAAGGAGCATTTTTCTTTCTCGGGGGTGGGAGTGGGGGTGAAACTCCGCTCTAAATCAGAAAAGCCTATTTATATAAAACCTATTCTGATAGAACTGGCATTCCTTCCGCTGTTGCCTTAGCTGCTGTGGAACTGGGACTGAAAGAGCTTTTTATGGCTTAAAGAACAGTGCTGCCATATGAAGTAAATTATCATTTTAACCTACCATGCTCTGAACATCTTATACAAAAAGAGATACCCATTTTAAACTAAACAGCTGAGAAAATACTTACCAGCCATAGACTGGGTCTAAGAGCAAGTACCTAAAGAACACATTAAATTCAGACCAGTGCCTTCTGGACCTGAGCTTTGTTAACATAATCTTGTAGTTTTGGCCTTCCCCTTTGTTGCTGCACACTGCTGCCTCTGAACAGCCATCTCCCAACTCCTATCCCTGCTACCAACTCCTTTTTGCGGGGAGTTTTGCCATTTTCCTACCCTTCGCTTGGGCAAATGTGCAGGTTAACAGTCATGATCCAAATAAACTGCATGTTTCTAAATAGTTCCTACTTGAAGCTAGTAAAGAAACAGTGTCTACTCTGCTTCACATATAAGGATGATTTCACTTACTACTGAAGGACACCCCACCAAATTGGAACTGCCATTTTACATTCCACTCATGAATCAGGGATGGTGTATCTCCACAAGGTTTGCGTAGTGCCCAGCACAACCGAACCCAGATTTGCACCAGAGATTACGGACAATATTTACAATAGTAAAGATATCACCAAAACAAATGCAAGCGACAATAATGAAGTCTTTGTAAATCACTTTATTTTTTAAATCAACAGGATAAAAAACTTGTGAATGATGAGATAAAATGGCAGAAAAAAAGAAAAAAACAATCAGTCTTTACTCTTGAAAACAACAGTATTCTACTACAAGTTATACCAGTTTTAATGCAAGCTAGGTGTTGCAAAACAAAACCACTGCTAATACAATGCCTCCAACAGAGGAAAAAAGAAACCTTAAGTGACTAGCAGACTAAACATAAGGCTTAAAAATATTTTTCAGAAGGCAGACGCCAAAAAGACTATATTGCTGGTGTATGTGGCTCTTCTCAGATCTTTTAATGCCTTTTATATGTGCACCATCATCCTGCTGTACTTCAGTAACCTGAAAAGACTGTGGTCCCTCCAACTTCCCCTTGCTATCGTGCCTGGCTCATGCCAGATTAGATCCTTTCTTGACATGAGAAGACCATCTGAAATTTTTTGTCCTTTTGCTACATGTTGACAACCGGACAAGCACCAGGCCCCCAGTGCTGTCTTTGTTTAGCTATGCTGCCTCTCTCTCTCTCCCTCCTCATTTCTAACAGCAACATCTGAAACAAATTAAAATAGCAGGAGTTAACATGCATATTGGGTGCCTGTGTATTTCAAACCTGATACATAAAAAGATAAAACCTTTGTATGATCATTTTTGCATTGACATTTTCCCACTGGCTTTCTTTCAATTCATTTAATCTTTATTTCTGCTGCACAACATCCTGCTGGGTGCACAATATCTAATGAAACACTAATTAACTTCTTGCATCTTGAGGGGGAAGTTTCCACCCAATCCATCACAGGGAGCTGAAACATTAATTCTCTTAAGATATTTATAGTGTAAACAGGTATTACCTGACAGCAGAGCTGCAGTATCCTAAGAGGCTCCATTTGCAGTGATTCAAGGTCACCCTGATAAATCTGGACTGTACTTCTGCAGCTGATAGCTCATGTCCGATTTAGCCCCCTCATTCTGCTTCTGTGACCTACTAACTAGGCTGTACATCTGCTGGTAACAGAGAGGTCACTAGTTTATGCTAAGTAATTTAGGCAGAGCATTCCCGTTCTTGAACTGTTGGAAATACTGCTGGTTTAGCCAAAAGCAGCAGCCTGGAAAGCGCTTTATTCCACATCCTGGTTTTTCCTCAACGCTGCCCCCCCCCAAACAACAACAAAACAAAAGCACACCAAATGATATTTTGGCCAAAACGGTCAAGTGCTATCCCAGCCACAAACAAAACAAACACTTTTTTAACAAAGTTCCCCTTGTTCATAAAAAAAATAGCATCAAATTATACCAAAACCACTATACAGACTAAGGCTGATTGCTCCATAAAGATTTAGTCCCACTTGTGACAACAGAACAAGACAAGTTATAGGGTTCTGTATTGCTGATGCCCATTACTGTGATGTTTGTTGAGGCATTCCTCCTCAGCAGCACACAACTGGCGATTAAGGCATCCTTTGGAGAACATGCAGCAGCTCATTATTAGTAGGAGACCTACGCTCCTGCTCCAGAATATTAATTCTCTTCCCTTACCCCACAGGACTTTTTATAAAAATATTATTATTTTTATTTGTCTAATCCCTACAGTGTACATGACAACAACTTACAGCAAGGCCAGTCAGATATACTTGGTATATGGCAGGGCATTCAAGATGATGGCATTCAGTTGGAACTGGATGTCCTCCTCTGTTGCTCAGAAGGATTAGAAAGCCTGCTGGCTTACTGGGTAGTCAAATTACCTACAGCAGTTGGAAAACCCACAGGTAGCTTGTGAAGACTATAAATGGACACTACAACTAGTTGATACAATTTCTCGCTGAATAAGACAGAAAATTGTATTTTTGTCTGGAATGCCTGTTGACAAAAGGCATAGGGTCTTTTCTCAGAAAGTTTGCTGAAAACATACCACTGTATTAAGTAAATTACTAATTATTTAACATTTTGTCTGTGTCACCGTATTGTAAAGGAACAGAAAATAAAGAAGGATCCTCTGAAGTCAGTTGAGTCACAATTCTACCGACAAGTCTTTTGTAAAATTAAGAGTAACTACCTGCTAACATAGAAGGCATTCTTTCTTTTGTCTTGCAAATATGCAAACAAGAAAAGCATCAGAGATCAAAATAAACAGAAAGCAACAAGTTCCACAAAACGTGAAGTGAAACAGTGCAACACAGTACAACGTGGACTAAGGAAATCCAGGGAGAAATTTTAAGAATGAGAACAATCTGAACTTCATCACAGCATGAATGGGGAGGGGTAATCAAGATGCAATGGATTCACTAGCAAGCTTTAGAGAGTCAAGCTGAACACCTTCCCAACCTGGAATAGGATCATCTAGTAAAAGTATAAAATATTCCTAATTTTAGAAAAATGCATTACCTCAAAATCACATGAATTTTAAAATTTTACATCTCCATAGGACAGATCACATGACTCTGGACAAAAAACCCCACACTCCTAAGATGAAGTCGCCATATCATAGTCAGCTACCATCCTAGTTTCCACACATGAACTTAAATTGCTCTTGCTGGCACTATCACCTTTAAAAAGAACTGGGTGAAGAAATATCTTAAGAAACCCCATAATGTTGTAGCTTCAACATTCTATGTACTGCGGCATCCTGCACCATGGCAACATAACCAAAACCTTTTTTTTTTTTTAACAGAAAGGAGAGAAAATATTTGCCAGAAATACAAGATGGATACATTTACACAATATTGTGCAATGTTAGACATACAAAGTAAACAAATCTTAACTAGGATCCTCACTGGGAACAATTGCCAACGTTGCTTGTACTGCAGCATACCCTGGATATTGCCTGATGTTCCAAAAATTATTCTCAACCTCAAAACTCCTAGACGTATGGATTTATTTTATTATACACCAGTACACTGGGCATTACAGCAGGGCAGATAAACCTGATCCTTCCTCAAAACCAAACTGACACTCAGAAAGGCAAAAATACCGCCAGCTGAAAAAAAAAGAAGTTCAAAAAGAAAAGTGTGCCATCAGCAATGAAGACTATAAGCACTGTTATTTACACAGCTGCTGTCTGCATAATCAGTGGGAGAGAGGCAGCTCCAGCCTATGCAGCACTGCATGTGCAGGCAGCCAGTCATACCCTTATGGATTATCACCAAACCTAATCTGAAGAGATTTGCTATTTATGCATGTCACCGTACAACTTCTCAGCAATTAAGGTCAAGGAAGACTCGAAACCTTTCCATTGCTGCTCCCAACTATGCGTCTGACAGTCGGGGAGCCTTCACGCAGCTGAGGGAATAAAACCAGCGTGTCACGGTCCTGACTTCCACCCACCCCTCGTGCCCGAAGCGGTTTAATTCGCCCACCGCATACACCTAAACACACCCGACAGGACGACGGCAGCAGCTGAATTTTCCAGTCGCACCGGCTCGCCGGCGAGACCCAGCCCGCGGGGCGGCCGCCGCTGCCCTGCGCTTCTGAGGCGGGGAGGCGGCCAGGCTGCAGGCCGGCGGCCGCCCCGTTGAGGCCGAGCCCTTCCCGGCGGGATCCCGTGCTGCCGGCACTTGGCACGGCCGGCCGGGGTGGGGTGGGGACGGGCGGAGGGAAGGGGCTCGGGGCGTACCGGCGGAGGACGCCAAGCCCGGGCGTGCGGCCTCTCCCGCGGGTGCTTNCCCCGCGCGCGCGCTCCCGCGCTCACCCAGGCGCGCCTCCCGCGGCGGGTTCTCCATCAGCTTCTTCAGCACCAGCGGGAAGGCGCCCGCCAGGCCCCGCTGCTCCTGCTGCGCGGCGGCCCCCGCGCTCCCCCCGGCTGCAGTGGGCTCCGGTCCTCCCGCCGCCGCCGCCGCCGCCTCCTGGTGCGCGGCGCGGCCGGGCATACTCCCCGCGAGCTGGCGGGCGGGCTGTCAACGGCTGTCAACGGTCGCGGCGGCCGGCGCGAGCCTGCGACAGCTCCCCGGGACCCGTCGGCAGCGACGAGCACGGAGCAGACGGACGCGCGAGAGAGGCGGAGGGCGCATGCGCGGCAGGCTGACGCCTCGCGCGTGCTTCAGTATTCATGAGGGCGGGGGCCTCGCCCACCCAAGCCGTCGCGACCCGCCCCCTCCTCCCCGCCGCGCCGATTGGCCGGCGCCGCCCGGGGGGGCGGCCCCGCGCGGGCAG
>VUYV01000214.1:895209-961182 GCA_008711295.1 Anarhynchus alexandrinus | reverse complement strand
CCCCCCGCCTGGGGGGGGGGGGGGGGCGCTCCTGCGCCTGCGCAGGAGCGCCCCCTCCGCCCCCCCCGCCGTTCCCCGAGGCGACCGTTACCAGCTGAGGGGGCCGTGTAGGCGGCCCGAGCTGCGCGGCGCTGAGCGGCTCCTTCTCAGCCGTTACGCCGCTCCCTGCTGCCTCAGTCCCGGCCCGGTTGGGTTAGACCGCCGGGGCAGCCGGCGCGGTGCGGGAGGGCGGCGGGCCCGGGCTCGGAGGTCGCGTAACCGCGTCGGCCGTCGCGGGGAGGGGCAAGGCGGGAGCCCGCCGCTCCCGAACTGACTGCCGCCCGTGCCAGCCCTCCAGCCCGTCCTTAAATATCCTGGTTCAGGATCCCGAGATCACCTTTCCCACATGACCTGGATTTAATCTCCTGCTGTCCTACATCATGCCCGCAGCAGCCGCAGCGGTGTGCCCTAAATAGCGGTAGCAGGGAGAAGGACTTCACTGCGGCTGCTGGCGTGGCTGGGAAGCTGGAGAAGGAGGGGATCTCTCCAAGTTCTCATGATCACAAGCGAATACCTTGTGATTCCCCGAACTGCCCCCCTCTTCCAGCAAGAGGGTTCAGTGCTGGGATTTAAGCTTCTGAACATACAAAGGGAGCAAGTGTTGCCGAGTTCAACCCCAAGAGCACAGGCAGATACTGAGGAGCTTCTGCCGAATGAATAAGCTTGCAGAAGTGACAGACGCTACAGCCACAGGCTTCTCCTGTCAGCAATTGCTGCCTCTTGCCGCAGAAGGGCCGGCCACAGCAAACCTACCGCATAGCGCTGCGAGTGGGGAAAGGAAAGGAAAGGCAACCTCCCTGGAAAGGCCCCATCCGCACCCAACAGAGCCACAGGTACCAGGGTGGAGATATCCTCCTAAGTTCCAGCAGAAAAGGGACCTCTTCTTCCCAGGTAGACACTCGGGCATCTGCTTGATTCAGCTGCTCTTCCGCAAACAGACATTTTGGTTGTGAGGCGCAATTTGACCTGACCCTTCCTAATCAGCCCTGATGGTCTTTGTGACACAAATCACATCTGAATTCCTCCCTCTGCACCCCAGAAAAAGGAACAGACTGGAAGTCGTGTGGAGTAGGTGCTTTCTCCCATAGGTGAGAAAGTACGTAAGTGCTTACTACAAGGAGGACTGGGGGATGTCTCCATCCAACCCAGTCAGACAGGGAGTTGCCCTACCTGCCAGCTACTTCTCTTGCGTAGGCTGGGAGGCTGAATCTGCTGCCTCCTTTGCAGGGGACAGGGGTGGGACTCGTGACGCAACTCCTGCTTGCATGCCCCCCAACGGGGAGCTGGGAAAGGGCCACCTTGTTAGCGCAGGCTGTGGTCCAGAGACTGGAACAGCACAGGTTAATGCACCGTTTATCAAGGCTGATAAAGCCAGCTGCAAGAAGCAGGCAGAAGAGGTCATGCTCTGCTGCCCATCATGCTCCAGGGCTGCTGCTTGCCCTCTGTGGACTCACTCCCCCTTGCCAAGCTCAGCTGGCAGAAGAAAAAAGCACATGTATGAAAGGGAGATGCCACTTCACACGGGGCAATGAAACACAGATGTCGGACCACACATGACAGAGACAGCACACACAGCTCAGCAAGGGGCAGCGGGATCGCAGCAATGCTTTTGCCCTGGAAACAGCCAGTGGTAGGTGATAGATAGAGAACACAACCCAGTGAGTTCAGGAAGGAGCAGCTTCTAGGAACAGGGCGAGGGGATGTAGCCAAAGCAGGCAGGCCTCAGGCTTCCCGTTCAGTTACAGCTCTCATGGTCACTTTGTTCCATTGTTGTTGATGCTGGAGGCCCCCAGGGATGATGATGTGTCTCAGTGCTGTACAGCGCTCCTTCAAGGAACAGGCTCTGTGCGCATCCCCCCTGCAGATCTCAACACCAACTGCTTTGCTGGGTACCGTCCATATGAATGGAGGTTATTAAAACCACTCAGCAGCCTTTACTCCAGGGCTCTTTCCTTTAGATCAACCATGTTCTTCCTCCAGCACATTTCCACCCACACTCCGCTGTGCTAGGGTTTGTTGTGCACCACCAGTGGGTTGTGACGTTGCATGGAGAGGGTTTAGCCTGTCCAGTGTTAGCTGCTTGCCCCAAAGGCGGGAGGGAGTTCCTGGGGAGCATTCGTGTGGGTTCCCTCTCACAGCACCCTGCTCGGGCATCAGCTGTGCCCTGCCAGCAAGCAGGGAGGTTGCTCTGAGAGCTTTTTCTGGCCTCCTCTGGGGATTAGGGGCTCAAGCCACTGCCAGCAGAAAGTGGGCACCACACCATCAGCTGTACCTTCTTGGTTAAGCTGGGATCTGCCTGGATTTTTACAATTTCTCTTTTGCTCTGCAGCTGAGAAGGAAGAGGAGGACAATGAGATGTGAGGAGAGGAATGCAGTGGCCTTGGCTGTTACTGCTGGGAATCTTGTCAGGGCCAGATGATGCAGAACAGCCCAGCTCTGATGCAGCAGGGAGGCAAGTAAGAAGTAGCCCAGCACTGGGCCCAGGAGGGGGCAACACATACACCAAGCCCCACTGGGAGGTCTGAATAGCATAACACATTTCAGACAGAGGCCTGAAACCCAGCAAATCCAGACAAGTCGTGTATAGGTATGGAGACCCAGGAGGAGACAACTGAGCTCTGTGGAAAGAGGGCCATGATAGGAACACTGGCCTGGGGAGGGAGGCGGCATAATAAGGACAATTCTAAGGGTTACGGGAGGTGATGCTGAGAGGCAGGGTGGTCCTGGGGCTGAGGAAGAAAGCTGCCACAAACCAGCACTCTCAGCTGCCAAATAAACCATATTGAGTTAAGACTAAATTATTCCCTCTGCAAATCATTGATCCCTCTTCTACCCTCCACTTCAACTCTTGCCAAACAGATAAATCTTGCCAGCACTCCTCCCTTGGATTAATTCAATCCACTTGGCTGTGGAGAGCAGAGATCCCAGAGAGGCAGCCAAACTTCAGCTTAGCCACAGCAAGGCTCTGCACCACGTGAGCCTCCCTTGGCCGTTACTGCCTCCTCCCAGCCAGGTCTGCTTTCTACCTGGGTATCAGTCAGCTCAGAAAACATGCCCTGGTCCCCACACACAGCTTCACACTGTGTGATATGTAAAAGTGCCTGTTAATGGGCAAAGTCTCAGCAAAGGAGAGCGCCAGCTCACAGGTGGCAGCAGTGGAGCAATGTGACAAAATGAGCCCCTTAAGGGGGTATGGCAGCTCCCTTGCCCTATCAACCCGTTTCCCACTGGGAGCTGTGCGGGTGCCGAGTGCTTGCTGTATGCCAGCAGGTGTAGGCAGCTGCCTTTCCTGCCATGAGTGCTTTAGTGCTGTAGCAGCAGCCTTTTCTCCTGTTGACACTGGACCAAGAGCAGGGTCCCTTTCCACATAGTGCATCTGGCTTTTCTGCTCCCATCTCCTGGATCACGCTGCCCCTCAAGACTGCAGAGCCATCTGCGTGTCCTACAACTGGAACTCCCTACAGAAGAGTGAGCTCAGCGCGTGTTTGTTTCTGTGAGTTCAACTCACTCGTGCCTAGACATGAGCTTGTTGAGCCAAGGTGTTCCCACACACCTCCCCAGAACTCGGCAGTGAACATTAAAACACAACCAAAAAGCAGCTTGCCAAGGGCATGTGGCATCCTATCCAAAACCAGAGAGTACCCAAGTTGTGTTATGGGCGCTTGGAGCATGCCCAGCAATAGAGAAGTGCTCAGTCCAGCAACAGCGAAGTGTTCAGCATAGCAGAAGCCCAGACTAAATAATCTCCTGGGTACTTTCCATTTGTTTTCTAGGATGCTGCACGGAGAGTGGGAAAGCCTAGGAGTATAGAAGTGCTCTTGCAAAGAAAACGCAACATTTGCTGTGTTCCCTACCCCAGCTTTCCACTGATAAACAACTGCAGCATCAAACACAAAGTTTGTATGGAGTCAGCCTGCCTCACGCGGGCTGGGCTCCTTGGACAGTCTGCATCTGGGAAGAGGCAATGTCTGGAGGCTCAGCAGTTATTAACCATTAGACAACCTGGATAGGAGCGACTTACAGGATTGCTACGTGAGTGTGGAGATCTGTGCCCAAGCCTTCTCTGTGCACAAAGCTTTGAGGGTTTCCAAGAAGTAGCTGAGCACAGAGATTAAAAGGATCAGGAGCTCGGCACTCTTGACTGATTTTGTAATCAATCCATTGCTGCCGTTTTTCCTCCTAGCTGAACAACACACTCAGTGCCAGAACTCCCTGTCTGACTTGGACACTTGGGGGAAACACACCCTTGAAGGGCTTGCAGCAAACAAGATCTTCTACCTGCTTCTCGCCTTGCAACTTAAGGAGTGGAAGGAGAAATCAAAACAGAAACCCCAGCATGCGTTCCCTCGATCCTACCTGTCATCTTGTTGGTCCAGGGTAAGGAGTACTCCAGCAGGGACTTCAGGACTTCAGGAAAGTCCAGGGCAGCGGGGCCCCCAGGGCTGTTGCAGCTTGACATGTCCTGTCCTGGGACTGCGCTAGCACAGCTAAGGGAGGGCCAGGTGCCTGGCCGCCAATGCTACACCCCAATCGCCTGGGTGTTGTGAGAAGGGCTCGGAGGCGCCCAGAGTGGGCTTGCCAGACTACTCCGGCTGAGAGAAAAAACAAGGAGGAAGGGAAGGAGCCTGGCGGAGATGCAGTTTGCTTGGCTGTCTTCACCTCCCCCCTCTCCCACTCTGAAGTGGCCAATTGTGGAAATAGCTTGCAGCCTCGCAGGGCTGGGCTGGGCAGCTGGCCAGCGTGGTTTTACAGGGCCTTTCCCAGCCAATCCGGCAGCAAAGAAGTGGGCCAGTTATCTAACTTTGCAAAGGCAGCACCCTTTTCCTTCCCAAGGTGTTATAACAAATATACATGTTGGGGGAAAAAAAAAAAGCAAGCGCAAGCTGTCAGGGGTACACACATCGGCAGCAAATGCATCAGCAGAGGGATCCTCTGAAGGGCTCTTGAGAGGCTCTGAGGAGTTCCGAGCCGCACAGGCTGCCCCGTGGAGATACACTCGCTGTCTGCATCTTCCTGCTAACTTTTCAGCTCTCTGAGATGCAGATAGTGACAATATTTGTTTGTGATGCAAGACTTACTCTGTGTCCCTCCTAAGTCAATATTGATAACAGCATAAGGCATCTTTCTTGTCAAGTGTGCATCATCCCCAAAATGCAGAATTTCTCTTCATAAGTGGCACAGAGTTTTATCAGAAAGCTGACAGCCTCCTCTTGGAGAAGCGATGTAAGGCAAGAGAGTTCATGCACCCTGCAAATACTCTGATAACAGCTGGTTAAGTAAGATCTTCAGCGTGCAAAGCCCCTTCTCTCCTCTTACTGAAGTTTTTTAGCATGGGGGGATGGATTGGAGACAGGAGGATAACGGTCTGATCTTTATCAGGATCTGGCTTGGGAAGGAGTATTTTACATGTGCTGCAGTCTTCTCTTTTGTTGGGTGTAATAATTAGAATAGAAGTGCCTTTATTTCACAGTTTGCTCCTGTCCATTTTGCCAGGCTCAGCCTTACAGCACCAGTGCAAGTCAATAGGAACCAGGTATTCCTACACTGGTCTGTGAGCCCCAGCTCTCGGGGACAGCCCAGCAAAACTGTGCTTGCCTCTGAGCATGGAAGTGGCCTGAGTGAAGTCAGTAGAACTTTTCTTGTGCCTAAAGTGAAACATTTCACTGGCCCAGAATTAAGAGTCTTAAAAAGCGATAGGTTTTTGCTCACTCCTGACAGCATGGTGCTTGGTCCCATAAGGAAATGCATTTGATTTAACCCCACAGACACCAAAAAGAAAGAATTACCTTGCCAGGCTGGGTGGTTGGGAATTTCAGATTAGCTGGGGAAGTTTCATGATCTAGATCCTGATATAATCAGCTCAGAAATCACATGATAAATGCTTTGGTAGAATTCTTAATTACAATACAACTACACTACAACCTCTTGGGATTTTCTCTGTGGTTTGCTCCCCCCACCCCCGTAGAGAGAACATAAGAAAGCAAACAGTGATAACCATCAGTGGTGACGCCATTCCGGGAGAACAGTCCCCTACTAACCCCAGCCCATTACAGGGTCCTCCACTCACCCAAATGTGGAGCCAGCAGATGGAAATCTTCTGGTCCATTCTGGCTGGTCAAGGCAAAGGGAGCAGGGTCACTCAATCCTGCCAGTCATTGCTAACGTTTAGGAGTGCTATGGTCATATACGCCTAGGTCTGCTTCTCATCAAATGATGGCAAGGTAAAATGGCTGGGAATGTGGTAGCTGCCCAGTGCCAGGTGCAGCTGGACCTCCTGCTTTTGCCCCAGGCTCAAACTTGTCTTGAAAGCTGGACAAACATCTGACCGCATGTCTGGAGGCACCCAAGGACTTCACAGCAGCTGCTACAGCAATTGACTGACATTTATGGCTTCAGAAAATGAAGAAGTTCATTGAGAGGAAATTGTCACTTAGCATTTTGAATTATTAGCCTGCAACGGACATCTACAAGTTCTTTTTAAAGAACTGAGAGCATGTGTATCATCTCGTGTTTGCCATGTCCACAAAGTCTCCTGCCAACACTGTGTGTCCTTCTTGATTCATAATCCCTGAAAATCAAACTCCCGCCCAGGAGAAGAGCTTGGGTAACATCAGTAGTAGGATGCATAAATGCTGCCCTGACTTCAAGCCCCAGGGAAGCAGAAACAGTACTATGGAGTAGAGTCATAGCAGTGGGGAGTGTCCGTCTGCCTGTGTGTCCCGCCACAGAGAGCGCTTGAGCTGCTTTAGCAAACAGAGTTGAAATGTTGGCTCTGAAAAGCTGCAGGCATGGCCACAGATTGCATCATTTGTGCTGGCTGCACTGTTATCAGATCAAATCAGATTGTTATTTATTATTATTGTAATCCCATGTTAGTGGAGGTCTCAGCAGCTCTGCTCCATCACTCAGAAGTCCAGTCAGCCCTTAGCAGCACATTTTCTCAGATTCAAACAGCCATAGTCAACTTACGCTAGCCTTAAGTGGGTGGCACACAGAAGGGGGCACCTAATGTGACAGAGAGGGCCAAACTCTGGGAACACCAATTTAAATGGCAGAAGCCAGGTCTACTTTCAGTGTCTTTTCTATAGGTCTCCCAGTGCAGCTACCCACACCACCAACAGTGTTGCTGGGCCCCTCGGCATGTTTGCCCAAGAAGCGTGTTCAGCAGTGCCATGGCTGCACGCAGTCCCGAGGGGAGGAGTGGGGGGTCCTTCAACATTTGCCTTGGTCCATGCTATCACTCCTTTTATATTTTCATTCCAAAGAGTTGCCTTTTTTAAGCAAAACCAAATTCTTGTACTTTGCTTCCCCCCCCCGCTTTGCTTCTCTGCAGTGCTCAGTTACTTCTGTTGGTACCAGGGCATGTAAATGTCTCTTTTTAAACCCCTAATTCCACTCTTGTCTTCAGAGGGATACAGAGGTCTGTCATCAGGCTTGAAGTGCACTGGGAACTGCAGAGCACCGCTGCTCAGGTGTTATCAGTAGGTACAGCCTTCCCAACAGTTTGAGACCCCAAGGAATCATTTCAGACATTCAGACTTCTCTGATACAACCCTGTTCATTACAAGGAGCTGGGCAAGGTGACTCTCCAAGTTGCCATTTTTCCCTCAGCCCCAGGAGTGCTCCCTCAACTCCTTCACAGGGACACATCCATGGTCCTTCTGGATCTGCCTTTCCACTGCCTCCCCTCCTGCAGGTGTCTTGCAGCAACCCTCAGCCCTGAAACAAGTGACAGTGGCACAGCTGGGTGCCTCCTCAGGCCAATACTCCTGCAAATTGTCTCTGAGAGTCTTGTATTTGGTGGTGGCACCTGGCTGCACACCGATTTCTGAGGCCACCATTACAGAAGGGAACTTAGTTGTTTATTATAGGTATCTGAAAGCACAGCTCGCAGGGAACCCACCAGCAGCAGTGACATTTGACCAAAGAAAGGCATTAATGGTTATTATTACTAATTGTTGTTATCTTCGCTTTCTCAGATGAGACGAAAGCTTGGCTTGATAATCTAATGGAATGCGTCCTCTTAGAAAATAAAAAACCTTTTTGTCTGCTTTTCTAAGGACCCAAAGCTTAAACAACAGCATTATCTATCCATCCATCCACCCATCCCTTGCTCCCCAGAACAGGCTACTTGCTTTGGCAAAGGGATAAATATATTTAAATATCTTTTTATATTTGAAACATAAACTAGGAAGAAGAGAGAGTCAAATTAATGCCTCCTCCAAGAGAAAACTTGCTGTTGTTTGTTCTGTTTGATTTGGGGCATGTGCATTGGCAGCCAAAACCCCAAAGCACATGCTGCCCCTGGCAGGCAATAGTGAGGGGAGAAGCAGAAGCCAGCAGTACTGAGGGGACTTTGTGGTGACAGACAAGGAAGGTTACTTACTCTGAGGTGTATCTGGAAATAAGGACAAAAATCTGTAGAAATCTCTCGAAGCTTTACAAAGCCTGCTGCTCTTGAAACAGCTTTCTTTTTTCCAGTCACCCAAGACCATTTACCTTAGCAGCACCGCCATTATTCAGAAATTTCCATATCGCCTCATGTGGGGATGTCTTCTGCTGCAGGTCCCACTGATCAAACCTACTCCTCATGGTCTGTGTGGAGGTTCCAGGCCCACCCATGGAGTTTGGGTCTTGCACAAAACCCAGCTTGGTAAGTGGTTTCCTCTTTCTTCTTTTATCCAAGCAAACCCTATGCCAGAGGTCAGCCAGTGCCTCTTTGCAGATATTTGTAAATTTTTTTTTTGTTCTTATACTAGCTCCTAGGACAAATCCACTGACAGCTGCCAGATTTAACTATTTATTTGCATAGTGCATTGGGCCTGATAGGGAGTTTTGTTCACCTTGGCAGGGTCCGGCAGACTGAGTTTCACTGTGGTCTTTCTGAAAGGACGCTTGTCCCACATCCCAGCACCTTGTCTTCTATGGGGTCGAGATGCTGCTGCTAGTGGCAATGGACATCTACGGAGCTACAAGGACACCCAGAACAGCAGCAGCAGGGAGAGCTGTGGCCAGACCAAGGATGTCCGCATCCTCCACAGCAGATCGCTTTAAAAGAAAAGGAGGTGGGAGAAGGAATGATGAAGCCAGTGTGGGAGTGTGGACAGCTGAGAGTGGTAAAAGTGGGACTTGGGCTCTGTGTTGGCTAAAGACTCTGCCTGGCACCTGAAATGTGGGCATGTGACCCTTTAGGTACTTTTGATGGTATCAACATGTGGCACAGACACGCAGGCTTGATGAGGCCTTGCACTGAGCCCCCTTCTCAACTCTGAAGGTGCTGTCCCTTCCCTGGGCAGGGTATTGCATGCATATAGTGCATACGTATGTGTACATGTGTGCCTATCTCCCTATATGGAGCAGCAGCACCGGGATACCTGAGCGAAGGGTGCAACTCAGGGGAAGGAACCGCCTTTCGCCTGAGGCGAAAGGATTTCTAAAAACTAATTCCCCAAAATGAGTGCCAAAAAGCTAATGAGCTTTGCTTCCCCAACTCCTCCACCAAGACATCCCCCCCTTCTTGGGGTGCTCACGTGGCAGCTGGGCTCACTGCAGCTCTGCTCCTCCGCACGTGGCCTTCCCCTGTGAGGTGCCATTTGCCAGAAGGCTAGGTGCTAAGTAGGGAGAAAACGTGAGAAAGACTTTTGGGATCACCAGAAGTTGTGCTGCCCTGGGCAGGAAGGACACCTAGAGCTGTCTTTGTGCATTTCCCTGCTCTGGAAATGCTCTGGGAGCCTGGGCAGAGCCAGCTTCCAGAGCTCTCTGAACAAGCCTTGGCAAGAAGCAGAGCCCAGGAGGTGCCAAGAGCAACAATAAACCAAGGTGTTTAAAGCATGATGGGGAAATCCAAGGACAGCGATTGCTGGGCCTCTGCCAGGGTCCGTGGGAGACCATTGGGTGGGACAGCAAGGAAGATACGCGCTCATCTGGCTGCTTCCTACTCAAAATGAAGAGGCTGGCTGTATGGACCTCATCTGTCCGTCGGCCATCCCTTCCCATGCTCACTCACCTCTCCTGGGAATGATGTGTCCCCAGGCAGGAGCAGGGATACTGCAGCACTGTGGTCCAAGAGGTCAGAGCCCAATGGACAGATAGAGGAGTCAGCTGAGCCTGGGCTGCGGGCTGAAAGACAACAACCAATCCCCCAGAAGCCTGGGCAGTCTGGCTGCTGCTGATCCCCAGAAGCCAAGATATGAAAGCCTGGGTCTTGAACAGGAGAAGATCAAGCCTGCTGAAAGCCTCTTTTGAAACACTTCTGCTGTATTGAATCCCCACCACACATCCCAGGGGCAACATCCAGCCGTGTTGCAGTTATCCTCAAGCTGTTTGGCTGAGGAAAACTAAGTCACTCTCGCTCCCGCGGAGGCAAGACTTTCCCTCTCTACCTCTGAGCTTCGCTGGGGTACAAACGGGGGAGCGTGTCTTGCTATTCAATTAGAGAAACTATGCAGCTCTTCATCCTTCCCAACCGTCTGCCTGGAGGGCCCCAGCACTAGTGAAAGCCCACAGCTAAGGCAGATAGAGGAAATCCGCAGAGAACAAGGGAAATACACCAAAGAGCACCTCCAGCGCTGAGTATTTTTCGTGTTCCAAGCAAGCCAAATCTACTCTGGCATCTGGGTTTAGAGATTTCTATCCCAGCCCTGGGTAAACATCATTTTTGGGAGGATTAATCCAGATGGTAACGAATAACCCTATTTCCTGGGACTTTCCACTATGTCTGTGCCTCCCGAGGCTCTCAGGAAAAAGTTTTCTGGGGTGCTGCCATCCATAAGCTAAACTGCAGTGAGGAGCACCCATGGAAGGGGCAGTCTTGGGAGCTGCCAGGGCGAAGACTGTTGCAATGGTGAAGGAGTCAGCTGGAGCTGTCATCTCGTCTGATCCCTGGTCTTGCTGCACCTGGATCTGCTTTCAGGAAACAACAGCCCTGCCCTGGGGGCACCAGGATCTGCTGCTCTTGCCTGGAGGGGGAACTGCAGAGAAGCAGGAGGTGAGAATCCATCTGGGAAGGGAGAGAGGTTATTTGGAATGGATGGGCCTGTCCCATCCTGGGGAGAAAGGGTGAGGCTGGATGAGACATGGCACAGAGCTCCTGAGCTGTGCCCACAGCTTTCCAGAAAGCCCCAAGAGCTAGCTGTCCACAGGACCTCTGCCCAGAGCCACCCTACAGGCACCCAACCAAGTCTGTTCAGCACCTTCCTCCACCCCACACCAAATGGCTGCCTGCTCCAGCTGGCGCTCCTGCGGCCTTTCCTCCTCCACTTCCCTCCCACCAGTCACTCCCATCCAGCCCTCTTTTACCATTTATTTAGCACATCACTTTCTGCCCCATGTTTCCCCTGGCAAATGCCCTCCACCCCAGCCAGTGACCAGCACACCTCCCCAGGATACAGCTCCTGCAAGGCAGGAACTGTCTGCTGCTCTCTGTGCACAGGACACAACACGACACAGCCCTGTTCTTGGTTGCAACGGTTGCAGCAAACACAATTAAGAGTGATGACAGCATTTGCATCACCTGCTGTCACTGCCCAGAAATATTTCCCTATAGTGTGGGCAGACAGACTCAGTCACAGAATTGCTTAGGAATCCCATCTGCAGCTTGTACGCTTTTCAAGGCAAGCTCCCTCTGCCAGGCTGCTGTGCGATAGCATTAAAGGTCTTTAGTAGGAAGCCTTCCCTCCACCTCTCAGGGGTCTACCCCTGCTCCTCTCAATCCTCCATCAGACCTGGATCCTTCCTGGCTGACCTGGGGCTCTCCCCATTGTCTTTGTATCTGCAGAAGTTGCTAGGAGGATCTGAATATGGAAGTCACCACTCCTTTCCCTGCCTCTTCAAAATACAAGTTTGTTTTCTTCAATGAAGAAACACCGGTGAGGAGGGGTTTACAGCTGAGGCTCAAACCTGCAAGAAAAACACTGTTGTTTTTTCCTCATGCTTTGTTTGCCTTGCAATTTGACAGTTGTGGTCCCCATTGTTCTGGAAAAGCTACACTCGCTCTTGCCAGCATGGCCTCAGTACTCTGTGGAGGGTAAAACTGATGCCTCTCACATTATACCTACTCAACAGATGCACCTTAGAAGTGCACTGGTCTCCTCGTTCCCTCTGCACTACGAGCTTGTCTTCAGCCTCTCCTCCTATGACCAGAAGGACACGAGTCCTTGTGTCTGTATCCAGGCACACTGGGGAGATGTGTAACAAATCTCCTCTCCTCAGGGCTCACTGGACATGACCTTCTGATCACTCTACCAGTTTACACAGCAGTAGCAGGGTGTCTCCATGGGACTTCCTTGTCTTTGCTGCATCTCCAGTTTTGGCTTTATCAAGAATCCCAGGTTAATCTCCATCATGATGGATTTGAAAAATAAAGAAAACAGCTTTATTGATAAATGTTTTCACATTGACCTCTTCCCCAAGTGCGATCTTCACCACACAGCATCCTCTCCAAGGGGAATCGGCACAGATGCTTCTCACGGCCCAAGGTGCATGCGAATCAGTGGGTAGAGCTAAGGGCATTTTCCCTGGCAGGGTGCATGCTGGCAGGCAAAAGAACTGGCTGACCCAGTTAAACAGAGCAGTCTACACAGCAGAATGACCTCTGTGCGAAGGTGATTACAAGACCTGATTACTGGAGGTTTCAAAACACAGGTTACCCAAACACCTGAAACTATGTGTTAATGCAGAGCGTGTAGATTCTTGGTGCTCTGGGGAAAGAAAAAAAAAATCTTAAATACACCTAAAGTTCAGCAGAACTGTATGTCTGATGAAGAACTGCAGAATCTGTTAATACAAACATGGGCAATTTTCCACTCAGCAAGAAGAGCAGTAGATTGTATTTAAAGATGGGAGAAAGCGAAAATGACCCAACGCTTGAAGTGCTCCTTCTGCTTCCCTTCTTACAGCAGGGAAACCTGAAACCAAGATAAAAAGCCTTTGCGGGCTATTTGAAAAATGCAAGCACACACTGGATCAGGAGAGGGTTTAAAGTGCACACTTTTATTTTCTATTACAAAGGCTAAAAGAAGCAAGTTTGGTTTTTTTTATTTAAGAACAAAACCAAAAATGTTGTTAAAACATCTACATTATTATCCTGATACTAGACCTTATGAAAGATACTAAGTTCTTTTTTAATAGTAAAGCGTGGTATTCTTAAATTATATTAATACAAAGACATAGTAAAGGACTCGAAATCATTACTACCCAGCTCAGAACTGCAGCATCCCCTTGCTATCTTTTCCTTTCACTTGCTAAAATCCATCCATTTTTGACATACAGTTTCATACAAGCTAAGTAGGGTATTTTTTGGTTTTTTTACTTCCCCCTGTACAGGCCAGGTTAACTCCAATACCAGCGTCACTTAAATCCCTGCCCCTACCAAAGGATTTGGGAAAAGATTTTCACTAAGTCCTTCAGCATTTAACAAGTTGATCTAAATCAAACTCTCAACTCTGTGTGAGTTTGTGTGTCTGTGGTGATTTTACAGGATATGAGATTTTCTTCTGATGTTACAAAATTAAAACATCACTTCTTTTGTTAATAACCCTTGAATTTGATTCTGCACTGCAAAATTTTCTTCTTCTCTCACATGAATGAAGAAAAGAGAGAGTTATCAGGGAGTCTTGTGAATGCACCGCTAAAGCAGCCCTACAGCTTGTGGTTTATCTGTTGCAGAGCCGTGAGCACGGAGCAGTTCTGCTGAGAGTACGTAACGTGCTGAAGAAAACCCTCTTGGCTTGATAATGCGAGCCTGGGAAGTCAAGTGTGAAGTTTCCTGCCTTTCACAATGTCCCTTTAAATAATATAAGCAAAGCCTTATCATTAAAACTTTACTCGCTAGTTAGCAGTATAATACTCTTTCACTGAGATGGGAATGCGAGGACATCCTAGGGGGTTTCAAAAATGTGAACAGGGAAACCTGTCCCATCTCAAAATTTATACCTATCTATATAAAACCCTCCCCTCTGTTATTTCCCTTTCCCTAACCCAAATAAAAGTCTTCATATTTAAACTGGAGATGCTGCGTTTCCTGGCCCGAGTCCTTTTCCTTTACCCTCATTTAAAAGATTCCTTCGATACCACACACATATAATATTATATAGAGCGATATATTTAATACCTGTGTATATATGTTTCATGGGAGGGGTCACATATATACACACTAAAACAAGTCTGGTGACAAAGTACTGCAACACCACGGACCAGGTTATCATATCAGGGAAAACAAAAAGAGATACTAGACGCAACCCCCGTGACCGTGGGCCTCCCTCACCTCACGCACGCCTGCCCTCTCCCCGCCTCGGCCCCAATCTGAACCTCCAAAGCCCCACAAAGCAGCTCGGCTCTCATGGCAGAGGTGGGGAGAGGGGACAGTGACCCACTCTGTAACCTAAACAAGTTATCGTATGAGAAATCACGGCGCAGCGAACGCTAGAGTCACACTAGAGATGCAGATTTGTTTTAAAAATAAAAACACATTCCAATGTTCCTCAACCCAAATTCACTTCCTTGGCGTCTCTGCCCAAGAAGAGCAGAACAAGATAACCCAGGAGCTGATGCCTACCTCCTCCCCTGTCTCTCTCTGTTTATAACGTTGACCAGTTGAGCACAAGGAGCACCAGGAGAAGGTACAATCCGGGCAGTTCAGGGCCAGATTGTATTTACCACAGACACATCACTGCCAGCCCCAAGGGCTCCGAGCTTGCTGTCCTGGGAGACTCTATATGAAAAATACATCCCCTAAAAAGGCTGGGAGGGAGATGTATTTGTATTTGAGTGGATGGTGCCATCCATGCATGCAAAACTGCAGAGCACAGCTGGACTGCAGAAGAGAGAAGGAGAGGGAAGCTCAGGACAGGACACACGTTTACTTCTTACAGGATGAGACCGCCAGAAAGGACAAGGCTGGCATACAGAGCAGTATTCACCGCTGCCACTTCAAAAGCCAAAAATCCCAGCCCAGAGCTCAGCAGCACTGGTTCCCCCATCATGGCACACATCAGGCAGGACCTAGGAGCAGCCGCATGGCCAAGTCCCACTGTGCCACTCAACCTCCACCGCGATCCCTGCCCTGGGTTGCATCCTGGCTGCACTGTGCATCCGCAAGCTCCCTGCCTCGGCTCTGAGGAGGAGTGGGCTGGACCCCCAGTGCTTGTAAGCGCCCTTCCAGCTGGATTCCCATCAGCAAAGCATCGCCCATGCTGCTCGACAGTGTCCTTTTAAATGGGTACCCACCCAGTTCTTCTGGCAGTGCACAGAATGAATGCATCTCTAAATAACCAGTAACACACGCCATTTAAAGAGCAAGAAGGGAACCCCGTCACCTCCCTTCCCTCTCTTCAGAACACAAGCTGACACAGAAATCTCTGACTCCTTCCCCCTGACTGATACTGCTGCGTGGAGTACGGTGACAGAGGGTGTGTCACAGTCTCCACTACACTTTCTAGATGGCTTCAGTCTTACTTGCACCAGTCATACCAGCCAAAAGAACAAACCAAAACTACCCAGCCTGAATACCTGTTGCACACTGAGAAAGACATCTAATGAGGAGTCACCTATTTGCTTTCTGGGTACAGTCAGCTGAAACAGTCTGAAGTCACCTACAATCCAGTTCCCGCTGCTGCAAGTAGTTTTATTACTTTGCTGCGTTTAGCTACACTCTTTACACCATGCGGCTGTTACCCTCCTCAGCACCAGTTGATGCCTCAGGGCAATATTGACAGCAGGAGCTTAAGCCAAGATGTTTTAAGCCAGATCTAGTGGTTTTCCTTCTTCCGCACCTCAATTCCTAATTCTTCTGGTACTGAACTCCCAGGAGAGCAGGCCAGCCGCAGCAGCGTAAGTGGGGCTTGCTCTGCAGCACTGAGAAAAGGAGCACATGAACTTCATGGTCACCTTTTTATCTGATGTCTGGCCCTTTCTCTCAGCTTTGTCCTCCAGACCTCTGCAGCCACACTCCGAGTTGAAGGGCAGGAGAATGACACAAGAATAAATTCTCCAATTCGCAGCCCAGTACAGACTGGATTCATTTCTTTGAATGGAGGACAGCGAAAACAAAAAGATGGAGAGGAAGGAGAATTTGGGGGAAAGAAGAGAGAGAAGACGGATCACAAACTCAGTGAGCATGACGTTCGCTGGCCAAGGAGAATCAAATTCACGATTTCATTCACCACTAATAAATCATCATCTCATAATCTTAAAACGAAAGAAAATAAAAAGTTCTCTTTGCGAGACACAGATCTCGCTCTCCCTGCTACTGCCACTCTCGGAAAACCCGCCCCACGTTTCTCCAGCCAACTGGCTCCCCCCCAACCCTTACTATACGCCATCCCGCAATAGGAAGTTGTATTTCCCGAAGTCGTCATCCCTGGGGCAGAGCAGCATGTCCTTGCGGGCTTTGGCCAGTTTCTGTTTCAGCACCTCCCTCCGGTCTAGCCACTCCGTCAGCTCATCCTGGCCATGGGCATAGCGACACTCCTCTCCTTCAGGGCAGGCCTTGCTCTTCTGGAACCTGCCGGCACAAGGAGTGTGATCAGAAGGGCACCCCCAGGACAGAGTTTTGAGCTCCCCATCTGGGACACTAGATCGGGGCCCACCAAAACATGCTGTGAACTTTCTAAGGGTGAAGCAATTTTCCTACAAACCTGTGTGCAGCCAGGGTTTGTACAGAGGCCGGGCACAGAAACAGAGCAGCAAACAGAGCAACGTCTATGAGGGGATTTAGTTAACAGAAGTAAACCATGTGAGCTGGAACTGGACCAGCAGGGATGAGGAGAAACCACCACACGAGAGGAAATGCCAAGTAACAGCCACGAGAGACAGAGCCTTCTCTCTAACCAAAATGACATTTCTAACCATCACAAGCCTTCTGAAGACACCTCAAGGCGCTGATTCAGAGGGCATGAGACATTCAAACCATTTAATAAAGCACCTGGGATTCCCCCAAGCATCGGGCCAAAGAGACTGTTCAGAAGTCTGAGAGCTGAGAGCATCCTGGCTATGGAGGGCACAAGCACAGCCATGAAGCTCACTCTCCTTTTCTAAAGACATGTGCTCAGGAATGTATTTTTACCACTCAGGAGTGTGGCTGAGCACCTCTGGGGTCCAACAGCAGCCTCACCATCACCCAAACTTGTCAGCTCATCCCACTCCTCCTCCAAGCAGAAGTCCTTGTGGACTCTGTGAGAGGAGGAGGAGGTGGTGAAGGAGGAGGAGGGATGACAGAGGCCCTGGGCCTGTTGCCCCGTCCCTGCAGCAGCAGCACAGGAGGAAAATGAGAGAACGGTACCTTTCGCAGAGCCGGAATTCACCCATGGGGAAGCGGTAGCTCCAGCAGCTGGAGTCACTGTCTGAGGTGAAGACCTTCTCCTTATGCTTCTCTGACTGGATGTGCTGCTGCCATTGCTTCTTGCTGTTGCTGTTCTTCCCGCAGAGCCAGCAGTGGTAGCCCATCTAACCAGTGCAGACAGGGCAAAGGGCCCGTCAGTGTGTTAACAGTCCCACCCATCAGCCTTCCCTGTGCTGGCACTGCCTCTCCCCCTCTCCTTCCAGAGCATCCTGGAAGCTCCACTCAGTCTACGACCTCCTGCACTTCCCTGCCATGTCATCTTCAAGACACCGTGCTGCCACCAATGGGAAGCAGAGGAGATGCTTTGCTGAGGTCTACCTACAGCTCAAACAATCTCAGAGAACAGGGCAGCTCAGTTCCCTGACATGGTCCCTCCTGCCCCTACTGTGGCGCAGGTGGGATCTGACTCCAAGGCCCCCAGGTGCACAGGCAATGCAGGACTCTTCAGGAGCACAAACCCTTACACCAGCCACCACCCCTGGGCTATGGAGACACATCTGCCTCTAGTTTTCCCAGGCTCCTGACCCAGCTCTTCTCCAACCTTCTCCCTCTTTTCTGACAGGCCAGCAATGGCTTTGCCAGCTTTCCCAGGAGCATGCAGGAACCCTGGGGAGAGGCTGAGCCCACGCAAAAGGGAACCTAAGGTAGACTCCTACTGACTTGAAGATTAACAGTAAAGCCATTGCGGAGCCTTGGTGACCCTGGGTCAATCCCTTCCCGCCTCACCTGTGCTGCCCTTGCTGTGCTGTTCCAAGCTGTCCATTTAACCTACCATAAGGTCCTTCCCACAAGAGCAACACAGTCCCTGCTAGCTCACACAGGAGAGGGGCAGGCCGTCAGCACCAAGGACGAGGAGGGATGAAGGACAAGAGATCAGCTGATTACCATGATGTCAGCGTAGTCAGTGGGCATCTGGATCTGTTTCTCCCCTTCTCGCGAGGTGAGCGGTGTCCCCTCTCCAGGCTTCCCAGGATTGTGTTTCTTTAGCCACATGTCATAGGTCTGCTGCATATCTAGTACTGCACAAAGGTGACCCATGAAGTCACTCAGACAACCTCCCACACCGTGCACAAACTACAAGAAAAGGATGAATGCTGGGGCAGCCCTCCCCTCCCCTCTCCTGTGCAGCAGCACCTGCCGTCAGACTGAAGGCCTGTGCTCGGGAAGCCCTATGCCACCTGCCCAGATGAGAGGTCTGGGGAGAGGAACCAAATTCACACCACACTGCCTGGTGGGGCAAGGCGTCTTCTATGAGTCGAGGGACAGCTGTGACCACAGCCACACAAGGTATTCAGGAAGGAGGGAAAGTGCCCCGAGGTCTCCATGGAGTTCACCTCACAAGGGGATTCTCCAACAGGCCTGATTCTGCTTGACCTCAGCAGGTATCTCACTCCAGCCAGGGAGCTAAGGCAGGGGCTGGATTCAGATCTGTCCCTTCCCTCTAAGCCTAAGCTTCATCCTTAGCACTCAAGAGGGAGGAGAGCCCTTAAGCAAGCTGGCCACAGGAAGCACTGGGGAGGGGAGGAAGACCTAATGATAGCCTGCCCCAAGTTCAAAACCTGCCCAGAGGAGTGCAGTCAATGTCTCTTGGTGCTTTTGCTTTAAAACCCACTCAGGATACTAGTGGGAAGAGAAATTTTGGGTGGAAGCTTTGACTGCATATCTGCTTTTCCTTCCAAGATCAGCTCCTGAGACAGGCTATGGAAACATAAATGTTTGCAGACACCGATGTGATGCTCTAAGTGCAATGCATTAGTGATTTACACCGCACTAAATGGGTAATTGAGGAACTCAAGGCAATTGGGCATAATGAATGCAAATTCCCTTAAACTGAAACAACGCGGCTGTTTGAAGATTCACCTTCGTGCTTGAGCAAACACACCCAGACTGGTCTGATGTGCTTTAAAGGCCTGAGCAACAAAATGACTTGAACTGTAACCAATAACAGTGTTTGGCTCATCAGAGAGAAAGACCCTCCATCCAGACAAAGACTGAATAAACTCAGGGCAGGCCTGAAACTCTTCAAGCCTTCCAGTATCTCCCAACAGAGTTACGTGAGCACCTGGAGAACTGGGCCTTGCAAAGAACTTGCTGTTGATATGAAAAAACACGGACTGCTGCCAGAGAGCTGGCAGTCCGGGACATGGGCAACCCCTCAGCTTTCCCCCAAAAGGTAAGTTGGGAGCCTGCACAATTAATTCCAGACAAGCTCCTCCACAAATGCACCACCCAACGATGTTCTCATTCAGGCTCTCAAATCCACCCCTTTGAATACAATGCTATGAGCAGGGAGTGCCACAGCCCAGAGCACGGGATATGAGCAGAAATGGGCAAGAAAGCCAAGGCAGATACAAGACAGACAAGAAAGATACAGGAGCAGCTACAGGTCAGGACTGGTGCTTTGGCAGAGCTCCATACGGAGACAGGCCTGGGACAGTGCAGGCAACTGGAGGGACAGAATAGGGTGGATTCGAAGAGCTGCAGAAAGGTAGGGCAGCAAGGGAGCAATGCAAGACACGGGACCAATGTGCACTAGTCCCCGAGTGAGGGACTCAAGATATACATGCACATTTAAGAAGAGCAGCTCTAAATTACTGTAAATTACAGACCTGCCCCATAATCCCACCTAAGCTCACAGTACCAGCTCTATCCAGCTCCATCTCTGTTGTCAAGAGTATGTCTTAACAGACCTTGCCTCCACTGCCCAAACATCCTCTTCCCTCTCCCCAAACTCCCTGGCCCATATTTCCCCCACTCACTTTTATTTTCCTTCATGAAGGTCCACATGTCTCTCTCCTCAGGGCTGTGGGCGAAGGAGCAGTTGCCCACATACTGGCATTTCCTGCCATTTTGTGCATGGATACACAGCTGTTAAAAGACAGAGAGCAAAGCTTAGCATCTGCACAAACGCTCCTTGCTAGAGGGGAAAGTGGGTTCAAAAAACCAGTCGGGACACTAAATTGCACACAGGAAAGGTCACAAACAGGACACTTCATACGTCATTAACTCAGGCTTCTTTTCCTCAAACCCCTGATGACACAAAGGGTAAGTTTCCCCCATAAACATGCAGGCAGCTCAGTTCAGCACCTGGCCTCTCTCTTGTTGCCATTTCCATAGGCAACTGGCTCCAGGTATGCTTAGCACTGGCCCTGGGGGAGACAGCAGGGAGCAACCTGGATCGACCCGACAGTGTCTCCTGCTGGTCACGTTGCTGGTCCCCAAAAGTGACTCATTCTCCAGCCATCTCCAAGCGGGAGATGTGGCCTTATGGGTTGCTTAGACTGCACTAGCATGCACGTAACTTTACCTCCCAGCTACCAACAGCATCATTGCTAGAGAAAATGAAGAGCTTTCCAAGCATCATATTTACTGATCATCCCTTCTCCCCCAGTCCTGCCACCAGAGGAGGACAGCAGTGTGGAGATCAACAGGCCCACACAAACTGAGGAGAAGAGACAACACCGTTCCTCTCTGGCTGGGGTTGGGTGGGAGCTCAGGCAATGCACACACTTGTACGGCAACCTGCTTTGCTGCATGATCTGCGACTCACCTGCTGGCATCATCTCCTACTGCAGGAGCTGTAAATAACTCTTGCTCCCTTCCCCAGCTTCTAGCAATTGTCCTGCAACTGGAAAGTGCTCAAGACCTCACACGTGGCCTTGCGCCTGCCCATGGACTAAGGGGGAGCAGATCCCATAGGGTAGGGTGAGAGGAGCTTTCTCCTTTCAGGGAGAAAGGAAAGGAGAGAGAGAGAGAAACTAGCAATCGCCATATTCAGGGCTGGGGTTGGATGTTGGATATCTGTAGTTTTCCTCACAGCACGTGGCTTTTTAGCTGAGTTCTTAGTTTTGCTTTCAAAACACTGTGAGCAAGTTTCACAACCTACAGCGGCACAGCCACAGCAAAGGCAGGGATAGGCTTCTCCCAAGCGCTTCATCTTGCCTCTCACCCACATTGAGAAACCCTGACCTAAGGGGAGACTTAAATCTCATTCCCAAACCTTGTGCCAACCACTTCTTGAGACAGTGACTGCATTAACAGCAACATCAGAAACTCGCATATGTGCAGAGAGTGGTTTAAATGGGTGCTGCTCCTTTTTCTGCTCCACCCTTTTGCTGGATGTGTTTGAGAACTTGCTGCCATCAATCTGGCCTTGCCTCCCACCTCAGCCAACATGTGCCTGCGTCCCTGGCAGTTCTGTAAGGGACCAGCCCTCAAATCACTGCACCATGGTGGGAGAGAAGAGGAAGGGGCACCTGGCCATGTTGGCCACGGGGCTTACATCATATTGCTGTGGGAAGTTGCGGATGGAAGGCAGTGGTCGGACAGACACCCATTTCTTCTTTGCTTTGGACATCACCAGCAGGACTCGACGTTCCTTCGTCCAACTGAAGAAGAGAGAATAAATCAGAAAGGCAAAAGGAAGAGCAGAACAAGGTTTTATTTTCCTCAGAGACCCTTAACTATTGAGAGATGACCAGATCCTCTGGTCCAGCTTGTCCCTGCACTGTCTGGATGCTCCCAGACACGTACATTTGTGACAGAGAAGCTACAAGAAGGGTGTTTTTGAAGGATTTCTCCCTGTACTTATCACATATTTCCTGGGGTATGTCTTCTCATAAAGCCACAAAAGTCTCCCCCAAGTCTCACATGGCATCACCATGGATTACTAAACAGCTGCATTCCACCCTTTGACACAGCCAATTCCTGTGCAATCAGATCCATGAAAAACTTTGGGAATATTTTCTGCTTGAAAGGTGTAGTAGAAATGCAAGTCGTTACAAGCACCGTCTTGTGAACAGGTGCCAGGAAGTATTAATTCTCCTGCAGCACCAGCAAGCGATCACCAGGAGATGCCCTCGGCAAAACCCCCATCTCTATTCAGTGGGTGCACAAAGAGGTGTTATCCTTCCCTTTCCAGGAAGTGATCCTCACCTGCTCACTTCCTCCAGCAGCTGCTGCTTCTGTTTCTTTTTCATCAAAGGTCTTACATTTGCAATAGGACGCTGGACTGTGCCTTTGTGGCTTGTGTTATGGGAAGTGAAGTCCCATAAACCCTTCCATCCTATCCTGCCAGGCTACCTGGGCAAAACGTGCCACAGAGCCAGTGGTGCCTTCCCAGCTGATGTTCCTCTTCTATCACACCAAACATCCTCACAGGCCCCAAGGAGCCAGGAGGTGCAAACAGACAAGACATGTCAGAGAAGAGCAACCAAAGCAATGAAAGAGCCAAGGAAACTAATTTAAAAGGAAGCAGAATACCTTGAATCATTGCTAATGTGACCTGACAGACATCTGTAAACAGTTAGGAGTATAAACAAATGCAGAGGAGAACTATCTTAGTGACCCTCCTAAGAAGAAATGATAGCAACTGGGAAAAAAGGGAATTCTGGAAGCTGGACTGCACACACCAGAGTAACAGTCTGCATAATGCTGGCAGCAAATACAAACAGTAAAGAAGACAGCTGGAAACTGGAAAACAGCCATCTGTAATGCTTGCTATAGTGACAAACACCCTGAGCAGCAAGAAGCTACTAGGAAACTGCATAGCCTCTTCCAAAGAGGCCAAATGAAGCCCTGGAGAAGATAAGAGGAGAAATTCCTGCCCTTGAGGAGCGGTGGGGGAAAGAGAACATTGCATTGCTCACCAGTGGCGGGCTTTGGCACTACAGTACTTGAGGTCTTTATCTGGCTCCACCAGCTGCCCGTTCCTCCAGCACTGGCCACACACAAATTTCATCTGGAGGTCAAAGGTGCTTGATGTGGGAGCCCGAGGAGAAGCCTGGGGAAGAGAACCACAACCTCAGGTAAACAGAGCCAAAATGCACCCCCCCCAACTGACACAGAGACACTGGCAGCTCCCCGCATGGCTGCATGCCAGCGACAAGCCCGATTAAATCAGAAACAGCCCAGCTCTCCTTTGCCAGTGTTAGCTGGTGGCCCGTTGAGATACCAGACAGGAGCAAAACCACCGCTTGCTTCAGCATGATTTCCTGGGCTTTGACGTCTGGCCAAAAGCACAGCCAGCCTGGCAGCTTCAAGCACTGACCAGGGCTGGCTGCAAAACCCCTGCAGCGTACCTCCATGTACAGACAAGCTCTGCGAGACCTGCCCCAGCACTTAATCCCCGCTTCCCCGCAGGGAGGGCAATCTATGTCCCCCTTGCTACCCATGGACAGAGCTCAGTCACACAGACAAGAAAGCCCCCTTGGGAGGAGGACAGGCTGTGCCACAGTGCAAGACCCACCACTCCCACTTTTGGACCAAGAGGCTCATGTCACGTCCAGCATTTGACATAGTGAATTCAGAGACGGGTCTGGGTTGTTAATACTCTTCAAAGCCATTTCTGGGCAGGTTTCCATCCTTCACAGTTCCTTTGCACCTTGCCTCACAGGCAGTTAATCATGATCTCTGGACAGAGGTACAACTGTTAATGCACATCTTCCATATCCTCTCAGCCACTTAACTTCATAGAATCATAGAATCATAGAATGGTTTAGGTTGGAAAGGACCTTGAAGATCATCGAGTTCCAACCCCCCTGCCATAGGCAGGGACACCTCCCACTAGACCAGGTTGCCCAAGGCCACGTCCAGCCTGGCCTTGAACACCTCCAGGGATGGGGACTCAACAACCTCTCTGGGCAACCTGTTCCAGTGCCTCACCACCCTCAAAGTGAAAAACTTCTTCCTAATGTTCAATCTAAACCTGCCCTCTTCCAGTTTGAAGCCATTCCCCCTTGTCCTGTCACTACATGCCCTAGTAAAAAGTCCTTCCCCAGCTCTCCTGTAGGCCCCCTTTAGGTACTGAAAGGCCGCAATAAGATCTCCCCGGAGCCTTCTCTTCTCCAGGCTGAACAGCCCCAACTCCTTCAGCCTCTTCTCATAGGAGAGGTGCTCCAGCCCTCGGATCATCCTCGTGGCCCTCCTCTGGACACGCTCCAACAGGTCCACTTCATTGAACTTCATTCAACCTGTCCCCTTGAGAAGGCTCTTTTGGGATTATGACTAACAGATTGTGGAGGGGAAAAAGAATGGAGCCAGTCCCGTGTCACTGCTGCCTCATGTTTTCTGAGCACATCTCCGGAAAGCCATTTACATTTTGTACCACCACTGGAAGACACGAGGCTGGTGTCTCCAGTTCAGTTCCAAACCAAAGAATAAACCTTACTGGATGTCAGTGGCCCTGGGTACAGGAGTATGTGAGGGTACAAGCAACAACCTAAAAGTACACCCTGGTCATCAAGACGACCATCAATCACAGAATCCTAGAATGGTTAGAATTGGAAGGGACCTTAAAGATCATCGAGTTCCAACCCCCCTGCCATAGGCAGGGACACCTCCCACTAGACCAGGTTGCCCAAGGCCACGTCCAGCCTGGCCTTGAACACCTCCAGAGATGGGGCATCCACAACTTCTCTGGGCAACCTGTTCCAGTGTCTCACCACCCTCACAGTAAAGAATTTCTTCCTAATATCTAATCTAAATCTACCCTCTTCCAGTTTAAAACCGTTATCCCTCGTCCTGTCACTACACTCTCTGATAAAGAGTCCTTCCCCATCTTTCCTGTAGGCCTCTTTTAGGTACTGGAAAGCCGTTAGAAGGTCTCCCTGGAGCCTTCTCTTCTCCAGGCTGAACAACCCCAACTCTCTCAGCCTGTCCTCATAGGAGAGGTGCTCCAGCCCTCTGATCATCTTTGTGGCCCTCCTCTGGACCTGCTCCAACAGGTCCATGTCTTTCCTGTGCTGAGGACTCCAGAGCTGGACACAGTACTCCAGGTGGGGTCTCACCAGAAAGGAGTAGAGGGGCAGAATCACATCCCTTGACCTGCTGGCCATGCTTCTTTTGATGCAGCCCGGTATACGGTTGGCTTTTTGGGCTACAAGTGCACATTGCCAGCTGATGTTGAGCTTCTCATCAACCAACACCCCCAAGTCCTTCTCCTCAGGGCTGCTCTCAATCCATTCCCCGCCCAGCCTGTATTTGTGCTTGGGATTGCCCCGACAGAACCTTGCACTTGGCCTTGTTGAACTTCATAAGGTTTGCACAGGCCCACCTCTCAGCCTGTCAAGGTCCCTCTGGATGGCATCCCTTCCCTCCAGTGTGTTGACTGCACCACACATCTTAGTGTTGTCAGCAAACTTGTGAGGGTGCACTCAGTCCCACAGTCCATATCGCTGACAAAAATGTTAAACAGCACCGGTACCAATACCAACCCCTGAGGAACACCACTTGTCAATGGTCTCCATTTGGACATCGAGCTGTTGACTGCAACCCTTTGAGTGTGGCCATCCAGCCAATTCCTTACCCACTGAGTGGTCCATCTGTCAAATCCATGTCTCTTCAATTTAGAGACAAGGATGTTGTGCAGGACAGCGTCAAATGCTTTGCACATGTTCAGGTAGTTGATGTCAACGGGGTTACAGTGTAGACAGCCACCAAATTTGTCAAACACGATTTGCCCTTAGTGAAGCCATGCTGGCTGTCACCGAACACCTCTTTATTTTCCATGTGCCTTAGCATAGTTTCCAGGAGGATTTGCTCCATGATCTTGCTGGGCACAGAGGTAAGACTGACCAGCATGTAGTTTCCCTTTCTAAAAATGGGGTTAATGATTCCCCTTTTCCAGTCAGTGGGAACTTCATTGGACTGCTATGACTTCTCAAACATGACGGATAATGGCTTAGCAACTTCATCCACTCGTTCTCTCAGGAGTGCAGATGCATCTCATTGGGTCCCATAGATTTGTGCACCTTCAGGTTCCTTAGATGGTCTCAGTCCTGATCTTCTCCTACAGTGGGCTGTTCTTCATTCTCCCAGACCCTGCCTTTGCCTTCTGCAACTTGGGTGGTGTGGCTAGAGCACTTGCCCGTGAAGACTGAGGTAAAAAAGTCGTTGAGCACCTCAGCCTTCTCCATACCCCAGGTAACCAGGTCTCCCATTTCCTTCTGGAGAAGGCCCACATTTTCCCTAGTCTTCCTTTTACTACTGACATACCTGTAGAAGCTTTTCTTGTTGCCCTTGACATCCCTGGCCAGATTTAATTCTATCAGGACTTTAGTTTTCCTAACCTCATGCCTGGCTACTTGGACAATTTCTCTGTATTCCTCACAGGCTACCTGTTCGAAGCACAACGGTCACGTACCAGTAAAACAGCTCTCTGACTGTTAACCACATAAGTAGCCCATCCGAGCTGCCACGTCTCAACTTCTAACCCTGAGCAGACAGGTAAAACATGTCCCTGAGGAGGAGGCTTCTGCCAGCAATTGATTAGCAGTAGCGTTGACCCTATGTGCATCCCTTGGCAAAGGGAAAACAGCAAGCACAGGCAGTGCAGAATCAAAGCATCTCCCAGGAAACGCCACATAAGCTATTGACTACCACTCTGCATCCTCCAGGCCCAGTCTTTCAAAGAGGCAGAGCTGATGCACAAAGGGTCCCTCATCGCTGTGAAAAGCTGACTGGAGACCTGACCTTTGCCTCTGTGCTGACTACAAGAGGCCATCACTGCCCTGGATGTCCCAGCAAAAGGACCCTTCCAGACAACCCTTATCTCTCTTGAAAAGCAGTGGCAATTCTGGCCTACTCGCCTGCAAAACAGCCTTTCTGGTGGCATCTGGTACACGCCTTGTTCATCTGTCAGCTTTCACCAGTGTTGGTGATCACCAAGAACACATCAAAGCAGCCGGATGAGCAGGGTTGAGACCTGGGATATCACAGAAGGCAGTAAGACGTCTTCCTCTCAGATGTGTGGCCTTTGAACAGTAGTTTTAATCTCCACTTGTCTCCAAAGAAAATTACACTATAGCTCACCACTGACCCACCAAACCTATAAGCCTGAGGTAACATAATGGCACTGCTGGCATATTCCCTTTTATCAGCCCAGTGCTATCTGCCATATAATCCTCCAGGTGACAAGATCTCTCAGCACAGCCAGGAAGGTTGGCTCAAATTTACTGACCCAGCAAAACAAAAAATAGAGTGGCTCCAAAAGGCACAATAGGTCAGAGACAAAGAAAATGTTTCTCAGCTAATTCTGGTGATCTGGGTTGCTTTTTCCACAAATTCTTAACAAAAAGAAGCATTTCCTCATCAGAGTCATGCAAACTGCTGGTCAATCCAGTGGGCATGTATGCTCCCAGGGGATTAGGAGCCAAGCGAAAAATCAAAGCTGCTGTTGTTGCTGCTACATGACTGCATTTGTAAAGGCAAGACACATACCTGGCAGGCTGCTGATAACCAACAGTGTGGAAATTAGTATCACATGAGGCTGTAGCAGATGAAGCCAGGCAAAAGTGCCTCGGGCTGTGGCACCACCTCTTGCTATGAAGCCAGACAATATAGTGTTAGCTATGCACCATGGCAACCAAATAAATAAAAGTCTTTGGCATGACAGCTCTCTACTTTAGGCTTTGCAGAAAGCAACAGCCCCAGCATGGCCACTTGTGTCTCCCAACTTCAGGAACTCCTCTCAGCAATACTGAAATGCTCTCTGGAGAAGCCACGTGCCTCGGGGGACCATATGAGGAGCCCAGGTTACTCAGCCTAACTGAGTGAGCTGTACTTAGGTGCAAGTACCCTTTATTAGAGATGTTCTTTTCATCTCCATGCTTAAATCGCTAATTCTGAGGCCACTTTTTATGGGGGTTCTGTAGCTGGCTAGTGGAGTAAAAACAGAATAGTCCTTGAAAAGAAGAAAAAATGAGGGTTAAACCCCCTCAATTCCTAGGGATGCGATGGGAGGACACCCAGATACCTACAACAGTCTCTCCTGCTGACTGCGTCTTCAATTTGTAGCCACTGGGTTTACTCCTACAGCAGCCTCTATAGGGCCAAATTTGTGGGGCCAAGCATGAGATCCCTGGCAGGTGTTTAGCAAGCAGTGTATCTTCATCTTCCACTTCTTGCTAAGTCTCCAGCTCCAGTCATAGCTGCTGCCTGCCTCTTTTCTCCACAACCGGATACCCCCAGCTGCTAACTGAGTCCAGCTGGCAGCTGTGACAAAACTGCAGCAAAATCCCTGGGAGTGACTTTGCTTCCGCTGACCAGAGGGTGCCGGGGTGAGCATGGATCACACGGGATGGTGGGAAGGAGGGGTCTGCTTTTACAGCACTCCTGGGAAGTTGTCTTTGCCAGGCAGCCAACTTCGAAAGCTGGAAGGACGCTGAGAAAACTCTGAGTCACGTTAGCCTGCTTGGACAGGAGAAAATAATGGCAAAAGTAAACATCTCTCAATAGATACGTTAGTCCTGCCCCCGGGGTCTTCGGCAGCAAGCCAGTGTCTCATCCCGGAGCACAGCCCTCTGGCTGAGTACGTGCTGATGCCAAAGCCACGGTTTGCTATTGCAAACACATGCGTCTGACTGACTTGACTCTGTCTCTCTGCCCGGTGTCAGTGCCAGGCTGCCAATCCCTACAGACAACTGATGGTGCCACTAGTAGGCTTTTTCTGACTGTACCAAGGCTGCTGCTTCGCCTCTGCATAAACCAATGCCCTGGAAAGGTGGAGGGTGCAGTCCAGCATTTGTGCATTTGTGGGGCACAACCACACTTTGACATTGGCAATCATCCCTAACACTGCCCACAGGGCCCAGAAACTATAGCTCTTTGCCCATCCCCTGACAGCTGATGTAGCAGGCGCTGGCATTTCTCTCTGATCCTCTGCACCCTGCGAGCCCCAACAGCCAGAAATTAAACCCTCGCTCACCATCCAGATCCCACGTGCTTCAGAGGACATGCTCTGACCATGCCTGCTGAACAATTTGTTCTTCCAACAACAGCATCTCCAGACAAAGGTGAATTTGAAGCTGCAAGGCTTACAGGAAAACAGCTGTCCGTCTATCTTTTTTCATCCCCAGATTATGCACAGAGAATGGCAAGACAGAGCTTTCTGGAAAATGCAGGCGGATCCACAGCAGGCAGGACAGAACCAGTCACTAGACTTCACTCTCCATGGGCCAGTGATTGCTGATATAAATCCAACTACTGTCACAAACTGCTGCAAACTCAAACTTAGTTTCCTCCACTGTGGAGATGCAGGCAGCTGCCTCTGTTGTCACACCAGGTAGAAAGAGATCATAGCCAGCTCTGTCTGCAGGGACCCACTCAGATCATCCAGGCTCACTTCTCATATAATACAGTCTGTCGAAACTCATCCTCTCAGCTTCCTGAGAGGTTAGAACATATTCCTTAAGCAAGTAAGACAGCTTTGGGAACTACAGAGACCTTGGTTACTCTGACCGTTGCTTCCCATTCCTCTCCTCCAGCTATTTCAGACCACAACAGCAGAACGGGCCACACAGGTATGTTGCTGAGCATCTCCCCAAAGATGACTCCATCTCATGCAGCACGACCAGCACATAGGTGGACATAGAGCCCACTGCAAGCATCAGTGCAGTCACCTGCATGCTTCCTATTGGGCTAACCCATGCCCATCAGACCTGCTTTTCCCCAGCACCAGTGCTGTACAGCCTTTAGAATACTTCTGCTGGCCTGCAACCTAGCCAAAAAAAAGCTGCTACACACCACATGAGTGACTCAGATCCCTTTGCTATAAAACACCTCCTCCGCAGGGTGCTCTCAGGCTGTACTCAGTGCTGGTCTCTGCAGAGGGACTCCTGGGTGAAAGGTCCCAGACAAAGGTGAAGCACCCTTGCTCTGACAGCACGGCACAGGGCAAGGGCTGGCGAGCTCAGGCCTCCACAAGGGGAAAGAAAGCTGTCAAGTGGGAACAAAAAAGATTTACAACACTTTCCCCACCATTTTGCAGGAGAGAGAATCACTCCTGCGCCTAACAGCTTGCAAGGAGGCATGAAGTTTCTAATCTCATCAGACCTATCTTCTGAAAGTAATTAAAGAACAAAAAACTCCCTGTTCTAATGGCAAAACTGCTTTAATTCAACCTCAGCGCTGGGCTGGGAATCGTCCTCACTGGGTGGGCTCTGATCCCACACTACAGAACACCCTCTTGGGGAAAAAAGTATAAGGCAGTACCACCCATAGCCAACAGGCCGGAAGAAAGCAAATTAAGAGGTGCCCTTTGCTTATAACGCACCTCTCCAGAGAAAGCTCTTGGCAGTGCTGGAGGGTGTGGCCAGAAGCACCTTCTCCCACACCGGGAGACTGGTGGCACAAAGAGAGGCAAAGCTCACAGCCTCCTCCTGGCAAAGCACCACTAAGATCTCTGCCGAGCCTCAACAGCACCTGAGCTGAAAGTTCCACCCACTCCTGCGTTTAGAGCAATCCTTTGGTCATGAGTCATTTCTTACAGTCCTTCAAACTGCCATATTGTCCCATGGCCACTAAAGGGCAGCAGGACCCCTTTGAACCCCACTCTGTGTGGCCATTGTCCCCGGTTTCACCAGCAAGGTGTTGCACGAAGCACCATTCTCTGCACATTGCCCTCCCTGCCTTGGAGGCTTCACCCCACCACTGAACAGAGCAGATACAACGCTGCAAAACAAGGCACAAAGATCATCACTAGCACTGCAAACAGGAAAGCTCTCAGCTGTCCTCCTCCTCAATGGCCAGCCTGGCCTGCCTGGGACCAGCCAGGCATAGCAGAGGGAAGAAAAGTGCTGGAACAGTTGGGAGCAAAACCAGGCTGCAAGCCCTAGATGCACCCTACTTACCATACTGTTGGCTGGTTTGCTAGCATGTGCCTCCATCTGCTGCCAGTACTTCTTAGATTCCTGCACGATATCTTCGTGGGTCATTCCTGGGAACAAAAGGAGACAGGACTGAGCCACCCTGCTTCAGGCAAGAGAAGAGAGGGAGGGAGGGGTTGCAGGACTTCCTATGATGGGGCTTAGGAAGCCCTGTGTGGCTGAGAGCTTCCAACAGTCCCACTGGTAATGCCAGGACATGGGTCACCACAGAATGTGCACAAGCACAGGCTAGGGAAGTTCCTCTCTACAGCACTCCCACTCAAGGAAGATGAAAGGGGAAGAGTTCAGTCCCCTGGGCTCATTCAGACCTGGTATACTGCTCAGGCTGTGTGCAAAAGACCCAGACACTGCCTCCAAGATGCTGATTCTTGACTAGGGATCAAGACCATGACCAAGGCTCTCCCCCAACACTATATCAACAGATACTACCCAACACCCTGAAGACAGTGCTTAGTTACTGTCAATCTACTGTGTATTGGAGTTTTTGCCACTAGCTTGGAAGATCACAGAGATCCCAGAAGTCTCACCTAATCCCTGCTGGGATTAATTAGCCTGTTACACACTTCAAGTTGTGGGGGGTAACCATCGATCAATAGGCGAAGAGGAAAGTCGAAATTCAACACAAACACCAAGGAACAGCTGCAAGTATGTAACCAGCAAGGAAAGATCTGCAAGGTTTCAGGAATCAGAAATGAAACATCAGACAACAAGAAAAGGATTGGTCAGACCTTATCTAAGGAATTAGCTCCTGACCAACTCAAGTGGTGAGGGAAGCCACCCCTGCCAGCATTAACCCGCTAGATGGGTGCTACGATTCTCAGAGCACTAAACAGCAAGAGAAAAGTATGTAAGAGTAGGAACCGTCTGGCCAATGTTATTTAAGTGCTATAAAGACTTGAGATAGCTGCCAAAAAAACCTGAAGCGAGTATCTCACAACGGCCAGCTGACTGCAACAAGTGGGGTGCTGAGGATGGCCTTGATGCAGCACCCCCAGCACAGACAGACTGCAAAACTGCTTGCTGTGCTTTTGCCTACAGCTTTTATTATTGAAGTGTGGTGTTCCCCAGGCATGCCACATGGACACGATCTTTGATCTGGGAGCCAACGTGTTCCAGAACTTAAGGGCCAGCAAACACAAGTTTTCATCCCAGCTTATGCTGTGCGTAACTTGGGTAAGTCACAGCATTCCTGACCTCAGTTTCCCAATCTGTGATTTCAGCTGTTCAGGTCTCTGCCAGGCAACAATACTGCTGTTTGTACAGGGCTTGGACAAGATTAAAAACATTCAGGAAACTTCACCATTCTTCAAGAACATTTGCTCAGGCCTCCAAAATGGCAGCTGGTACTACTCCCAGATCAGAGCTGTTTGTGGATTTTCTCCTTCTTAACCATTAATTCCAGAAGAAACTGTGTAGAGTTAGAAAAATTGCAAGTCCCTCTTCTGTGTCCAAGTATGCCAGGGCTGGACGCGAGATTGATCCATACTTTGGGGACAAGAACTACAAAGCTGGGAAAGCCACAGCGAAGAGTTAACATGCTGCACTGGACCTAGCAGAGAAAGGACCAAAGCAACCTCCACCTTCTCCATTCTGCACACCTGCACTGTGATCCTGGCAGTGCAGAACCAAAAGAAACAGCATATACAGCTCTTGTCAGAAGACTGAATTTCAGATGAAGTTCTTAGCAAGTGAGTGCCTACTCCCAGCCCCAGAAATCTGAACTTACTCAACAATACAGTCTAGAAATGCGGTGGTTGTGGAAAAAAAACCAAAACAACAAAAAACAAACCCAAACCCTCCCAAATATGAAAGGATGTTTTCCAATACACCAGCTCTACAAAGCATGAACTGTTCCAAAGAGATGATCTGGGAACCAAACGGCCCATGTGTTGATTACTTATAACATTTCAGCATCTTTTGCAACACCATTACTGAGGACAAAGACTCTGTGATTTCCACTGATGGAAGAAGATAGCAAGATATGTCTGTGAAAAGCCACAGTGAAGAAGAAAACAGTCCTGCCTGTCCACATTTTCAGATCTTGGGAACTTTTACTCCACAAATACAATCCTTTATCCCCAAGAACAAAGCCACAGGCTCTGTAAAAGCTCAAATGGCTGTGAAATACAACAGCCCATTGGTTTCAAATGCAAGCTGCTATGAATGATGCCCCCTTCCCATGCTTGCAGAGCAAATGGTGTCCAAATTAAACTCTCGCTCCAAAGCTAAAGCATTCCCAGAGAATGGCGACAACTGCCTTTCACCTCTGTTTCCTTAATTAGGGCTACACTATAGAGAGGTAGTAAACTACCACTCCAGGAAGGCAAACTCACAAGGAAAGCAGGCTCATATATACAGCCCTGCAGAAAAAACAAAACAACCCACAAACCAAAGAACTCCCAAAAAGGTGATGGCTCTCCCATTGTTGGAAAAGACAGGAATAAGCACAAGGCTTACTGACCACCTCTGCAGTTAAATTCATGGCTTGTTTCATCTCCTCAACTCCCCCCTTGGAAATAACTTCAAGTAAAGAAGGCAAGAAGCAAAAATCAATCTAACCATTTCTTCTACAGGCTGAGGAGGAAGAAATTAGGGAGGNAAAAAAAAAAACCCAAACCCAAACCACCACTAAAAAAAACCCACAACAACCATAGGGTTGGGAAAAGAAAGGTGCTTAAATACTAGAGTGCCCAGAGTACTACAGGCAGTATCATAAGCACGTAGGGCAGCAGTTGTGGCCTGCAGCTCACTGGCAACATGCTGTCTTAGAAACTCTGGTGGTGTAATTTTTTAATTTCCTGTGGCCACAAGTAAGTGAGGCCAAACGGGAAGAATAAAAGATGGCATTCGCCACAGTGTGCTACTCGTTCATCACTGTCCCTTATGAGCCATACCAGGGCTGAGGACGGCACTGAACTACAGTGACAGGCACTGGAATAATACATTAAAGAAGTTGCTCCCAGTTACATCAAAGAATGGTGAGAAACATCCATAACATGTACTCTGAAGTGCTCCCATTACTGGGCTGGGTCCTGCACTAAACAAGACACTTCAGCGAAAAAAGACGCAGGTAGTATTGTGGGTGGACCAGCATCTGCTCGGTTAACAGGAGAGCAGCAAGAGAAACCCTCCAGCAGGTCAGAGAGAGGACTGAAAGTGCTAGATGTGGCAGTGTCATTATATGACTGACCTGAATATAATTTCTGCAATAGCCTTTTCAGAGGTATGTCATCAAAGCCTTTTTGATAAACACCAAGTATCTTGACATTTCCCACTCTTGGTGAATATGTTTAGAGAAACTTGAGATGCGCAGTCTTCCTTTATATAACTGCTTTGTCACCTGCGCACGCTGCCATTCTCACTGCACCAGACGCTCACTCTGGGGCCCAATTGTTATTTAGAGTCTTGCACAGGATTTAAGAACCAAAACACCTCTGGGATTCAGCCCTACCTAATAATCATTTCAACTTATGCAGCTGGTCCCAAGGGAGAAGCTTCCTGGTCTGCAAATTACAGTAGCACCTATAAAGGAATAAGGGCCAAATAATCTCACAGAACACCTTGGCCCTCTTTTCTGTGTCCCTGAGGAGACAGCAAGTATAAGCACAAGTGAGTGACAACTTCTCAGTACTCCCAAACCACCCTCTTCCCCTCTCAACTGGCCCTGGTCACACACTGGAGGAAACTTGGGTGTACACATCACTGGCCCTGCACCAAGTCACACTCACCCGAATATTGCTGCAGTAGCCAGACTTTAAGCTCAATGAAACTATGAGCGAAGTGGCAGCTGTCCTCACGCAGGCAGCCATAACGCACCTCATGTCGGCACACATCAAACTGAAAGTGCTCCTGGAACTGGCGGATCTTGGAGTATTTCAGGGAGGTGGAACGCACAATGTGGACCAGACACCTGCAGCCAGGCCAGAGAAATATGAAGCACCAGATGACCAAATCTTCACTCCCTCCTCCTTACATGTGACTTTCAGACATTTGACTGGGCAGGCAAAGGACACAGAAAATGAACTCTGGGAGAGGCAAACTTCCACTGGGAAAACCAAACCCCTGCCCTCCCACTCTGTATCAACCTTGGGGAAATACTTTCAACCTCCTCAGCCCACAGGTGATGCCCTGCTCAAGTTCAGAAATCAGACACGTTTCAAAATATGCAGCAAAGATACCAACTCCTCTGGATCAGCAAGTCCCTAAGTTTCAGGTTGCCAGGAGCCAGAAGGGGTTGTATTACTGTGTACTTGACATGTTTCTTATATTTGTTTTCCTAAACATTCATTACCAGCCAGTCAGAGGCAGGATCCTGAGCTAGAGGATCTTTGGTTTGACCTTTATGTAAAGGCCAAACTGAAAGGCAAATTAAGTCAATGGAAAACTTAGGTTGACACCGAAGAGCTTTGCTCATGCCTGAAATCCCTCAGCACCAGGAGCAAACATGCAGGGTGAAGCACACAGTGCTGTTTATCATGCTGTGAGCTGCGCTATGATTGGAACTCCCGGCAAGGAAAGAAAGAAAGAGACCAGGGCCCCGGAGTTAAACTGGCTGGACTTACGATGCGATTGCTCCCATTTGCACAAAAAATGTTCACTCACTTGTTGTCATGGAAACTGTGTTTGGCAGAAAGGTTGGAGCAGACAGCTGGTGTGTCCTTGGTCCCTTTGCTGATAATCCGAGGTTTGCTGTCAAAGCATATCTGAGAAGAGAAGAATTAGCATGCTGGGAAAATCTTAGAGAGAAGTGAACCAGAGCCGCTTCACTTGGAAGGGGAAGAAGAACCAGAGCCAGCCTATTCTAATGTTCAAAGTTAGAAGAAGCCTGGTGAAAACTTTGTGGTAGGGCTTTAAAATAAAGCAAGCGAATTTTTGGAAAAGCTTCCAGACAACATTTTTTTGGCTTATTCTCAACAGTATTTTCCATTGTGGTTGGAAAAATTTTGGTCAGAGCCACATATTCTTTCCCAGTTAGCCAACAGAGCAAGAACAAGGGGGAAACGATGGGGAGAAATAAAAGAACAGCCAGTTCACAGCAAAGAATATGTCCCTTTACGTGTACCACTGCCAGCGTGGGGAACTCTCTGCTGCAGAACATCAAGATGGCATGAACCAATTCTCAACTGACTGACTCAGTGGCTCAGCACAAACATCAAGTGGGAATTTGTTGCATTACAGAGTTCTGCTTTCTAAAGTAGCTGGGGCTAAACTACAATTCAAAGCAACATCTCAAGACAGAAGAAGAGACAGGTGGTCCCATGAGGCTATGTGTACCTGGTTCAGCTGCAGGGTTAAGGAGGAAAACTACCTCTCCTTTCTCCTATGCAGCTACATCCACTGCTCACTGCCCTTCTGGGAGCAGAGCACTGGCTGGGACGTGTCAATGGCCCAGATACATACTGAGGAGATTATGAAGGGTGCCTGCTCCCTCCCGCCAGCTCTGTACCTCACAAAGGAAGGTGAAGATGCCCTGATGTTCCTTGAGGAGCTTGGCAATGGTGAGGCTGCTCTGCTTGATGCCACCTAGCGGGTCAAAGAGGAGGTCACGGTTGAGAGTCCCCTTCCTCTCCTCCGTCCACACGTCGATCTCTTCCTGGTGGTACGCGAAGGTGCAGTTATCCCCGTACTTACAGTCCTGCTTGTTAAGCATATCTACAAAGCAACAAACAGCACACACCACCACACAGGGAGGGCGGCCCAGTCAGAAACTAAACTCTTTCTCGTCTCCTCCCACTGCCCACACCTCAAAAGGAGTTGAAAGCAAGAAAACAGAGAGTTAAAGAAAAACGAAAAGACAACTCCCCCCAAGTTCTTCTACACCAAGATGTTCAGGAAAATTAATGCAAACTACTGAATGGTCACAATCTCAAGTAGTGCCATCTGTTGTGGAAACCATCTCAAAATGCAGGCCTGCTTTAATTCAGTGCCTGGCCAGGGACAGACAACGATTTAACCAACCCCTTTTAAAGCCAATCCAGATTAAGGTCTCCTAGCAGCCCAGCACTAAGGAGCCCTGTTACCTTGGCTCCTGCAACCTCCCCACCTCATTTGGTACTTTGTAATGACACTGCCTCAGGGACCAGTCTGGTCACACTGTCTGCATACGGAGAGATGGGCTGGAGCCAAGGAGCAGGCAGAGAGAGCTTTTCCCCAGGCAGAACCACAGCCCTGCCATGGGGCTGCTGGGTGGAGTGGGACTAACACAGGCACATCTCAGCAAAGCCCATGTCAGCAGGGCAGCTCTGAGCACTTGGCTGTGCGCAGTAACTCACTATGCCTTTGCAACTCTTCTGCTCCACCACTTTAAAAGCTGCCTGCTCTCCACAGCGTGGGAGCTCATTGCCTTTCACTATACTGAGCCTCAAGGTCCATGGGCTACTGATGGGACAGGAAGTCCCCAAAGACAGCAGGTGATACCAACTGGAAGTCCCCTTCTAACCTCCCCTGGCACGCACAGTACAGCCCCTTCCCAGCCACCGACAGCCCTAACCCCTCCAGATCACCTTTGCACAGGTAATAGGATCCTACAAAGTTGGTTTTGGTTGGGCGAGGACGGATCCTCTTCCAGGTCTTGTCTTCTGAGTTCTTCAGCCTGCCCAGCAGGATGTCTCGCTTGCACTTGTGCTCCAAGCCTTCCCGATAGGTATAATCGCCAGCCTTGGGCCCTGCAGGAGAAAATAACCCCATCTGCTCAGGCAAAGGCAAACCCTAGCCCAGGCCAGTGCTCTGGGTGGCAGAGCAGACACATCACCTGTTTTTGGGTAGCAGATATGACAGGCTTGTTTGAAGACGTGAGTAGATGCCAGGGGGTTCTTCACTAGCAGGGCTGTGTTGGGCATTACTGGTTCCGGCTGGGACAGCAAGTGCTCAGTGACCTTGGGCACAGCTGGGTGACTCACTCCACCAAGACTGACCTGAGCAAAAACACATATACCTCTCTTCTCAGCTCTGCAACCACATGGGTAAGAAACTTTTCTAACCTGCTGCCCCACTCCAGTATCTCAAAAACCTTTCTCATTTTCTCTCTCATCAAAATGTTCACATCTGAAATGACATTTCCAAAAGAGCTGCACGCAACTTCTTCCAAGATAACACAGAGTGTGGTATGTTCACTTCAAAGACGAACCTCTTTCTCTCTTGGTAAGACACCTCAGTTTTCTATCATGAGACATGTTACAAAATGCCCCCCTCACTCCTTCCCATTCCTTCCATCATGACCCACTCTGCATTTGAATGTTCTCTCAAATCAACCCTACCCCAACCTGGGAAAAAAACAAACGATTTATCAGTGAGTCTTCAGGAAGCAGATTAATCTGAGAACAAAAATTTGGCTCTGCATTGAAGTAACAGGGATAGCAGGATAACAGGAACTTAAGAATAATTCTTGTTCCAAGCTTGCTAACCATAGATAAGCCTTCCCCTTTCTTCCAAGACTGGAGACATGGGACAGGGGCAGAACAGCGTATCTGGAAAAGCCTCCTGACAGTGGCAGAGAGGAGCAAAGAACCTCACTAGTTTTAAGACAAAGCTGGCTTACTTCACCCCATCCTTCAGTGTTATGTGGCTGCCAGATATAGTGGGACACTGGCCTTTGTGATCCCCTGTTGAACCTACAGCCTAGGTCCCACCATGTTTACCTTGGCAATACACAGAGTTGCAGATAAAAATGAAGATCAAACAAATGTCTTCCTGCTGACTCTGGGGAAATCTTTACCTGCCTTGCCACAACACGGGAGGCAACACTCACTGGGGCAGGTTAAGTAGAGGGGCCCAAATAATCTACATCACCCAAGTCACTACTACCTTGGCTCCAGAGCACCTTGGGACATCAGCACGGGGGAGCATCTCACTCACCACGGGAGATGGTTTTTGGCTGCCAGGCGGGTGTCGCAGTTCCTGAGGGCTAGTTTCTTCTGGGCAAAAGAAGGGGAAAAGAGCCCCGCAAAACAAAAACAATCATTTCACTTTCAGAGGCAGTTCTGCTCACAAAAACACAAACAAATGCTTATTAAATCCATTTGCTTTATTTATTTCATAACATTTTAGTACTTTTTCACCAAACCACCTGTCTAAGTCTTGGAAAAACTCCAGGAAAGGCCTTCTTGTTCCTCAAACCCTACTGATTCCAACTCTATGCTGTTGAGTGCTGGCATACCCAAGGTGGCAACTCCAAGGTAGCCCAATGCTGAGGCAAATCTGAGTGTTGAAGTTCGGACTGGACAATCTCTGCTCTTCTCCAAATACTTTTGCTGCCAACATACTGCAATACTGGGGACAAGTTAGCCAAGAAGCAGCTCCCCTTCCCTCCTGGGACAGGAGGGGACCTACTCTTTGCCCACCATCCTCCATAGCTTTGCTCCTTGTGACATGAGAGTGCAGTGCCCCATGCAGTAGGACATTCAATGCCCTGAATCCAGAGATGGGAGAGACGCACCTTGGCCTCTACCATTCTGCCCAGCACAACAAGGTCCTATATCATCTAAAACAGTCACCAGGATTTTGCTCATTTGGTCCAAAATATCAAAGAGTCATTGAGGAGGGTAGAGGAATCATGTTACAGTCTAGCAAATTCTACCAAGGGAGGTGTCCTGGACACCAAGCCAGGTTTAGATCTCATCGCTTATTATTATATACCTTTCTGTTCCTTTCTCCTCTGAGATTTCACGTCATGCACATACTAGTTATCTGAGATAACACACCTATAGCCTTTCTCATTACTCCTGAGCTAGACATATTCAGCTGCTCTGTCCAAGACAACTCCCTGCCCTCTTCTACATTTATACTCCTGTTCTGCAGTGCCAGCCGACAGAGCTGTATGAAAGACATGCAGCCACACCTACCAACGGCAAAGGAATCCAAGGCATCCAGTGACCCTCTGCTTGTCCCAAAGGAGTCCAGGGCATCAAGCCGTGAGTCTGTGTAGGGAAGCAGATCCAGGGAATCCAGCGAATCTAAGGTGGAGCCGCCACTTCCCCCTGGCGGGGCCTCGAAGGCATCCAGGACAGAGGAGGAGGAGAGCTGCTTGGTGGGATCCATCACCAGGCCAAAGGAAGCAGGTGGCAGTGGGGTGGAGACAGGGATGTTGGCTGTCACGACTGGGGGCAGCAGCGGAGTTCCCCCCGGAAACACAGGGATCAGCTGGGGCATCTCTGTTGGCAGGTTGGTAGGAATGGTGCCCTGGACCAGAGACTTTGGGGAATCGTGAAGGGGGAGGATAAACAGCACATTAGGAACGAGGAGCAGAGAATGAGTGCACACAGAGAGTAACAGGCTCCCACTCAAGTGTGTGCTGTATTATCTGAAGCAAAAGGATACCCAGCAGCTCCCTCCACCTGCAGACTTCCCACAGACCTTCCGATCTATCTACACCACATACAATCTGGACCGAAGTTCCTGAGGAGGTGTTGGGCTACCTGAGCTCATCAGTCTGCAAGGCAGAGCCCTGCACTGGGCACTTAAACCAGCTCAGGTCGAGAAACAGTGCAGCTGAGTACACACAGCACCGAGGTGAGGGTAATGATCATTACTCATGGCACCTCTCATCAGAGCTTTTTGGCTTCAGAGGCACCCTGCATGAATATGATTATATTGCTTCCAGACCCAAGTCATGGGCCAGCTCTATGAAGTTGCACGCAGCAAAGCAGGCTTGGAGATGGGCTCTTTAGATACTCACAAGCCAGTTGCAGAAATAAAGGAAGGAATGAATGAGTTTTGCCAGAGGAATAGCTAAGAGGAAAGAGTGACAGAAGAGAGAAAGAGGCAGCACACATATCCGCATGCTCCAAGGACCTATTTGGAGCAAGAAGCAGGGGACCCATGCAGTTTTCACTCTTACTAGAGGGTATGGTGACCCTTCGGCGAGGGAGTCCAGGAGGGAGTCCAGTTCTGTGAAGTCCCCATCTGTGAAGTCCTCCACGCTCTCAGGCACTGGCAGGGACACGCAGTCTGGAGACGGGAGCAAGCTGGCTGCAGGGAGCGAGGTAGGCAAGCCCTTTGCATCCGAGTCAGAGGGCAAAGGGGCCAGCACCTCGCTCACAGGGATGGAGGTGGCCACAGGAGCTGGGAGGCACTGCAGGTCCATAGAGCAGTCTGTGATGAGGGAGAAACAGAGCCAGTCACCCAGGTGAGCCTCTTGCGGGGGGCAAGCAGAGCACAGCCTGGCAAAAACAATATTGTACAACTCCATCAAAACACAAAAAACAAGTATGTCAATTTCCCGAGAGGAAGGGCTCTGGTCTGAAGAGTTCTTGCCCTTTCATTTTTTTTTTCCCAGTCTCCAATGGCTCACCGATAGCTGAAATATACTCTAAGGGCCAGTCCCCAGATTAACTGTCAGGATTTGGCAAGCATGTACAGTAACCAGGAACAACACAAAACCTGTGGCTGAGCAGTTACTGAATTCACTGTGGCCAGGACTAAAGGCCAGGGGCACATAATCCAATTTCTCTATAACCCACCACCTGGTGTTTTCTTTAATGTTCCTCACTAATGCATTCGGCAGAGATCACTGCCTTCTCTACTCCTTGGAGCTTCAATATCCCAGCTGAAAGGTTGCTTACTCGTAAGCTCTCTAAAACCTCAGGCATCCTAAATGGCAGAAGATAAAAAACACAAGGTCCTGCTGGGAAGAGTCAGAGATCGAGTGCTCAGACCAGGTTGTGCTAACAATGTGTCCCCAAAAAACCCCATCACACTCGCTCAGCTGTCTTTGCCCAAGTAAACTCCCTGCTCTTGAGTGCTTCCTGATGTCTGTAGCTGGGAGGTTGCTGCCCAAACTTCCCCTCAACACCTCAGCAACAAACATCCCTTAGGAACTTGTGTGAGCCAGGGTCGGGGCAGGAGAGAGGCAGTGATTTTCCCTACAGCTTCCTTGCCTCTCCAGTACATTACTGAAAAGGTAAGACGTTCCCGTCATGCAGTATAAACCTCTGTTAAGTGAAGTTAAGGTTACAAGCACATATTCTTCACAGAAGAGCACTTTATTCTCAAAAGAATTAAAGGTTAAAAAAAAAAGAAGTTCAAATGTTAGAAATTTGGAAAATGCAGCGTTACATTTGCAGTTCTCAAACCAAGCACCCAAACTACCTTAATTCTGCCCCTGTGCAGATGTCCTGGAATAAAAGAAAAGAAATAAGACAAAGATGCTACCTTCTCCATCCATGTAGCAGTGGCTGCACTGTAGCTACGGCGGTCTAAGGCTATAAGCAAGGCAAAGTTTGGAAGGAGAGACAATAGCTTTTATTAGAAAGACTGGTAAGAACAGGAAATTAGCTAGACAAGCTTCTGAGACACAAATCTTGATCCAGCAAGAAATGCTGCATCCTGTCTGTAAAAGCTCTGCTCACTCAGCTCCAACAAGAACTCAGCCATCCCCTTCTAACTGGAACTGGGCAAGTGAGCCATGTTGCTAGCCTCTTCACTGCACATTCACTAACCGAGGATTGTGTTGGTGCCCTTCTTGGAGAGCTCAGAAAATCAGCAATTCCTGCAAACCCCCAAGTCCTGAACAAAACAACAGCAGAGATCACACACACACGCAGGCTCCCTTAGCTCTAACCCTACCAGCACACCACCACCCCCTGCAACCTTTCCTCCCGCATTTGTTCTAAGTGGTCCACAAGGATGGACCACAGCCAAAGTCACCGGAGGCCAAGCTGTAATAAAAGGCAGGGAAAGCAGGGGGAAGCAGCAAGGGACAGACACAGGTACCTCTCCACAACCTCATGCATATAATCGAAGGAAAGTGCATGTTGTACCTTATGGCCATCAGAGTTTTTCAGTGCTGCAGCTCAACATACTCACCACAGGCAGTGGCTCAAAAGAAGGCTGTAAATGTCCTTTGTTTTGCAGGCCAAGCTGCCCCTCAGATCAGGCTCGGCTCCAGCCCCATACCCCCTTTGTGATGACTTCTCTCAGCTCATCTCCCTTTGGCACCAGCCCCTCAGCTGCACTCGGGAGCCAGCCATCCAGCTTCCCTCGGTGCTGGCCTCATTGCTGGTAGCTCAGCCAGATTTCCCTCAGTACAAAGGGACGGCTTGTGCCTTCCCGTTTTTCAGATGTTTAAATCTGGAGTACTGTCAAGATCTCTCCAGGGGCCAACAAGAAGTTCAGGACATGCTGGAAGGGACTGGGACACGAGCAGGGGGCAGCAAAAGGGTTCACAATGGCATGGCCCCAAAAGATCCAGAAGTTCAGATCTTCTGTGAGGAACGACTGAGGCCCTCCAGTTCCCACTCAGAATGGGAACCAGAAGAAAGAGGCCCTCACACACCCTAAGGGACCCAAAACCCTGAAAAGCTGCAGACATGACCAAAAGGCAGAGAACGATAAGCCCCCCCAACCCCAGCTCAGTGCATGTGAAGGGCAAGGAGAAGAGCAGATTCCACTACTTGCAAGGGGCAGAGGGGAGATGCCTGCTCCCCTCTCCCTGAAAACCCAAGCCCTGTCGTTCCTGCATCAACTTCCTCCCATTCCCCTCTGTCCGATCTTTTCCCCTATCCCTCCTTTCCCATTCCTGCTTTCCTCAGGACACCCCATCTGCTGACCTCGCTCACCACCCACCATACCCACATCTCATCTCCTTCTAGAAAGCTCATGCACCTCCTGCATTCACCTCATGTTTGCTCCACCTTAAAAAAATAAAACAGCCTTCTTTGATGAGCAGATGACACACATCTGCTTCCCTCTGATTCCTGCCACTGCCATGACACTAAACCCCATGTAATATAAGCTCAATGAGGGTCTTGTCCATCCGCTGCCCCAAACCAAGTCTCTCATACTGTGCCCCCACCTGGTAACTTCTCTGGCCATACACCTGTCTGTCCCAGAGGGGCAGGTATAGTGCTTTTGGAAGCCCTGTTTCTAGCTCTGCTTCCCAAAACAGCAGTGGTTCCCTAGTGCATTAGCTGGCCAAAGGCCATACTGAGCAAGATCTGAGCCACGATCTGTGCAGGGCAGGGCAGGGCTGAGTTAATCAGGCGACTTCGGGCAAAATATGGGGGAAGGGGCTTCAGTAGTTTGCATCTTAAAAACAAAACAAAACAACAACAACAAAAACCCTTGCTAAAAAAGCTTTGAATCTGAAACTCCTGAGGTACCCAGCACCCACAGCCCTCCTGGTGGCACACCACTCTCAGGCCAATGGGACAACATATAATTTCAATGCTTTTGAAAAGATCTCCTAGAAGTAAAGGTTCTCTCTGCCTGAACTGCAGCAAAGGTGGCATGCTGCTCTTACACCAAATCCTGATTAGATCAAGAGCTTACTGAATGCAGTCACTCTTTACTTTGCAGTAGGAGTCCAGTCCATTTTAGCACAGCAAGATAATGTGAAAAGCTCTCTTTAATTCCCAGAACTGGGTCTCATGATTGCACGTAGCATTCAGTTATTTTACTGAACTGGCGTTCAACAGAGAACTAACATGTTTTCCAAAGCACCCTAATAATGAAATTAGTTTCTTTCTATATAAAGAGCAATTGCTACTTCCAGTGGTAAGTCTTCACAATTACCTTCACATACAGAGCTACCTTTCAAAGGAACAAAGACTGATGTGCTCAGAGGCACAAGTTCAATGCTCCAGCACACAACAAAGAGCAACGCATGTAGCAAGCCTTTCTACAGGGGCAGAGTTAAGGTCACTTGTTTCCCGGCATGAGAAAAGCAACCTCGAAGCCCTCCTTCTGCTCCTCCTGGGTGCCTAATCCTGAACACGGCTCTCCCTGGGTCCCTCCCAACTCCCTTTGTTTTAATTTCCTCCACCTCAACGTCTTGGAGGACCATAGGAGCTCAGAGCACAAACAGCTGCCTACAACCTTAACTTCACTTTATCTGGACTGTTTTGGCTGGGAGCAGAGTTTCAGAAGCTTTGCCAAGCCCAGCTTTAAGAAAGCACAACTGGAGAGAGCTATGTACCTCAGCAGACCCTTTTCATTCCCAGACGCGTCTCTCACTGGGCCTGGACAAAAAGGTTTTCTGCAGAAAAAACACTCCTGCCTTCCACCACCTTTTCCTCCTCCTAGTTACCAAAGGCAGGAGCATACAGAAGAGACCCAAATGAAGACGAGGAATTTCTCAGGCCTGCCATCCTGGTCAGATACCTTACTGAAGCCACAAAAATCAGAAGAGAGAGATGTCTTTACCTGTTTCGATGTCATCTATCGAACCCAATCCATTGGAAGTGGTCTGCAAAGAGGGTGTAGGAAAGGGGAGAGAAAAATATCACCAGAAATTCATCTTTAAAAAGATATTCACACTTCACAGATGAGACTCTTTACTACTCCTAAATGCATCTGGCCCTTTCTTTTCCTTTATGGCCTCTTTCAGTGCAAGAGCAGTAAAACCAACAAATTTTAAGAGGCCATTAATCCAAAGAACCTATCCATTTTTACCTCCAGCAGTGGACAAACACTGCTGCTGCAAAGGAATACCAGCCCTGCACAATACCCAACCGTGTGAGCAAATCCGTACATTAGAATAGGGTTTTTCATGTGTGGATGAGAACGTTGTGTCCCAAGTCCCAGGACACATCAATCGGTCAGCCCCATGCAGTGTGAGATCTGATTAGCCTGATCTTACACAACATTCCTTTTCTTAGTTCACATATTTTGCAATCTAACAACCACAAACTTTTACGGCAAACTCAAAACAGGAAAAGGTTTCCGCCAAGACAACTGCTGACTTGAAGCTCCAGGCAAGGAATAAAATGAGCCCGTATTTTACAGAAACATAAACAGAGGTAAGTATGTGTGCCTTCAGTTTAAACTTAAAATGGCACAAGTAAAGCATTACTCTTGAGATACTACATCTACTGCAATAGTTTTTGCAACTTCCAGGTTTTGCACTATTTTCATTTTTTGCAAAAGGAAAGATTTTCAAATGAAAAACTAGGCACAACTATTAAAGAAAGCTCTCCTAGAAAGATGTGAAGGCAACTCACTGAGCAGTGGGAGGTAAACAAATTCTTTAGTATCCCATCTTGTTGTACAAAATGCCAATTTTTACGGTTTTATAGTTTGTTTGCTTTAGAGAGTAGTATGAAGTACCAAACAGCCTGTAAAAGTAGCAAGCGTTTGGGTTTTTTTTTGGCCAGTAGTGGAACAAGGCAATCAGCAATTTCTTATATTTTAGCTTAGCATTTGTACAGTGCCTTGCCCAAGCTGGATCTCCCAGGTGACAGGACAACACAAAGGATACATAAACTGCGTATGTACCTTGCTCAGTACATTGCATGACTTAATTTTGTATGCTTCTTCAGCAATTGCACTTTCTAAATTTTACTTAGCATTGCCCTAACTGTGTAAAAACTTGAAAACTAAAACTTATTTAAAATGCAAGAGAAAGCAAACATTCACAATAACTAAGAAAAATAACCATCTTCAGTGATCTAATTACTGACATAAAAAATGTTTTCACTAGAAATATTTTCAAAGAAATGGCAATATTCCTTAAAAGCTGAAAACACTAATTAATACATCTAAATCATGAAAGACAGTTATAAATTTGCATGTAAATAAAACTGCGAAGCATTCTAGTAGTACAATCCATGAACAGTAACAATCAGAGGATGCAAATGCTACCTGGTTTGACAAATTGATTGACGTGCCATTACTGAGTAGCGAGAATGTTTCCAATTCCTGCTGCAAGGAAGAGAGACGTCTTAGAACAGACACAGCCCATGAACGCTCGTAAACTAGGTAAAGCTGGGTTACAATACTGTTTCCTTTCAGGCACTGCCCATATATAAAAGCCACCCCAAAAGGCATACCACTGTGACACAAGGGTACAGTTTTCTCCACACTGAAAGGGCCACATATTTGTTCTGGAGACCTCAACGCAAAACACCCAACATCCAACACAATATCAGGAAGCAAAAAACTTCCCCGAGGAACAGAAGTTTTTGTCTTTTCATTAAGAAATTACTACTTTGGGAAGGCGTTACAGCACTGGAATGAAAGCTGGAAGTCAACGCAAGAGATAGCAAGGCATTATCAAAATACCAATCACTAAATTTCAAATAATAAAAAGCATTTTGGAGTTTTTAATTTTTATTTTTCTAACATACAGGTGGTTTAAGCCTATTACAGCTGAGTAACATGACAGCAGCAAAAAGGTGGCAAGGCCAACACAGTAAGCAGCTACAAAAAATATTTCTGCATAAAACTTCCCTTTCCAGACAGAATCATTTTGGAGTGTTGAGAGCTGCTACAACGTCATGGGTTTTTTTGCGGTAGGCCAATCACATGTGAGGTTGGTCTGGGAGAGGAATAAGATGCTACAGCCAAATTCACCCCAAAAGCTCTCTGCAAACTGGATGCCCACCAATCACTTCACCGCGTACTGCAAAGGTGCCCCTCTGGAGGTGGAACATGCCGGCTGTTGAACACACCGCTGTGCATGGGGCCAAGGATGCGAATGCAAACGTAAGCCTCGACTACTAGCTAATGTTCCCTACTCCTGAAAACGCATCCTGGGATTTTACATAACCAAGGCAGCTTTATCCAAGAGTGATAGCAGTGGCCTAACGCCCTCTAGCTCCATTCCAGGGTATACATTTAAACACCAACAGCACTCCAGTTTCTTGTAGAGCCAGGTTACGGCTCCAGCCACTGGCCTCAATTAATTGGACCCACAACTCGCTTTTTGCTGCCTTCTTTCCTGGCATCTGACCAGATGTGTACCTGTTGTTCTACCAAAGCACAGGCCTTTTCCCCACCACAAAGAAGGTGTACACCTAGAACGGGGCAGGAACCCTTCATGACCCATCGCACTACAAAACCAGCCATGCCTCCAATGCAGCAGAGGATCCCACCCTCCTCATCCCATAACAGGGAAAGGACTTGTGATGCAAAACCTCCTTTTGTGATCAGGCCACATGTCCCTCTCCTCCAAAAACACAGGCTCCCAGTGCATCGGAGGCCTTTCCTGCAGAGCAGCAATGGAGTTAGAAATGAATCAAGGTAAAGTGAGTCAGAGGGTCAGGACAAGTACATGTGTCTGTAACTGCAAAGCAGCACCTACCACTTTTGCAAGAGTAAATCTGAAAGAGCCAAAGGATAGCCTCTAAGAAAAACGAAGTCATACCTGAGGTCTTTTGTAAGCTTTTCGAACCCTCAGTCCCAGCTTCTGGGCAAGCTCCTGTCCCAGCTGTGTGACGCTTTCATCCTGGGGACAAAAACCATTGGCAGGACACTTTCAGTTTTGCCTTTGCAGCACACACAATGAAATAAATAGGAATGCAGTTACCCACACTGGGCTGTGCCAAGAAGCCTCACTTTAAGACAGCAGCAAGCAGACGATTGCCAGAGCAGCCCTAGAAGAGTCCATGCAGACCTAAGTGCTCTTGTCATTCAGTCCTGCTGAGATACTGAGATTGCACCAGGACCTCCCCACACACTCTTTCGATGCTGCAGAAAATCAGAATCGAGTGTCTGCTTCCAAGAAAGCACCCACTCTCTGAAGGCAGGGTTCACAAGTTTCACTGGCAAGACGGCTGAGGGTGTTGCCAAGGCTGGCTGCTAGCAGACCCCATGCTGGGGGCTGATACAGCTTCCACAAGGTCCCCATGTCTGGGAAGAAGGAGCACGCATGCCTTCCTGCATGCACAGCCTGTGAACTTTCCCTCTCTGCCAGCCACAGAGCTAATAATCAGTTTTGATATGCAGACAGTATTCACTAGCCTGTTCTGCTTGTTTGCTTGTTTTTAAAGCTGAAAACAAGACTCAGTTTCCAACTTTCCAGCTACAAGGCATTTTCACCATCTCCGGCTCTGGTTAAACAGCCTCAGCTTAGTCAAGCAGATCCTTCTGTTTTCCCTGCTGCATGCTATTTATCATCCTCCCTACTCACTGCCCATGCCCACTCATACACCAATGTGGGCTTCAAAGTTCTGGGCCATGCTCCATTCCCCTGCTCCATACTCTCCAGCTCTGCCTAGACTAACAACCTGCCACAACCTTCTTCACTTACTTATCACCAGGAACGCTTTCCTCCCTCTCCCTGTTTGCAAAAATATTGGAGTACTTTAACAGTTTCTTCAAAAAAGAAAAAAATATCTGCCCAACCTATTGTGATATCCCTCCTTAACGTCCTAACATCTTCTGCATCTCTGACCTTGATGCTTGCTCTCTTCTCTCTACTTGCCATGCTGGTCTTTCCAACCTCCTTCTCCCTCAAGGTTCATCCTTTCCCTTTCAACCCCTCACTAGCCTCTGGTTCTTCCAGCCAACAGTATCAGTTAAATTTTCCTTCAATTTAGAGTGCCACATTTTGACTGTACTTGCTCCCCCACACCCTCAGCATTGGTCTTGTCACTATCTTCTCCAAACTCAGTGAAGATAGAATCTATCTTGTCCATTTCCTCTTCTCTCTCCATCTTACACCCCTTCAGGATGTACGTTCTTCTTCTGAAACTGTCCCTGCACCTTCCAGACACACCTTCTTGGTCAAATATCATGGTCACTGCTCCTTCCTCACTCTCTTCCATGTCTCAGATCTTTCTAACACCAATCATGTTTTCATTGCTCTGTTTGCCTCTGGTGATTCTGCCTTTCCAAACACTCTCCCAGGTGTCTTCTGAAGTCTGCCATTTTCTTGCTCCCTGTGGAAAACTCACCAGAAATACCTCTGATGTAATTTCTTTTCATTGATCTCATATCTACAAGGTTTACCCTATCCAACTCCACATGCCAACATAACTCTGAGACATCTTAGATTCCTGGACAAGATCAAGAATGTATTTCTCTCTGAACTGCCTCCACTTCCCTTCCCAATAACAAACACTTAATTATTGTCCTTTCCAGGCGCAGGCCTGAGGTTTGGGGGTGGGGTCAATTGCTCTTTGTCACCCCCAAGATCTTCCTTTAGCTTTCCCTTCCCTCAGCCAAATGCCACCCTCAGGCACTTACTGCCTCCCACCTAAATGAGGGGATGCTCAACAAGGGCATGTAAAATGCTCTCCTCCAACACCCTAAAAACCCCATGCCCTACCAGAAAAAGCATACCACAGAGGAGTATCAACCTCACCATGCTGGGAACCTCTGCAAACCAGCAGCACTGAGTATCTGCACCCAGAAACAAGTTAACTCTGCTCGACAATGAGTCAACTGAGTGGGAGATCCTTCATCACCGGAACTTTTCATGCGTTCTCTGCTTTGACCGCAACAAAGTTCTCGGCTGTTACAGCAATGCAAGCTGGAAGTACCCGTGTGCTCCACAGGCACATGCAGCTGATGTAATGGAAACAAGAGTGAGATGACGGATAGTATGACTTGCCTTTGATGCAGAGAAGGTTGATTATTTCTGTTAATTAGGTAATACGGCAATGGGGTATGTTAATTTACAAGACTGAATTGTTTAGAATGGGGAATGCAGATCACTCGATATGGAGTTTGTAAGGCTGAACTTTCCTGCCACACAGAAGTTTGATAAAGTGTTTGTAGACCCACGATGTAACGTTGTAACGATAATAATGGGAGATATGTAAACATAAGTATATGGTTAAAAATTAAATTCAATTAAGTGGCTCTACTGCAATGTGAAATATAGCCAGATATGGCTTTACATGAACAAATATATTAGATGCTTTTATTTATAAAAGGGTTTGTTTAAAAAACAGTTCTTTGAAACTCCCCTAACATGATACTTTCAATGTGTTTTGGTCACCCTGTTCTGCGAAGTCAAAGGAACTGGAATTTACAAGCTATACAAAAGGAATAACTAACTGCTAACAAGCCTTTCAAAGATTGCTTCTGTAACACTAATAATAAAAGAAAGTGAACTTCTCCTGCTGAAGTAGATGCATTTTTCTTGTAATAGCATTACTGTGATGGATCAGAACGACATTTAGCAAAGACAAGCAGTGCTCGCTAGAATCTATCTAATCACAGTCTGGTTTCCTGCTCAATATCTGGCCTAAAAGGATACTCAACAAAAGTACTGTCAGGAAAATATCTAGGGCCTAGTATATGCAGATAGTCCTCTCTGAATGCAAAAATTTACACACCTGTGCACATAAAAAAAACTATGGCATGTGACATCAAGGACACCTTTGTTTGTCAGACAAGAAATAAAAAGATTTATCAGCTTGCCGTGGCAATCAATAAGTAAAACATGAGATATTTTTATCTAAAACAGGAAAAGTATACATCTTTTCCTTCCAGCGCTCCAGTTCCCATTTGTCCCATGCTCCTAGTTACTCTCATTAGACATATAAAACCAGTTAATTAAAACAATCTCCTGGCCTTAGTTCACATTTTATTAGGGTAGGGTTTTGCTCTTCACAAACAGGTCACCAAACCTGTCGTCACTAACTGCTGAGGGTGACTTGGACTGAAGAAACATGGGAGGTCAAACATCTTCTTCGAGTCGGAGACACAGAATTTCTGGGCATGTTCCCAGGAACAGACAAGCTTCCCCTTCCACTATCATCTGGCCTCACACTAAGCGTGTTACGGAAGAGGAAGGTGATGAGCCAAAGAAATCAAGATGAGCTGTATGTCAATAACTTACATGTGGGAGGGACAGCAAGCATCGGCTATTGCACTCGTATGCTTCTTTGTGTCTTCCAAGTTCATTTAAGGAGCGGGCTTTCCGGAAGAGCGCTCGGATGTTCTCCTTGTCAAGACTTAAAGCTTTCTCACTGTCTTCCAGTGCCTTCTCATACAACCCCTGCATGGAAGAGACCACCTCGAGTCAGTTGAGGCACAGCAGACTAACCCTTCCTTCTATGTGAATGCAAATGTTTTATCTCTCAGCAGAAAACAGGAATATAAAAGGCAGTTGGAAATATATAAATTACCTCATGCACAGACCAGCGTGCAAACACACAAAACCTACAGTAACAGAGCATTTTGTAAAGTCTTGCGAAACTCAAAACACTTAAAAGTCAGTGAATGCCAGAATTAAGGCTGCTTGAGCAACCTTATCTTGTTTCCCCCTCTACCTTGGGCATGTGACATTTGACAGTCTTTAATTATGTGACTGCTTGCTAATTGTCTTCATGGGACTCAGCCGCATTATGAACAGGATGGACCTGCTCTGGGGTTGTGCCATAAAGGAAAGCTGTTAGATTCCTCAGGAAAATCGAAGCACACCAACTTTTGGAGCCTGAGTATTGCAGAATCCTTTTCCATGTGTGTGCTGAAAGTTCTGTCAAGACCCAAAGCCTTCTCACCATCTTCCAGTGCCTCACTTGAGGAGGCAGGAGCCTCCAGAGCAATACTCAGACAGTATTTCAGAGAAATACTCAGTCAATACTGGAAGGCACTGGCTCTTTCCAACCTCCAGATTGTACTAACTCCTCACCAACGTGGACCAGAACTGCATTCTCAGTACCTTAGGACTAGGCCCCTCTCCTTCACATCCTTTCTCTGGTCTCACAAGGCACAGTGGAATAGTGGGGAGGTACTAGAGTTTTCTGTGTGTTACTGTCTCCTCCAGTGTTGGAGAAGGGATCAGACAAAATCAATTGAAAACCCTCTAGACATCTTTTCCAATTGCATGGCACTGCCACAGTGATGTCCTCCCTGGCCCCTGTGGATGACCTGGGAAGGCACTCACCATGGCAAAGTAGCAGGCAGCTCGGTTGACATGCAGCTTGCACAGGAGTTCCTTTGGGATGGTCACCTCATCGGAGGCTGCATAATCTGCCACGTTCAGCCCTTCTACATACTGTACCAGCGAGAGCTTGAAATCCTTCTCTCGAAACAAATCATTGCCCTCTGCAAACAGGTTTCTCACCAGCTTCTGCAAAAAGGCCTGGACAGCAGGAAGAGAGCAAATAGGCTGAAGTGGACATTCAGAGACAGGCGAGGTTTCCCAATTTCCCATTCCTTTCCATATGTTTTAGCAAACTTCCTGCCTGCTAAGATTCTCCTGCCTCCCCACCCTCCTGTAAAACATCAGTCTTTTGGTAGAGGAGAATAATCCAGTCAAAGCTCCTTTCTTCTTTAACACTCAAGTGACTTCTCCTTTCCCTGAAAGTTGTCATTGTCAGAACCTTAAAAGTTTAAGTAACAGACAAATTGTGACAGACCATCCCACGCTCTCCACTTTTGGTATGTAAACTAATGGCTGTGCAACAGAACAAATCTTGCTAACCAAAGGGTTCCTAACTTCAGAAAACAAATTCTTCATTACCTCATAATCCTCTTGGCTTAGGGGTAATGTGGACCTGAAAAAAAGAAGAGAAAATGCTCACAAAACAAGCATCCATGCAAACAAGGGCTTTTGTCTGATGAAGAAATCATCTTTCTGGTCTTGTGTTGACTATGTCAGTGATTTACTGAACACTTCAAAAGCAGCTGGGGCAAAGAGAACACAATTAGGGAGCATTACACTCAGTGATGGCCACAGTGGTGTCAAGGGATGGTCAGGTCTCAAAGGTATTTGAGACAAGAGGAATCTTATTCTCAGCTATTTTCTGCACATACACGATCCTCTGTAATGCGCCTTCAGACAGCCACCTAAAAAAAAGCCACTTATGAGGAAGTCCCATGAGAGACTGCCACAGAGAATATAAGCATATTTTAAGTGCATCTGGCTCTAATGAGAGGCACCAGACTGGCACTCCAAGACCTCCTCAAATCCTCTGTGAGACCAAAGACATTCAGTGATAAATGAATCCCTTTCCTCTTCGTTAACTTAGCCACATGCCTTTAGGCCTGCACCACAAAAGGAAGGGACAAAACAGTACAGGTTCGGGGGCCACTTAACTCCTGCTGTCTTGGCCAAGGCTGCCAGGCTGTGCCACAAAACTGGCAGTACTTGTGTGGATAACACCTACCCCACAATAGCACTGAGACTTAGGAGAAAGGTTCTGTTCTTCAAATCAGATCATCCAAGTCATCCAGGCTTGGCCCACATCTATTTATTTTTTCTCTTAATGGAGAAAACAATAGGCTCTAGAGAAATCCTTAGTAGCTTTCATATCCCTCCTCACCTTTGAAATACAATACTGTATACATGATCTTATTGGTCAGAGAAGAAACTTTTATTTTAGATTTCATCTAATCTAATCATCATCTGCTTCTTAAAAATAACTACAGGAAATGCCACAGCTCTGTAAGAAACATTAATTCTGCTTATAAAATTGGAGTACCCCTCTTTCACATCAAAACAAGCCAACAAATGCCCCTGGTTCAGACTTCAAGATACACTCCAGAAGGATGAACAACACCCTGTACTTCTAAATTTTTTTTTTCCAGGAATCTTGTGCATTTTTATAAATGTACCAAAATAAACCTCACAATTGCCTCCATGAAACTGGGTTATCAGCCCCATCTAGGCTCAGACCATGGCAAAAAAAACATTGCCATGCCACAGGATATAAATATGCAACATGGAAGATTTGGCTTTTTTTTTTCCTATTGTAAATGCACAGATTTCAGCCATAACTGCAGGATTCAAAGCAGACCTTAAAAAAAAAAAAAACCCTAAACCAATCTGATTACAATCTTCCTACTTCCTTACTCACCATGGAATCTGGACCTGAGTCTGAGGCCTTTGATAACTCAAGCATTGGAGGGAAAAAAACACTACTGTACTTTATTAGGAAGTACTTGGACTTGTAATTAACATCCTGGAACTGTAGTGGAGGGCAAACCCAAAGGAAATTAAAATGATAGAATTTTGAGTTTAGACAGCTGGCAGCACAAGAAGCACCCCAAAGAATCACGGTGAAAATCTCCAGGACCAATATCTCTTTCCTATGCAGCAGACCCAAAGCGGTGAATAGGAAGAACTCAGTTCCTGCAATCCTCGATACAGAGACAACCGCCTCCAAAGCCACAGGAAACAATGAGGTTGTCCACTTACTGAATGAACTGGAGTCCTTTCTCTATTTCTTGTTTTCTCTTCTGTCTCTCCATTATAGTTGCTGCAGAGGAAGAATAAAAAGAAACAACACAAAAGAAGACACTTTAGATCTTGCTGGCAATTAAGCAGCACAGTATTTTGTGTGTGCCTGAATTTACTACTAACAAAATGTTCCAGACCAGATGCCCTGAACACCAAAGTCCATGATTTATCCACACTGCAGATACAAAACAGCAAGCAGCTCACTACCAAGTATCTGCTTTTTCTCACATGCCACCACCAGGATACATGGGCGAAGAGGAATTACTTCAATTTGAGCTCTCTGCTTAGGCTGCCAGTAAATAAAGCAATAGGAACCAACTGTTATCATGACTGCCTTCTAGGAAAGGGAAAAAAAATAAAAATCAACATTCCACCTGCACTGGCAGTTATTTCAGGAATTTCTGCTGGGACCCTCCCACGATAGGCAATTCTGACCACAATTTATCTGGGCTGGATTTAAACTGGTTCAGTCCATGGCATATGAAACAAGTATCTATGTAAGATGTCTGGAGGCATATCACAAAGAGAAAGAAGGAGATGGAATTGCTTGCCGTGGTCCACATAAAAGGACAGCAATGAATCTATGCAATGGGAATTTAGTGCTGAAAATCAGCAGGCAAGAGCAGCAGAGACTTGGAAATGCTCCTTTGGAGGGGGGAAAGGGCTCCATCCTGCAGTGTTTTAAACTGGGGTGGGCAGCGCCTGAGGAATGCTCAAGAGAGAGTTATCACCATTTAGTCAGGGACACAAATGGGCACAGTAACTTGTCTGGGTTTGACCAAATCCAGTTTGGGTCTCTGTGAGGACAGACAAATAAGTAGTATGATGGAGCCATTTTGGAGTAATGTCCCTTTACTCAATTAAAATGGGCTTGAACCGTGCCATTAGATACGTGAGCGTCATCCCCTGCAGTTTGGGAGCAAATCTTAGAATGGCTCCTCCCTGACCAAGGTACACAGGTCTGCCACACAAGAAAAGAAAAGTAAAAGGAAGGGGAGAAGGGATGACAAGTTGTGTCAAAATAGAGTTGCTGGTGACAGTGAATTTCCCAGCCTTGCCATCAACCAGCTGTGATCACAAACAACGCTCAGCATTTGACAAATGGTAACTTGAGGACAAAGGCAGCAAGCACAGAAACACTGAGACGAGATGGAGCTGAAGACACTGTGCCCTCCCAGCCTGGGATTGCCTCTAAAGAGATCATGAGAAAAACAAAAGTAATTTCTCTAACTCTACACTACAACAGCTCCCTTTTATATTAAGACCATCCCTATCATTCTAAGGTATCTTACCGTATCTATGGCACATTCGGTGTGGAACAGGGTGAAGGGACCTTTGAAGTATGTGAAAATCAATCCTGACAACTCAGCAAGCCCTCATTGATTGTGCTCTGCACCATGCAAAATGTAGAAGAATTGATACCTGCCCTTTACCAAGAAGGAGAGTTGGGGGAAGGGGGAAAGGCAGGAGCAAAAGAAAGACCAGAGAGCAGCAGTAGCAGAAGGAAGCAAGAGCCTGAAAGTGACACTGTGCAGTTTGTAAGTCATCAGACATTAAATTTGAGAGCAATCTGGTCCGAGCAGCAGGTAGAAGATTTTAAGCAGCTGCATTTGGAACGGGATGGGCAGCACAGCAAGAAAGGCAAAGCCAGCAGACAAGGTGAGTGATGATCAGCATCTCTATAAAGGCTTTTAACAGAAGTGATGGTGAAGAGCAGGTAGACTTCAGTACAACACCAACAGAAGGCCTGGAATGATTTATAAATAGCCTGGATAATGAGCAATCAGGAAGAAAGAAGGAAATTTAACAAGGAGACTGCGAGGTTAATATGATCACTAACGCTACAGGCAGACCGGCTTGAGGGGTAGAAAAAAGAGACAGAGGCAATTCATTTGATATTTCTCCTTGCATGAAATTCTACAAAGACAGAAGAAGTAAGAGAGAACAGACAAGGTGAAGAGGAGCAGTAGGAACCATTTCCATATAGACAGCAGTGAAAGCCATGAAAGAGGACAGAGCAACCGCAGAGCAGTGTAGGAGAGAATTGCGAGGGCCATCAGAGACAAGAGGGGGGAAAGAGCCACCACAGGAAATGACAAGAGATAAATTGGGAGGAAGAAGAGGAGTTAAAAGGTCAAGGGGACCCTCACAAAGGCTGATGGGGGAAAGGACAGGGAGGAAGGAGGAATTTCTAGCTGTCTGGGCCCTGAGTGCACTAACAGGCTTTAAATGCCCCAAACAGACTCATCTCAGACCCCCACTCGCACACCTTCTGCCCATGGTCTAGGAGCTCCATATAAGCTCAGGTCCAGGCATCCTGCTTCATCTGAGCTATACTGTACGTATACCTGTCCTCAGTCCCATCTCCTGGACAAACCTTGGACCTATGCTGCAGGCAGCCTGTCTCCAGTCCTGTCTCTGGCACCATCTCCTACCACTGGACTCGCTGGGTGGACCCTGGACCCGATTCACCACCTCATCTTCATTAGGACTGTTGATGGACCCCTGCTATCAGCATCTTGTACTGCCTGCAGTGTTCAGGTATGGTGAGACTGTCCCCTACTTAGTGAGGGCACTGCTGGTGGCTGTCATCACCTTTGGCTCCTAGCTTGTCCTCCCTGGAGGAACAGCCCTACTCCTGCTGCTCCCTGACATGAGCCACACTGGAGAGAACAAAAGCCAGGGAAGTGAAGCGGCAGCCCACAGATCTGATGAAAAGGAAGATTATTGGTGACTGTGGGGAGAGCAGTTAAACACTGGCTGGTCATCACAAAGTCAATGGCTGCACTCCAAAAATGCTGTGGCACACCTTCACAATTGTGTATATACACAAAACAGATCATCACCTTGAAAAGCTTCTGATACGCGCAGCCTACTTCAACCTCGGCTTCTGAGCACAGCTCTTAAAATACTACTGCAAAGAGCAAAGAAGAGATTAGTACCTGTTCTCACAGCTACCCTGACCCCACTGCTAAAACATCCTACACAGCAGGATGTGGGCATGTGTTACAATGAGAACTGGTTACTGTTGCTTGCCCACAGAGAAGGGCATTCAAACATTACTGACTAAAAGCTGGAGTGAAGCCAAAGAACTATGAGGAAAGGCTCCAGAAGGTCTGTCTCCTTCCTAGTTGCCCAACTCTTCTTGCATCCTGGAGCTCCTCTTCCGTTTTTTCTCTCCTCACCACCATTGCCACTGCATCCAACATGGGTATCTCCATCCTTGCTTCACGTGGATCGCTAACCAACCGACTGCATCTCTGTAATTTCCACAATACCCAGCTACAGTTTTGATCCTTGCTACAAAACCCTTGTAAAAAAACCCTTCTGTGCCCTGTATGCTGTTTACTCTCTGCAGTCCCCTCCTCATCTTCCACAGTGAACATTCTCCAACCCAAGACCCTCCATTGCCTTCTTTAGACATAAATCACAGGCCTGATCTCCCCTCCAGACTGTTGCTCCCTGATACTGCCCCACATTTCTCTCTCCTTGCAAGTGGGTGACCAGCTTCATCTGCTAAAGCTCTGTCACGCCTTCACGCTTATGTCATGACTTTGCACATAAGACTCATCTCCTCATGGCAATACCCTCAAAACGCGCACCACATGCTGCTGCCCTAACAACTTCTTTCACATCTCTCAGGAACAACCACCTTTCCCTTTCAATCTGACTCCACTACCCGCACCCTCCTCCACGCCTGGCAGACCTCTCCCCGGTCCTGCCTGCCCCACCACTGCTGGAGGCTATCATTCGGACTCCTCCTTTTGCTCCCCATGCCTCCTGCCCTGCCACCTCCCTGGCAAATTCAGGTCACTTGTTTCCCCTTGTCATCCCAGCCTCTTCGCTGTGTCTCATTCGACCTTTGGACCAAGCTGCACACTCGTTACGCTGGCAAACCCAACACACAGCGAGCCACCCATACGTGCAACACTTCAGTTCTGCTGCACACCATATCACGGCTGATGCATAATTAATTTTAAGTGCAGAGCCTGTTTAGCTTTTGTTTTCTCAGTCTTTTAAATATTTTTAGAAACACAGAGGAAAACATTTCACGAAGCAGTGTGCCTAAGCATCCTTCCCCCCCACCCCCCAAATCTGTCTGTTCAGAATTGTCTGCTCAAATCACCAGCAGAATTCGAATCCAGAGTATTTATACCCGTACTACAAAGCTCTTATCCTTTCAGTCCGGAGATGTTTATCCTCTCTGGTCCTGCATCTAGAGAGGACTTTATTCAGAGTTTGTCAATGAGTTACAAACTATTTGCCAGACAGAAATAAAATGCTGCAGATAGGCAAAATAGTTTTCTTGCCTTCAGGAGGAAACACGAGCCAGTAAACAAGGTGACTCAATCACAAACTGGGTGAATACGCTCTATGAGACACTATGAGATGAACGGAAAGACTTCAGTTTATGTTATCACGGACCTGGGGTTTATTTCCAACCCTGCCAGAGCTGAATTTGGGCAAAGTTTTTCATACTGTATTTCTGGGATGGCAATAAGTTCACACTTGACCGACTTCCAGGCTTTGTAACATTTCAGCCAGAAATAAGCGCACTGAGATGCAAATGGCAGGTCGTAGAGCTGACAGGAGCTCAGCCCCAGGGTCTGTGCGCTCTCCTCTAGGCAAAAGGCTCCAGGACCTGCTAGTCTGCAAACATGGAGTCTTTCACTGGCTCCAGTTTGGCCACCTCAGTGGTGCAGCAGAACAGCTAACTGGACACGCATCAAGCAGAGGACAAGACACACAGCCCACTACAAACATGGGCTGCCGCTCACTCCCATTGCTGATATCAGCCATGCCCCACTCCCTGGGTTTGAATCCTCCCAGGGTTCCCACCACCATGCCATGCCCACTGGCTCTAACAACCCTGTTCCTCCAGGCACTGGCCACCCCAAGGTACCTCCGTGGCTGCTCTCCCACACCTCACTAGTCCCGCTCCTGCCCCACAGCATCATCAGGGCAGCTGGCATTGGGGTGCCACTGGCTTCACCCAGCAATACCTCCAGCAAACGCAGGGTGAGGTGGCAATGACCCCCTTGCCCCCAGCTGAAAATCAAAGCATCAACCACATGTTTCCCCAGGAAGGGGATGGAGATAACGGCCAAAGCCTCAAGAGACCACCCCGGCCCCCATCACCCCATTTTCTGCTCCCTCCAGCCTCGCACCTCACGTGTAACACTCTGTTTACTGCAGGCCACCCCACACGTAACACCCCCATGTACTGTGGGCCACCCTTCTTCCCACCCCAGCCCTCCGGGCCCTGCCCGAGGGACACTGCATTGCGGCCGGGGCATGAGGAGGGGGTGGTGGGGTGACACTGCCCATCCCTCGGCCATTTGCTCTTGGTTTCGTGCCCAGCCAGCTCGCCCTCCCCTGTTTCGCTTTAAAAATTAAATCCCGGGGCCAGTTCCCACACGGGTGGAGCGGGAGCCCCCGCTCACCTCCTCCTCCCACCCCCAGCACTAGGCCGCCGATCCCCGGCCTTGCCTAGCGGCGGCCGCGGACGAAGGCGCCACCTCGGCCGGCCAAGGCGGAGAAGGGCCGGCGGCGCCTCCCGCACCCCGCCGCGGCTCGGCCGGTCGCCGGCACCCCGGCATGCCCCCCACCCCGGTGCTGCTGGGAGGGGTCTCCCGCGGCAGGAGACAGCCAGGCTTCCCCGGGAAAAGGAAAACAAACCAAAACATACTCTTCCTCCTTCCCCACCCCCCATCCGCTTAAATAAAAATCACACATCTCCAGGAGACTGGGAGGCGACTTGGGGGGAGGGGGGGGGAGATAACCTCCCCTGCCACCCGGAAACTGTCTAAAGCATTAAAGAATTTGGGGGGGAGAGAGAAAAAAAAAAAAGAAAAAAAAAATCCCACAACCTTCTTATTTAATAAACTTTACAAGCCCCTGCGGAAGGTGCATCTGAAAAGCTATTCCACAAGGGCTTCTCTGCTGTTTCATGGGGTTTATACCAAACAAGAGGGGGAAACTGCAGCCTAAATACGGATCTGAACACAGCTCTCAAACCTACAAACCACAAACAGGCACAAACGCAATTAATACTAAGTTCTTCATATAAACCCAGGGGCTTTTCCCCTAGCTATCCACTTTTAGACTACTACCACATTTTTTCCAGGGGGTGGGATTAGGATCTCTGACAATTATTTTTTTGCAAACCCCACATTTTTGGCGGAAGAGGGGGTTAGCTTCAAAATCTCGCCCATATTATTTTCCTCCACTTTTTTTTTTTTTTAATTTGCAATTACACAACGTTTCATCCGTGCAGTTACTATCTGAAACCTTTACTTTCTAATGAAGCAACATCCAGATTTTCTCGTTTCTCAAGTCCACCCCTTTCTACATACACAAACACACACACACACAGAGAATTGGTTTAAGACAAAAAACAATCCCCCCCCCCAAAATAATAATAAAGGACTCACCTCTCCTTGGGTTTTCCCCCCCACACTATGTATAAACTTTCCTTGATAAATGGTATTGTATTACTAGAGATATTATTAATGTATTATTACTAGAAGTAATAATAATAGTAAGTGCTATTTAATTATAGAAGGCAGCATTCTGCTTCTGGATCGGCTGCCCCTGCAGCTCCGTCCATGTGCCTCCTGATCTCTTTACTTTCATTTCCAGGTCTCGCTCGCTCGCTCTCGGCTGCACCAGCAAGAGAAAATGCCTCCCTGCATATCCTCTGGGCCCTAGAGGCTACCGCTTTCCATTACAAAAAAAAAAAACCCGAAAGCGCCTAAGCGGTTGAGGCTCCTTTCTTTTTTTAATGCAACATTTTTCTTCTTCCCATTTGTCTTTGCTGATATATAAAATATACCCCAAAAGAAAGGAAAGCTGCCTCTGCAGAATGATTGCATGCATGCGAAACGCAGCAGTGGACTGAATTACGAGACAGCCCTCCAACCCCCCCATGGGATTATCACATAGGTGAAGCAGTGACCCTTTTGCCCACCCATATATGTTTGCTGGAAGGGGGCCAGAGCCATCGCTTATGGCAAAGCAATTATCCGTCCCAGCCAGATATTACTTATTCCACCCCGCGCTGCTGAGGGGGGTTCCCTGTAAATAACATCTTCTGAAAACATAAATCTTTGGGTGGAAAGGAATAAACAGTGTGTGTATATATAATATATTATTATTATATTATATACAATTTGGTATTATACAAAATATATGCTTTGTATATAATTTATATGCACATGCATATATGTTTCTATATTTATATCTACACATATGAGTTTTGGCATTTTTTTGGAACCAGATTTTTGGCTTGTTTTCATCCCCAGTCCCTCAATATTTCCAGAAAGTGGACTGAATCTCTGCAGCACCCCATGCCAACAGAGCCCCAGGAACGGAGCGGCCGGCGGGCAGTGGGGGCCCAGTGGCACGTGTTATTCTGTCGCGGGAAATGGTTGCAAAGACAGAGATACACGGACCACCTTAGGTGGGGGGTTCATCCATCCCTTCCCAGCTGCACTACCATTAACTTCAAGTAACCCTCTGAAATGGGTTTTATGCCCGGCTCCCAGTCCGGCCTCCCTGGTAGGGTAGGTTTTCCTCTCCCTAAAGGATTCTGTCAACTGTCAGATCATCATTTCCAGACTGACGCTGGTTTAAATTATCACCTCTTTTCCACTGTAATCAGTGGCATGTTTATTCCTCAGCGTCTCGCTTCTCTATTTACAGTGACCTAAACCAGTGGCACCTTGTGCTTTGCAGCCAAGCAGCTCCGACAAGGTTCAGAGGCAGGTAGAAAGTATCATCTGAAGTCTACTAAACTTGTTTAGTATTTAAAACATGTTGATCAGAAAAGGAGAGACTTTATTATATTGAGTAGGATTGGCTTCTGGCAGCTCTGTCAACACAATAAACTGATAATTTATGAAATATAGGCTGTGAATTGTATAATGTACCATATGACACTGGAGAACACTGTCTTGCGCTCTTCACAATATTTAATCACAATGCACTTTTTTTTAGATATTCATTATGATCCAAAGATTGCTGTTATTTGTGGATAGGACAATATTTATTTTTACTATCTCTTCAGCAGATTGGTTACCTCTTATTTTTAGGCAATGACACCATGACAATGAGTAGAGTCTAACCAAGCTGGGTACCTCCGCTGTAGGAGCCGCTGGGCAAAATGTACCTGAAATGACAATCCCTGTCAAGGGGTGACTTCGGGCAGAAGAAAGGTGGAGCAGGCCTGGGGGAAGGAACGTAAACACGGGGAGACCTGACATGCCAGATCACATTGGGAAGGCAGTGTCATCAAATGAGTCACAGAGCCCAGGATGCCACCAACTCTGCACCTCTGAAAGGCAAGACATCACAGCTGGACAAGAAGAAGAAGAGGGCTTAGGAGGAGCTCAGGAGAAAGAGGAACAAACCCAAACAAAATCTACACACAATCAGGAGTTATACTGGAATAAGCACTATTTTTTAATTCAACAACATTTATTTTCAAGACTGAATTTCCCCACTGAATGTCACGTTATATTTCCCTCCGGCCCAATTTCCTTTGCCTGTAAGACTGAGAGGTGTCCTGCAAGATCATGATCTAGCATGTACCAATCCTCTCATGAAATAACATTTTTCCTTAGCGGTTAACGTGAAGATTTTCAAAATTTGCAAGCATGGCTATTGAGGTGTCATGTGCAGGTAGTCAGCAGAGTCAAAACGCCACCAACACATGCTATGAACTAGTTAAAGTGTTGTAATAATTACTTTGTTTTGTAAAGCTATTCTTTTAAGGAGAATGAATCTATTGATCTATGTTACAATGGCACAGCTCACCTTCATTCCTGTATAGTTGCATCCACATTTAAAGACTTTATTCTCTCCCCTCTGCCTGACGTAATTAGCCAATATTTGGGAGAAAAACAGAAGGGAATTGGATATATTTGATATGATCCTGTTTACTGCTAAAGATTGTGAGGAACTAATAACAAGTGCCAAAATCCTTGCTTATATTTCCAAGTTCAAGCTCTTTCTCAAGATCACACCAATATATTCCCTCAACTGCTCTATGTTTTCTGGCAGCTTTATGCTTCACATAAAACCGTAATCTAGTCAGTGCCCCAGCTTCTTAATTTTCTTCAGTTGCAAGAGAAACTCCTCTGATTATTTATGATAGTTAAATTTTGCTTGTTTTCTCTCTGGTTGCTGTACTGGTTTATGGCCTTTATTCTTTCAGCTGTCATGCTCCATAAACTTAATTCTTTTTGTATTCCCCCAGAATGAAGAAGGCCTACCATGACCTTCAACCTCAACGCTGTCTCCCAGGTCACCCAGCATTGCCAACTACTGACATTCTTTTCTTGGGTCCATATAAGCAATTGGTATTGTTTCTTAAAGCAACACTTAGGAGAATTGTGAGAGAATGAGAAATGCCTCTTATAATGTTTTGGGACCAAATGGCAGAATAAACCCAGCCCATTACCCAACTCAATCCTGATCTCACCAGGTATCTGCAGCTGCCACCTGAAATGGTAACTACTTCAGTGCCTGTAGGTTGCCACTCGGAGAGAAGGGATTGGGTTAAGAGGACCTGTGCAAACACACTGCAGTAGCAAGCAGTTTATGCACAGCTCACCTTGTCATAGAATCCTAGAATGGTTAGAATTGGAAGAGTCCTTAAAGATCATCTAGTTCCAACCCCACTGCCATGGCCAGGGACACCTCCCATTAGACCAGGTTACTCAAAGCCCCATCCAATCTGGCCTTGAACACCTCCAGGGTTGGGGCATCCATAGCTTCCCTGGGCAACCTGTTCCAGTGTCTCGCCACCCTCAGAGTAAAGAATTTCTTCCCAATATCTAATCTAAATCTACCCTCTTCCAGTTTAAAACCATTACCCCTCAACCTGTCATTACACTCCCTGATCAAGACTCGCTCCCCATCTTTCCTGCGGGCCCCCTTCAGATACTGGAAGGCTGTTACAAGGTCTCCCTGGAACTTTCTCTTCTCCAGGCTGAACAACCTCTCTGAACAAGGCTCTCTCAGCCTGTCCTCATAGGAGAGGTGCTCCAGCCCTCTCCTCATTTTTGTGGCCCTCCTGTGGACCTGCCCCAACAGGTCCATGTCTTTCTTATGTTGGGGGCTCCAGAGCTGAATGCAGTACTCCAGGTGGGGTCTCACAAGAGCAGAGGAGCAGAATCACCTCCCTTGACCTGCTGGCCACGCTTCTTCTGATGCAGCCCAGGATGCGGTTGGCCTTCTGGGGTGTGAGTGCATATTGCCGGCTCATGTTGAGCTTCTCATCAACCAACACCTCCAAGTCCTTCTCAGGGCTGCTCTCAATCCATTCTCTGCCCAGCCTGTATTGGTGCTTAGGATTGCCCTGACCCTTCTATGATTCTACAATTCTATGACCCATGTGCCCATCAGATGTACTTTTATTTTTATACTCAAGAGGAAAATGTCACACACACAATGTATGCACTAAGCCGTCAAGCAAACCGATGCTTTTTGCATCCTTACGCAGGAACGACTGCACACTCCTGGACAAAATGCTCTCCTTAGCAGTAAGGTTTGACAGTAACACATTTAAGTACAAAGATAAGATCTGCACAGACGTTGTTAAAAATGCCGGTTCGCAGAAAAAGGCACTCGTGACCCATCTGTGGGTGCGTGGAACCACTCAGAGCTCCTCTGCCAACACCTCCCCTGCACGCCCCTTCTGAGAGGGGCTCGGGCCACACACTGCTCAGCCCGAGACCGCTGGCACCGCTGGCACCGCTGCCGCGCCCCGGGGAGGCAGGACCGGAGGTGGCCGTCGACAGAGCCGGGGGGCGGGGGGCGTCACACGGCCCCACTCGCACCACGGGACGCGGGTGGGAGAGGCCGCGGCCCGGGCCCAGGCCGCCTCCCCTCAGGGTGACTCCGCGCGAGGCATGCCGGGTACTTCTCCCCCCTCCACCGCAGGACTACACGTCCCGGCGTGCCCCGCGGCCGCCGCGCGGGCCCCCGTAGCCCCGCCCACGTCAGCGGCTGCGGCTGCGGCACGCCGGCCGTCAGCACCCGGCGCAGGCCGGAACGAGGGGAAGGGCGGGGGT
>VUYV01000214.1:829398-893724 GCA_008711295.1 Anarhynchus alexandrinus | reverse complement strand
TGGAGGGTGTCACGGCGGCCGCCGCGGAGAGCGGGCGGCGGCGCGGCCGGCGCTCGGCAGCTTCCCCGGGGGGAAGAGAAGGAACCGTCAGCGGTGGGGAAGCGACGCCGGGAGGCTGCCGGCGGCAGGAGGGTAACCTTGGGCTGTCACCCAGCGCTCCCGGTAGACGGGTGCTGGGCCCTCCGTGGCCGGGAGAGCCGAGCAGGCCCTCCCCCCCGTCCCCGGGACAGCTCAGCAGGTACCCAGCCCTGTCGTCTCCTTGGCGCGGGCAAACTGTTGTACAGAAAGCATTCGGCTGGACTAACTTTTTTGGCCACGGGGAAACGTACCACTTCACACAGTCTTTAAGTGATGAGGAAACCTCTCCTTGGGCATTTCCAGTTCTTGTTTGTATTTGTCACACATACTAACTCTTCAATTTATTTATTTATTTAAAAGCTTTCCCTGCAGAAGAACTAGCAGCGAAGAGACCTCTGGTAGGTTGACAATTGGGTGTGGCTGGCATGTTTGCAATAAAGCATGCTTCAGGATGTGATGATGGAGTTGTATGTTGAAATTGGGAAATAGCCTGTGTGCTAGGTGAAGAAAGTGAAAGGGGATTTAAGGGAAAGAGAAGCAAAGTACTCCTGTAGAGTGTAGAAGGGTACCATCATAGTAGAACAGAACTTGTTTTTTAAACAATAGGGTGATGAGGTATTTAAAAGTGAAGTTAATAACTGAACTGGGTGAACAGACTGACTTCTTTGGATCCTAACTTTTGTTCCTGTCTGGTAAAGCCTTCATGGGTTGGAGGATGTCCTCTTTTTCTTCCTTCTCGGTGTTGGATTGGCAGAGGTTGGGAATGTCCATCAGTCTGGTGTCTGTGTGGCCTGGTAGGAGTGGAGTAAGTTATGTGGGCATCTCTCTACTGGCAGCATCTACTTGAGAGGACAGTCATCCTCAGAAAGTGATGTTGATCAGCGTTGGAGATGTGTTGTGTGTGTCCGTTCCCCCTTCCCCCCTGCGTGTGCAAAAGCAATACTAAAGTTAATGAAAGCTGAAGAGAAGCTGTACTGAAGCTGAAGGCTTCATGGCTCTGTATCAGGAGGAAAGTATGTATATACAATGTTCGTTTAGGGGGTGTTTTAAAACAAGCGCTGTTGAGCTCAAAAGGTTGCAAGAGTGTGGGGCCACTTCTAAGTCAGACAAGAATGGAAGAGAATGAGTTTTCTGTTGTAGGAATCCCTTCTGACACCTGAAGTCTGTTTTATAAGCATGTTGCTTCCAACCACTAGTTGTGTGTAGTCTTTTATCCGAGCGGAGGTGCTGGGATAAGAAACATGCACTATTTATCCTGCTGAATGAATGGAGGCCAGTTACTTCATGCAGTGATTGATATTCATTAATTAACGGTATGCTGATCCTACTAGGCATGGCTAGCTTTAAACTTGTGCCTTAAGGCAAAATGTTCACTAATCCATCATCAGTGTAAGATCATCCTGTTTAATGTATGTGACAAATCTGTGTGGGACATCCAAAAGGAAAGAGAACCTGCAAAATGGAGTTTTGTATGCAACACACATGCTGTTTTCAGCAACTCGGTGGTTCTAGAACTGTGCTGACAAGGGCACTTCTGGGGATATCACTGAAAAGGAAAAACAGTTGTGTTCATTCTAGCTTGCTTTGGAGAACAGAGGAAATGTGCAGCATGTGTAATTAAAGGATGGGGTTTGGGGAGACAGGAATGTTACGCTTTAATTGTAAAAGTGTTGTGCAAAGAGGAATGTCTTAATGTGGCCTTAATCCATAGTTTTTAGCTACTGGTTATTTATGAAGTGTAACAACACCATCAAAACCCAAGTCTCATCAGTATTGGAAGAATCAACACCATCTGACTGGCTGACTTTGGAATATTAATCTAGCCTAGCTGTCATGAGTGAGCTATGGGGAAAACACTAATGGCACTGAAAACTTAATTAGGTATCTCAGGAACAAAAAACACATTAGTGTTAAAATAAACATGATTATTCATACAGATTATTTACTGTAGTTTGCTTTTTTTTTATGTTGACAATTTCTTTCAATTGACAGCTGTTAACATTTGGAAAAGCAGAAAAATGGCATCAGAAGACATCACTAAGCTTGCAGAGTCACTTGCCAAGACCAAAGTGGGTGGCGGACAGTTGAGCTTCAAAGGCCAGAGCCTTAAACTCAATACAGCTGAAGATGGTAAGAGGAAAATACCCTTGTATTTGGGAAGTGTCTCCCTGAGGTTCTAAAATCTTGTGGTAAACCTACTAATCCTGTATGGTCAAGTTGTCATAGTATTAGCTGTGATGCAAGGGTCATCAGCTACAGCTGCTTCTGATAGAGGCCTTTCCTTCCGTTCTTGTACCCTGCTTTGACCTGGTGTCCTGGCAGTGCTACAGCTGGCAGAATTGGCGTTTGGCTCCCTGGTGTGTAATTCCTGTTTTCTTAGTGTTCTCTCCAAGTGCTTTTGACAGTTGCTGTGCATTAGAAGTCAGTGCTCCTTTTAAAAACAGTCAGCAAGTGGATGACAGCTCTTGGGACAGGTAGACCTGCACAGAGGAATAGGCTGATATGTTAGTCTGCTGCAGTAGTCCAGTTTCTTCCCAAATTCTGACCAATTTGTTAGATTCTTGTTGGGTCATTTTTTCTGGAATATCTCAATATCTCTCTTGCTGGTGTATGTGTGTTTCCCAATTGAAAATATCTTGCAGCGGCTGCTAATGTAGTAAATACATGGAGAATATACACGTATTCTTAGATCAACATTTCTGCCACACCAAGAAACAGCATGTTCTTCAGAGAGGTTGTTTGCTATAGTGGATACCTTTTTTACGGATTCCAAAGTTGATGCTTTTTTATATGCTGTTTTAGTAGTGCAAAGTCACTGAACTATGGGGAAAGGCTTTGGAGCTTGGGGATGATAACCAGCGCCCATTGACAGGAGAGAGCCTACAGCCTGCTCCTGTGTCTTGCAGAGGATTACTCTAGAGTTAAATTGTTCCACCCTAACGTGTTTGCTAAACGGGCATCTACTTTTGCCAGTCAGTAGGAACTTCCTGTTGATGTGGCACCAATTCCCATCAACTTTTAGCTTATTCCTTGCATCTTTGTAAGCTCTCTAGCTCCTAAACCATGTGCTGAATGGCAAAAGAGTCTTGCTTAGGAAGAAAAGAAGCTTGCTTTTGCAAATAGGAGAATAGCTATCAGAGAACGGAATTAGAAATAAATTATGAAAAGGCAGGGTGGGGAATGGAGAACGTTCTTTTTAGCAACCTGATGCTTTAGCTCTGTTCCCATTGCTGTTTCAGGATTCTTTCAGGTAATGTCGTTCAGCTGTTTTTGCTAAGGGTAGAGTTGAGCAAGTATTGCTGCATCAGAGTGTTACTGTGGTACCTAAGATGCTAGGTAAAAGGCCAACTAGACTATCTGCTTTTTGCAGCTGAAGAAGTGATCAAGCAAATTGAGGAATTTGATGGCCTGGAAGCATTGCGCCTGGAAGGCAACACAGTGGGTGTAGAGGCAGCAAAGGTCATCGCCAAAGCCTTGGAAAAGAAATCAGAGCTCAAGGTGAGATCCTCAAGTGGGTGGTGGTGAGGGTAAGAAGTAATATAGAAATACTGAAGGTCTATCTGCTCTCTTCCTGAAGCAGCCTGCCTTGAGTTAGCCTCAAAGGTTGCTTGGTGATTCTTCCAGTAGGAAGAACAACCATATGAAAATATGTCAGAACTTTGGGATTTTGGGATAGCAGGAATGTTTTCTGCATTCCTGACTGTTCCTATTCAGAAGGCTTACTAAAGCTGGGAAGCTGTACAAGGAAGAGCCTTTCTGCAGAGGAAGCATCTGTAAACAAAGCACTGTGGCAACAGAACTTAAGTTCTAATGGAAAAGCTGGGTCATATCTTCTGGAGAATGATCAGATCTTCTGAAGAATGAGTCTTCAGAGAATGCCTGAATAGAGAAGAAATAATGGAGGGACATGCACCAGGAGGTTTTTCCGTGTCTAAGCTATGTTTCCCAACTACTGTTCTAGTTTAATGTTAGGAGGATGCTGTGCTGCTAGAGGCACTGTCCTTTGCAGGAGAGGAGTATGAAACATTGATTCACATTAATCACCCAAGTGTGGCTTTTCAAGCAGGTCCAGGTTGTTGAGCGCCATACCTTAGTAAAATCTGCATTCCTAATGTATCCTTCAGTTTCCTGCTGCTTTTTCCTGTGGTAATTTTCTCAGCAGAAAAGAATTCCAGCTTGAATGCAAGCAAGAATTCTTGTATAGTGTTATTTACAGTATGCATTTCAGTGGCTTTATGTCCTTGCAAGTGAAGTAATTGTAATGTTTAGTTCTCGTAGCTCTTCAGTACAATGAAATGAGAAGCCCAAGGGAAGGCAGACAGTATTAAGCTGTCCCCAGTGATGTCATGCAGCTTGTATGTGTAAACCTCTGTACAACTGTGTTGTTCTAAATATTTTTAATGGTTTCTATCTGTATGTTTCTTATTTTAGAGGTGTCATTGGAGTGACATGTTCACAGGGAGACTAAGGTCTGAGATCCCTCCTGCTTTGGTAAGTAAAAACTAGATCTGAGACTTCTGACTAATATAACTTCTTTTCTCACCTGTCATGCTCTTTGTGGGAGTATGTTTTTTAGCACAGAGCTGATCTTTCTCTATGCTGTTAACAGTGAGTGTCTCAGAATAGGTGAGTGATTCTTCTTTGTTGCTCCCGTACGAGGTGGAGAAGAGTTGATAAAAGGCTAAATGCAAGTCCATGCTAGCGAAGAAGCTTGTCACTGGGGAAAATATCCTCATGATCCAATAGACAGAATGGGAACTAAGCTTTCTAAGTAAAAGCATATGGCCATCTCTTTGAAAAGCGTTACAGAGCTGCCCACCTCCTTGAGTCCTTTGAAGCAAGAACACGATAAACTCAACAGAATGAAAACAATATTTTTTAGCAGTGTAGAGGTGGAAACTCACTTTGAAAAATGTGTATTTGACCTAAAGGGATGGGATAACTTCTTGGTAACTGCCTTATGGTTATCTTTAGCTTAATTTGCACAGCTTCTTCTCTGGCTTTAGCTGTAAAGTTTTATTGAAATTCTTCAGAGTGGAATTTTTTTGCAGCATCACTGTCATACCTAGCCACTGCAGCGATGCTGTCACTAAAAGTCAATCCACTCCCTCCCTCCCACCCACTGCCATCTGTTTCCTTACAGATCTCTTTGGGAGATGCACTCATCACTGCTGGAGCCCAGCTGGTGGAGCTGGACCTGAGTGACAATGCCTTTGGGCCAGACGGTGTGCGTGGCTTTGAGACGCTGCTGAAGAGCCCTGCATGCTACACCCTCCAGGAACTCAAGCTCAATAACTGTGGCATGGGCATTGGCGGTGGAAAGGTAAGGGTTGTCTCCTTTTTGGGAATGAGGTCAGAGTCAGGACATGGCTTCAGACTGCCCTACACAGAATCACAGAATGGTTGAGTTTGGAAGGGATCTTTGGTGATTGTCTAGTTTGACTCCCCTGCTCAAGGGAACTAGACCAGGTTGCTCAGGGCTGTGTCTAGTCAGGTTTTGAATATCTCAAAGGATGGAGACTTCACAGGCTCTGTGGATAGTCTAGCCCCGTGTTTAACAACCCTCGCAGTAAAAAAGGGGGTTTTGTGTTTAAATGAAATTTTGTCTGCCTCCGTTTGTGTGCATTTGTGTCTGGCTCTGCCTTCTTTACACCATCTTCTCCCCCCCTCCTGTTATTCTGGCTGTTCTTACACATGGATAATATCTCCCCCAGAGCCTTTTCTTCTCCAGCCTTAATAATCCCAGCACTCTCCCAGTATGTAAAATTCTCCAATTCCTTAATCATCCTTGAGACCCTTTGCTGGACTCACCCCAGTATGTCCATGCAGGAGCCTGGAACTGGACATAGTACTCAGATGCATTTCACAGGGCTGAGTAGAGGAGAAGGATTGCTTCCCTTGACCTGCTGACAATGCTTTTTCCAAGGCAGACCAGTAGACTTTCCTGCAGGTGCATATTGCTAGCTCATAGTCAACTTCCCACCCACTAGGACCCCCAGGTTCTTCTCTGCCAAGCTATTTTGCCCTCACGTGACCCCTAGCTTATGCTGGTACATGGGGTTATTCCTCCCCATTTGCAGAACTTTGCATTTCCCTTTAAACTTAATGAGATTCTTGTTGATCTGTCTTTCCAGTCTCAAGATCCCTTCCCTGTATAAGTTTTCATGGATAAATTTCTGAAATATGAAAACCTCATCTGGTTTCCAGGATAGGAAAACAGTTCTATCCTAAACATTAGGTTCCATGTCAAGAGAGCTAGTAGCCTTGGATTTGAGAGAACAGTATTTCCTAGCCTAGCACTGAAGGATGCCTGTTGGATGAAGCAGAAAACCAGGACTAACTGTTATTACTAAGACCCTCTATCTTCGGCTGTTTAAGAATCGAATGTTCTTAATGGGGTCAATGTGTTCTAGTGATGAAAAATTGTAATTTCTTGTCTAAGACTGTAGTGTGCAAGTGTTGTAGTTAGACAGTTTTACTGTATACCCTACTGTAGAAGCAGGTGCATTTCAGCAGTGACCAAAGTATTTCTTGAAAGCTGGATATACAAAGCACATTTGGATTCCTTCAGAATGAGAAGTTGAGATAGTATAAACTGCTTGTTTTATCTCTAGATATTGGCGGCTGCTCTAAAAGAGTGTCACAGGAAATCAAGTGCCCAGGGCAAGCCTCTTGCTTTGAAAATATTTGTGGCTGGCAGAAATCGTCTGGAGAATGATGGTGCCTCTGCCTTGGCTGAAGCCTTTGGGGTAAGTACCAAAGCAGAGCTGCTTGACAGCAAATTGGAGCAAGGTGTGCTTAAGTGCTAATGTTAAAGATAATGTATGCAGAGCTTGCCTCAGCTTGGAGGCAGTGGGTGATTGTTGGTTCACTAAAGTGGCAATGCTGTTTCCTGCTGAAACTGGAGTCTTCAAGTGCAATTAGAATTGATGACTGAAGTTTGTGACGTAAGTTTCCAAACACATAACTAGTAGCTGTGTAAAGTAGTTCTTGAGGGAGAAACAGGAATTTCTTGAGTAGATTAATAGTAGTCCTATTCCTTCTCCTCCCTCTGTGCTAGTGGACGTTGTCTGGCACTGGGGTTGGTGCACCAGCTGACCTCCTGAGTGCTTCTCTGCCTAGGTGTTCAATCATCTGGCAGAAACAACCTAGTGTTTTCATTAGGATTATCCTGTGAGGGCTCTAAATGGTGCCTAGCTTTCTCTAGCTGTCACTGGCCAACTTTCACTTTTGCTGGAGGAAGAGAATTCACTGTGGTTGGGTCCCCCTACTTTCGTTTTCCTTCCTCCACTGCTGCTAAAGACAACTTCTGAGTTATAGTGTATATTTTCAGGTATATTAACAATGATATTGCAGGTTATGGGCTGTTCTTTTTTGTAAAGACCTGTCTGGATGTGATTTTTCACTAATCGGCAATTGTGGCAAAAATAAGACTTCTTAAATACTTGAGAGGCACATAACAAAGTGATTTATGAGGAATTCAGACTGAATGGCACTACCAAAATGGGATTCATTACTGTGTTTTTGTGACATGCTGTTTAGTCCATAAACAGTGTTCATATTAATTTTCATGAGAGTTTGCTTCTCCAGTCAGGGCAAAAATGTAGATCTTAATTAACATATTGTATCCAGTGATGTTGCTTGATCTGTTTCAGTGTTGTTGAACCACAGGTGAAGAAGTCTTGTTTTAAGGTAACCTAGAGCAGACACGCTAGGAAGATGCTATCTGTGACTCTTACAACAGGGGACTTTATATTAATTTGACGCTTGCCATGAGCTTGCAACTTTACTTAAATTTGTGACATAATTGCTGGTAAATAGTTCTAAGTAGAAGAGCTAGTGGAGTTTTGAGTTGGAGAAAAACAATTTTAAGCAAATCCTAAAGAGTAGAGCACTATACTCTTGAGTTGAAGTATGTCTCCTAACAGCTTTTGTTCATCTGCTTCCTTTCCCAGATCATTGGGACCCTAGAAGAGGTCCACATGCCACAGAATGGAATTAACCATCCTGGCATTAGGGCACTGGCCCAGGCCTTTGCTATCAACCCACTGCTTAAGGTTGTAAACTTGAATGACAACACCTTCACAGGGAAAGGAGCAGTAGCCATGGCAGAGGTGAGTTGTTCTAAGCAGTTGCTTTGGGTTTGTCTTCTGCCTCCCGGTCTTCTCAAATATAGTTAACATTAGCACCTCTGGGTTGGTGGAGCCACATGGCACACTGCGGCAGGAAAGGTGACCTTCCAGGATTGATAGGACACTCATTTGGTTGCATGTTTGTACTTTCAAATTTGTGCTGTCTTGCAGACTCTGAAGACACTTCGGCAGATTGAAGTGATCAACTTTGGAGACTGCCTGGTGCGTTCAAAGGGTGCTGTTGCTATTGCTGATGCTGTTAAAGGGCTTCATAAATTAAAGGTATTGTTGTCTTGCTGTTCAGCTTTGAATCTCTTTTGAAAATCCTTTGTGTCCCATTCCTGGTTTTCTGTCCATTCTCCTACCACTACTGATTATTTTAAAATGGGATTCACTTCAGTGCAGGCTCTGCACTCACAACTGGAAAGCAATAAGCTGTATTGTAAATCAGTGGCATTGCCACATCCAGTTAGGTGTATTCTACGTGGGGATGTACCAGTGATCTATTTAGTCTCCACTTGATGTTTTTGAAGCCATTGGTTCAGGTCAACAGGTGCTATTCAAGAAATCTGATAATGGAAGTACTTGCTTTTAGAACCTCTCAGAGGGTCATGAGCGGGGACTGAGATGTTCTTCATGAACAGCTTGTAATCTCTTCAGCATTTCAGAGTTCATACAGTTAATGCTTTTTCTTTGTTAGGGTATGTATCAAAGGTCCAAATATTTTTAGGTTTTTGGCAATACCGCAGCCCCCTACATCAGTATTTGCACAGGACTTGTATTTGACAGCATTTTAGACAGGCCTAAGTCCAGTCAGTAATGTAAGTAAACTAGGATCTCTAGAAACACCTGCCGTGGGTCACAACTGCCCTGGGACAGATGCTGAACACATAATTCCTAACCTTGCAAGCTTACAGTCAAAGACAAAAAATCAGCCAAGCGCTAATACTTATTTACGTATATGAACCTGGTACAGAAAGAGTTAGGTGCTTTGTGGTGTGAGATCCCTTGCTCAGGCTTCTGCTGGTTCTACTGGAACTTGTGTCTGAATCTCCCAGGAAAAGTTAAGTAAGGGTTCTAATGGGAGTATTGAGATGAACAGCTGGAAGTTAAATCCTTTTTTCTAGAGCAGAAGTGGTTAAGGGAGGGTAGCATGAAGCAATCGTAGCTGATTCATTCTGTTCAAGGACTGCTTCCCTTTTGCTGTTAATATTAAATCTCTTCTCAGGAAAGGGTTGATTGAGCACAACGTGGAATGGTGGGGGATGGTGCCTGGCTGTTGAATAACTTTACTTTTACTAGTCTGTTCACACTGTTTCTCTGCTGGCTGTGTTTATCAGAAGTAGTACCACTCATAGCTTGTCTTTTGAAGGCCTTAACTTGCAACCTAAGTGTTTAAAAGCAAATGTGCAGTCCATTTAGTATAGTAGCTACCCTTCTTCAGTAAGACTTACTGGTGTGTGAATTCTGGAATGCTCTTGTGACCCTTGAATAAGTGAAGATCTCCAGGCAGCTGATTGCTAAGGGCTGAAATGTCTGCTACCTTTTAGGTGAGCAGTCAGAACGTTGTGGTCTCTGTGGCTATTTTAGTAAATTGGTTACCTTCAGTAGTGCTGCTCTCAACAGCAGTATGTTTCAAAATGCCCCTTTTGGGTATATGAAGTAGGAGTATGTGCCAGGTTTTATTTCCAATTAAAAATACTTTTTTTTAGCTGAGAGTCTCTGCAAATGAAAGTCTTTCCAGAACACTTGTGAGCCCAGGAAGCTTATGGGGATCATAGATGTTAATAGGAATTCTGCAAACAAACGTTCTCCTGCTTCTTAGGAACTGAATTTGTCCTTCTGTGAGATCAAACGAGATGCAGCTCTGACTGTTGCGGAAGCTATTGAAGATAAGGCAGAGTTGGAGAAGTTGGATCTCAATGGTATGTAAGTTTGCTAGATCAAAACATGTCCAGTCTGATCCCAGCTAGAAACCACTAGGAAGAATGTTGACAATATCACATACTCTAGTCTTGCAATTGTCAGCATTTTAAAAATGGTACTCTGAGAGCAGCTGAACTTGGATGACCTTGGGACAGGAAGCAGTTAGAACCTGAAAGTTTTCTTAAGCCATGAATTCAGTTAATTGTTAAAGTTAAGCAGTTTTGGTGCATCTCTTAAGGTGGAAAGATTAAACTGATACCTCTACCTGTTTTCAGTAAAACTTTTTTCATTATTCATTGTGATCTCAGATATTTCATGTTTGCAAAGAAAAACCTCTGTGCGCATCTCTGCAGAGGAGTCGGGGAACTTTGGCCACTGTTGGCTTTTGCTGTTCATACCTTGGGTCACTGCATTTCAGTGGTACTGTGATGTGTGTTCTTGTTTTAGAATTGCTGAGAGCAAGAGCTGTTTATAGAACTAGTAGGAAGTCTCTTTAAGACACTCGGAAAAATTAGGCGGTTGTTTGTCTCCAAACATTGTGTAATGTTGCTGAAATTATTTAGCAACTGTCTGATTCTGATTACTGAAATCCACATTGCTGCCTCTGAGGTGTTGTGTAGAAATGACTGATAACTGTTCAATTTCAGAAATGAGATAGACAAGAATATACATTTGAATCCTCCGGAACAAACTTGTGTGCGCCTGTTAAGTCTAATCCCTTTCTTCTATCAACTTAGGTAACTGTCTGGGAGAAGAGGGATGTGAGCAACTCCAGGAGATCCTTGAAGGCTTCAATATGGCAGCTGTGCTGGGATCTTTGAGGTAGGCAGGGTACCAGAGTTTAAATCAGAAATTTTCTGACAATTTTCATCAACACTTTGACTTACCAATCCGTTTTAAAATAAGAACTGTAATATTGCAGATGGATGTTGGCCTGAGTGTGCAGTGTGGAGTACAGTCAAGGGATTCCATAAGCAGGATAAGCCTTGTGTCTTGTTTTCATTGATGGACTTATCTTAGTGTTAGTTATTGATTGCATTCCTTGCTATTTGCTTGCCATTGTCAACTGGATCACTGAAGCCTGAGTGTCTTCTTAATCTGTTGTAGATGGAGATGTCCTTTTTGCAGTAAGACTTGAGGGAAGGCTGCTTTTTTTGTTCTTGAAAAAATGTTTGAGTTCTAGTGTACAGGAATTACAAGTGTGTAATTGAAGTAACATGTAACTCTCAAACCTTAGTGATGATGAAGGGGAGGAGGAGGATGATGAAGAGGAGGAGGCAGAGGATGACGATGATGAGGAGGAAGAACAGCAACAACTGCAGGAGAGAGGGCAGGGAGAACAGGGGTCAGTGACTCCTAAGAAGATAATTGATTCACAGGTAAGCTTACTTCCAAATGCATTCCTGTTTCCTCAGCTGAAGGAAAGTAAAGAAGGAAATGAGATCTGGAGTGAGTTTGAACTTGGAGTGCTGGCAGGCGTTCACATTCCTGCGTGGGCTGGCACTGTGGTAACAGGCAGGGAGATAACATGCAGGAAGTAAACAAAATGGATGACTTGGAAACATATTTTATTAAAGTGTGCGTGTGCACACATGCATGGAGGGAAAGGCTGAGCAGCAGTTGTAATGAACACGGGTAGAAAAAGTCTTCCCGTGGCCAGAAGATGGTGGGAATCTTGTATGTGCAATGCCATGCAGGCATGCTAATGTATTCTGGCTATTCGAGCTCTGGGCTCATTCCAGCCTCATAGTTTTCAAATAGAACAAATCCTGACCTGATGTACCTATGCCCTGACCTGTCCTATGTGCCTTTGCTGCTGAACCAATTTATTCACTGCTGAGAGTAAACTTGAGACGGATTCTGCCTGTTTTAGGATTCAACTCCAGTTCCATCTCCTCCTGTGGACGTTGCCACATTTCTTGCCTTCCCATCACCAGAGAAGCTGCTGCGACTAGGACCAAAGTGCTCTGTGCTGATAGCTCAGCAGGTAGGTGCACCAGTGGTCTTCTGTGCTTGATTCTCTCTCAGAATCATTTAATCCTTAGAGGTGATAACTTTCTCTCTTGAGACCTAGATTTGCATCTTCTCCCCAGTGATCCCGAGGAACCTTATGAAAGCAGATGATGCTTACACTGGCTCCAGAGCTTCTACATAGAGTGACTTTGTTTCACAGTGTTGCTTGTGCCTTGTGATATGGCCAAAGCAAAACTGATGTCAGTCAGCTGAAGGCTGTAATTCTTGTCACAGCCCTAGCAGAGACCCATCTTCTATAGCTGGTGAGCAGTGACCTGAATGACCCCTGATTTTTGTGGGTTTTTTTGTTTGTTTTTCAGACAGATACATCTGATGTAGAGAAAGTAGTTACAACTCTCCTAAGGATATCCTCGGTTTTCAAAGATGACGCCCCGGTGAAAACAGCAGTGCATGAAACAACAGGTGACTGGGCCTTTCTTCACTTCATGGTGTGACCTGCTACAGTGTCAAGGACACCAGTGCGATGCAGAGGAAGGCCCCTGTGGGCCAGGCCATTGGACTGTTTTTGTCCCTGGCAGCAGGAAACCGCAGATAACAAAGTACCAAGCTGTGCCATGCTGTTGTGTGGAGTGAAAGTAGAGATTCATTCTGAAACTGGCGTATCTTGTGCTTCCAGAATATTAGTCCTAAGAGAGCTCAGGAAACAGTTGAACAAGTTTTCTCATTGTGATCTCATTCTTCTTGGTTGGAAATGAAAGGTGAATTCTTGCTGGCCTTCAAAATTTTAAGGCTCTAACTCTTGCTGCTCTACTTCATCTGATCATATTTGTATGCATGTATGCACATAGCATGGATGTTCAAATGCATTGAGTAGAGCATTTTGTCATGCATAGGATGGAGGTCAAATTGCATATGAAGCTTGACTGTGTGAACTTGGGGAGGGGGTTTGCATTTTTAGGTGTGGGGGGTTGTTTGGGTTTTTTTTGTCTTTGTATCAAGCCTTATACTTAAGGACTGGGTTTTATCTGTCTCAGTGTTTCAGATGTTATACCTAGTCCCTGCGGAGACAACTGGAATCTTCGCAAATATTACCTCCCAAAACTCCTGTAACAGCTGATATTCCCTGAGGTCCTGTATGATCAATCTTGATCTTAAAATCTGTAACACGTCCCTTTCTATATTGTTTAATATGATGCATTTATTTCTTTTTAGATGCCTTGATGAGAAAAGCCTTCACTTCTGCCACATTTAATTCAGATGCATTCATCACAAACCTCTTGGTCCACATGGGACTACTTAAGGTGAGGAAGCAGGAAAGAGTTAAGTTATGGTCTGTTTAGGCTGTTGAAGACCAGACTGGCTGGGTTTTGGGTAATTATGTTGCCATGGAAGCAGTTGGGTGCCTGTGCATGCCTGATGCCCAGGGACAATGGAAGTCTGCAAGTCCAGTAGAAATTGCAAATTGCAAGGGATGACGGAGATGTCAGCTCTTTGTACCTCTTCTGCTTAATATGCTCTGCATTCTTAGTCATCCCCTAAAGGTAGGGAGGGTCAGGTAAGGAAATAGTGCTGCTGCTAGACTATAGTGTCTTTAAAAAGCCATGTCCAGGAGGCTACAATATTATTAGTTAATGTGATCCTTTAGGGCATCTATTAGTCCCATGGCTCAACAACATATATCCAACAACTCATGCTAGATCAGTAGCATTCAACATCATGCTTTGGAGTATATTTGCCAAATACTAGAGTCAAATATGTAGTTACAGGGAATAAACTTCCTCACAAGAAAAAATAGAACGTCAGTAGCGAACCTGCAAATTGCATTAGAATACCTGTGGCCTTACTTTTGGTGAGACGACTGGGGAGAGGTTCTGTCTGCAAACTTAGGTAGAACTTTTGCCTACTTGTGCTACATCAGTTAGTTTCTCACTGCCTTAAGACCTAGAAGCTGAGAATGTAAACTTGGACTAAGACAATTCTAAAACACAGAATAGCAATAATCTAGCTTAGTTAGGCTGATGGATTTCCTTTTGGTAATGTCCAGTTTGGGATACAGACAGCCCTTGCGGATCAGCCAAGTGATTGTTTGTCCTCTGATATAGAGGACTGTTGATGAATTAGGCACGTGGAGAGGGAGCACCTTCCATCATTTTTTGTCCCACATAGCTGGAAGCACCCACGTAACAGATATTCTTAGCACCGTGAAATAGAAGGTTGTACACCTGGGAACACAGGTCCAGATCCCACCTACAGAATGAAGGGCTTTAGTTGGGGTGGCAGTGGGGAAATAAATGAAAACAACATAAGACTTGGGACGTGTAGGTTAGCGTCACGTTAGGAGCAAGAATAACTTACGCATCATGTGAGCAGGGGGATGACTATTAGCTTTATCTTGTACAGAATTGTGAGACCAGTTCTGGAGATAATGCATCGAGTTCTGGAGGAAGCCTGCTGGACGTGGTATAAAAATGAGCTACGGAAGAATACAAGAAAATTTATGTAATTAAGGCAACTGAATTCTTTATGAACTGAAATCTGGTGCAATTCCTTAAGAGAACACTTTGACACAGGGCCTCTGAAAAGATTTGGCTGTTTCATTTGCAAGTTCATTGCTTCGCTTTCCCCATTACTCAATTGATAAGCAGTAGAATGTTCTTGATGCTGCTTTATTTCAGATGTTGGTGCTGGGAGGCTATGGAGTTGGCTGCCTTTGTCTTGAGTAACGTTGCACTTAATCTAGTGAGCAGCTTTCTCTCCTGCGGTGTATGGGAGCACTTCATTCAACAGAGGGAGTTCATTGCCTCTGTGAACTACAGTGGATTAGATAAAATAGTGATTGTCTTCATCATCTTGTCCTTTTCTCAGAGTGAAGAGAAGATCAAAGCTGTCCCCAGCCTCTATGGTATTCTTATGACCTTGAACCATATGGTCCAGCAGGATTATTTCCCTAAATCCCTGGCCCCAGTTCTCTCAGCTTTTGTCACAAAGTGAGTATTGTACTTTTCATGTAGTTTTCTCTGTGGGGGCTAGCGAAACTGAGGGTTAATGGCTACGTGCAAGCTGTTCTATTAAAGCCCGCTAAATATCTGTTCTGAAATTAAGGATTAATAGTTTAGTGGCCTCTACTTTTGTCTTGCTTACTCCAAAAAGCAAGGTTTAGAGTAAAAAAAATACTGATCCTAAAGAAGAAATAGTGGAAAACTGGCTTTGCAACTAACTGCCTCTGAAGCAGAGACTGCTAATGCCAGTCACAGAAGAGGTGTTTGGAGCTTGAGGAAACCTGCTGCATTTCTAGCCACTGCTTGAGTGAACTATGGATACACTGGGTCTAACTGTGCCCTCCAAATCATCCTTCTGAGTAAGAATTGTCATGCTGTGTAACACTGAACACCAGCAGATCAAAACAGTGCAAAACACAAAGACTCAATTTGTTCCTAAATGAAGCTGTTCCTACTGTGACAGTAACAAGGTTAGCGTTTTTTTGAGAACTAATTTGGGAAGAATTTGTTGAAGAAGCTGCTTCTACTGCTTGCTTCTATTTAACATTGTTACTTCTAATATAGATATAGAATCACCCCCCCACACCAGCTTTAGTTTTTTTAATGTCTTAAAGCATAGATAATGCAATAGCAGCGGACGCCATATCTCTTCTGGATTAAATCAGTGTGAACTTCAGCATTGATGTGATTTAGAAAAAACACCCCAAATAGTCCTTTCCTCAAGAGAGCAAGAACTTCAGCAGTCAAGGAGAAACAGTCCAAAATTGTTATTTTAAGCAAAACCAGCAGAGGTCTGAAATCCATTTGGAACTTGGTGGTGCTTTGGCTCAGCATGGACCATGTGCCATGTAGGGCGAGAGCAGCTTTTTAACAGGTTCCAGAAGGAGGCTTTAAGCCTTCCTGATTTTCATGGTATGGGTAAGGTAATATGCAGACACTTAGGATCTCTTGCTGATGGAAGGCAGAGGCATCAAATACTTGTGGCCAGTATGAAACATGGATGATAGGGATGCAGACAAATAGTGGTAGTCAGTCTTTTCTTAGCTCTACTGGGATTGGAAGCGGGCCAGTTGTGATAGGGGAGAAGAATTTTTCCAAGCGTTGATGTGGCTGAAGCTGTCAAAGCTGATGTGTAACAGTGGTATGTGTCCAGCAACCAGCCATGCTAAGGTCAGTTTTGGAAAATAAAACTAACTAGCTTGTTTACGCATGTGCAAATACTAACCTAGAGGCCCTTCTGGTGGAACAGTTTGTCTCCTCTGGCTTGGTCAGACTAAGAATTAGGCAGTTACAAGCGAGTGACCATATGGTTTACCAACTGAACAAATAATATACCTCCAACTCAATTGCTATATGTTTAAGCAAGAGTTATCATGACTTGCCATATAAAGTTGTCCAGGCAGATCACTGGATTTCTGCTGTTTCGTACACTGCTGCCTGTGCCTGTGATCTTGCTTGTTGATCAAATAGATAGGTACAGCATAAGGATCCAATACCAACCCTACAATAAAGGGGTGAAGAAAACAACGTCTTACTTCTTCATCAGACACTAGTTATGCAGAGGCCCAGCTTGATCAGAACAAGTACCACTTAGTGTCTACCAGCCCCAGCCTTCCAAACAGAGGATTTAAATCACTTGAAGCTGGGAATACAGAAAAGGCGACTTTGGTTCAATGCATTTGACCCTTCTAATTGCTTATGTCAGATTCCAGTGCCTAGAGTAGCCTCGTAACTCAACTTGACGTGTCTTTCTAAACAAATTTGCTCACAACAGACGGTTGTTCCCCTCTCCCTGTATTTGGGTATATAGGCCCCTCCCTGCAGGCTCCAGGCCTGCAAAATGCCAATAAATATTTTTCATCTATAGATGATGCTGTATGTGACAAAATAAGAGTAAAAATCTGGTCTTAATCAGTTAATCAACAAAAATTCCATTGAATCCATAGCAAGCATTTCACTGTAAGTAGAGGAGAGGAAGGTCTCTTTCTGAAAGTGAGAGATTGTTCAGAGGTCCTGTAAAAGTTGAGTGAGAGCCAGGAGTCTCACATTGGAAGGCAGATCTGTCTGCCTGCCTTCGGTATGTAAGGGTGCTAATGCCAAGCCTGAAGAGTGTCCCTGGTGCTGTGAAATTCTTGGAGCTGAAGCTTTCTCCGATTTGCAAATCCCTTTTGTTGCAAGGTGTGATATTGTCATAGGGAAACTTATGTCCTGTGCAGCATAGTGAAGTCAACAGTATATAAAAGCAATATACATTTGTTTTATAAATATATGTATTTCTTAGAATGGTTTCCCTAAGGGAACAAGGAGAACAGCTGTTAAATCCTTTACAGTTGCCTGGAGAGAACACGAGCAGTTCAAGAACCACAAAGTCCAGTTAAAACAGCTTCTCAATTAACCTACACCCCTTGTCTTTCCTTGGAATTCATTCAGAACAAAATCACATCCTAACCTTAAATCAAACCTGTAACTGGTTAACCTAGTAATCTACAGAGCTCTGTTTCTGCAACAAATCTACTTCCACTTTGTCAAACCCATGAGTCCTTCCTTTGCAGCAAACCTGTATGCATTTTTGTGATATCTTCTAGATTTTTCCTTTGAGATCGCAGTTAGCTCCTTTGGGCTTCTAGAGCTGTAATGTTCTTACAGCTGTTTAGGCTACAGCTCTGCTGCCTTTTGCTGCAAGGGACTTACTTCTGGAGTAGTCATTCTACTCCTTTCTTTTGTGACAATTTGTAATGATGTGGGTAGTGTTCTCTATTCAAAAATAATAATAAAATTATGTATACGGACTGTAAGCAGCATCCATCTTATTCTGCTGCTGTTGGTCCTTATTTTCTTTTTTGGACGCAAGAGGGTGCTGTGAATCCACATGTGCTTTTCCATAATTCTGTAGGTGGAAACACTGAATGTATGCGGATATCCACCTGCCTCCTTCTCACTTGCTGGAGGTGGTGGTGGGTTTTTTTGTGAGGGTTTTTTGGTGGGTGTTTTGGGTGCTTTTTTGGCTAGTCTTTGTTATTGGATTGGATCACATCACTGGCCTCTTTCAACAGCCTGCAGTGCAGAGTGGCAGGCAGTTTAACTCCACAGCAAGTAAGGAAGCACCTTAGTGTTAGAGCAGGCTTGGTGTTAGGACTGGGGTGTGAGGGAGCTTGGCTGGGATCAACATCGGCAGTTCAGGCTCTCTGTTTCCAAAAATGGGGAGCTGCCTAGACAAAATCCACCTGCTTGTTGCAAGCAGGGCTGGGTCTTCCAAAGATGACAACTGAAGTACCTCACCCAGCCACTTTGAAGACAAACTGCTAGTTGTAGTTGTGTCCTGTCTGTTCAGTGAGGGGCACTGAATGGCTCTTGGGTGGATATAGATTGGATATTAGGAAAAAGTTCTTCACAGAAAGGGTTGTCAAGCATTGGAACAGGCTGCCTAAGGAAGTGGTTGAGTCGCCGTCCCTGGAGGTACTTAAAAGATGGGCAGACGTGGTGCTTAGGGGCATGGTTTAGTGGTGGTTTTGGCAGTGTTAGGTTGATGGTTGGACTTAATCGTAAAGGTCACTTCCAACCTAGACAATTCTGTGATAACAGGAGTTAGCTCTTCTCCAGAATGTGCTTCTGCTAAACTGTAGCATGCATGGAGCCCTATACCAAAGGACCTCTGCAATCCAGAGATTGCTCCTACTTAGATACTCCCATCTTTATTTCAGCTCCTCCTTCTTTCTCAAATTGAGCAGACCTCATGGCTATTAAGGTTAGTTTGCCATGTTGGAGTAGGAGAAAGGTAAAATTAATGATTTCTGTTCTCAGAATAGTGGAAAACATTGGATTAAAATTCTTTGGATCAAGTTCCCTAATAGATGGATACAGACTGCTAGAAGTTGCAGTGATGCTTAGAGAACAGCTGGAAACAGAAAACAGAAATATACATTACTGGGAGGTGATGGGAATATTAGGGAGATTAACCCTGATGTGATTATAGTTTCATAATCTAGTTTCAAGGAGCAGGTTATTCTGTGTGAGGTAGACCTCGCTATTGCAATCTCTGTGCAAGGTGCATTCAGCCAATGGTCTGCAGGTTCTGTGGGCTATTTGTAATGTCCTCCAGAAAGGTGGCCCAGCAAAGCCAGTCAGGTGTTACTTGACCTCAGGGGTGGGGAGGGCCTCTTCTAAAGGTTTAAGCCCTGAGAACAAAGTCACCATTGGGTGAAAGAGAGCAGATGACTGGGTGAGAAAAGATTTGAGTAGAAGCAGGCTTGTCCTTCTGTGTTTTGGGGCCCTAAATGTTGAATCTTTATGGAAAATTCCATTGCTGGGAGGGAAAGGGGCTTCCACCCACTTCCTGCTACCCAAACTGAGACACCAGGCTGCAGAGATCAACAATCTGCTGCTGATTTTTGTACCTGTGGAAATAAATGTTCTGATTCTTGGCTGTTGTCTTCCTGACTCGGACCCAGCAAGAGGAGAGAGAATTCTCCACAGCAAGCTCTGGATGAGAAGCAGTGACCTGTGCAGAGGTCAAGGAACGGTTTCAGAAGAGATGACCAAGGGGAAAAGATGTAGACCTCTGGCCTCTGGGCATGCAAGCCCAGTGTGTTTGAAATGGTGTTTATTTGCTCATTCAAAGTCAGATACAAAGCAGTTCTGAAACTAAGTATTTTAAATCTCTCTCTCCTTTTTCCACAGACCAAACCGTGCTCTTGACTCCTGTTCATTTGCTCGCCACATGCTCTTACAAACCCTCCACCAGCTGTAAGAGACAAGAGACGTGCTGCTGTGCCCTTCCCTCCTCATAGGACTGTCGTCAGCAGAGAACTCGGAGCTGCATGGTGGAGAGGATCCCAGAGCCCATACAGACATGCTGTCCTTTCTTTTTTTTCTTTTTTTCCTTTTTTTTTTTTCCCCCTCCTGCCATCCCCCCACCCCATAGGAGGTCTGTCCTTCCTTCTGCTTTCATAAACTTGGACAAATCCTGCTGAATTTTTTTTTCCACTCCTCATGAAGTGACTCCCTGGTCTGCAGGGCGGGTGCTTATGCTAGAATAAGTCAGTGCTGCTCTGAGCTCTGCGTGAATTACAAAGAAGAGTCCTCCACTTCAGTCACATTGTCAAGGGTGTGCCAAGACTAACATGGGGCTCAGAAGCGCTCTCGTCAGGATCAACCCGTTGTGCATTTTATTTTATTTTGTTGGACTGTGACTCCTGCCTGATAGCATTCAGCGCTGCGCAGGAGGGAGGCTACACTGCTGCTGCCACCCCTGCTTCTCCGGGCCAGGGGAGTGCTTGACCCCCTTCTGCTGCTGCCGGATCAGAGGGGCGAGGTGTGCTCCCCTTTGTTTCTTCTTTCAAGTCCATTTGTCGAAGGCAGTGTGTGGCTGATTTATATTTTAATATGCTACTACCCTGCTGCTGTGGCTTGGAATATTTGTGTAGTGTGGCTGACCCTGGTGGCCATTGCTTAAGGGAGCAAGCATATTTTTATTGTAAATTTTTTTTGCCATTGCCTGTGTTGTTCCCTCTTCCCGCCCTTTCCCATGTCCCTTTCCCTTCTCTTCCTAATTAAATAGGCTTGGTTTGGAAATGGATACAACCCATGAAATTCCTGTGGAAAACATGTTCCCTTTCTCCTCTTTGGCAAAACACTAGGACTGTGTGCACCGTTCATGTGTTTGAAAGCTGAGCACGTGTAAGAGCACGAAGAATTAGGGCTGTGCTGGTTGTTCTCAGGTAGGGCTGTGCTTTTTTTCTTGCACTGAAGCAGCAGCTGCCCCTAAATCTCTATGGAGGATTGTCCATGTGCCTACACGTGTTTGTGGCACCTACCTGTACTGCTCCTGAGCGCACAAGCTCACAGGCTTGTCCTGCTCCCTCATTTTTCAAGCCTCTGAGGACACATCTCTTTAGGTAGCAGAGTTGTTCCCTCTCTGTTTACAGTTGGAGGAGAGTATTCATCCAACCTTACAATCGACACATGGTACAAATAGGGCCAGTGCCAGGAAGAAGTCAAGGAAGTGGAGTTAGCTGTCCCTTTGCTATGCCAGACAACGTGGGGCACATGCCTGGACTAAGTGCAGGAAAAGCTGATGTTAACTCACAGGGTGTGTGGGCAGCACGGACAGAAAAAAGAGCTTGGATTGAAATAAAGTGTGTGGTATGTGCAAGACCTACATGCATGCACTCTGTGCTTAAATTCCTCCAGGTTGTGGGCCTGTTCAAGGCAACCACTGGTGAAACTGGGGTGGCTGTGGGAAGCTTTGTGTGGCTATGATCCGGCAGGCTCAGGAAAGCAGTGTTTCTTGTCACTCTGGCGGGGAGGTGCTGGCCTTTGTGTTAGAGCAGTGTCCACTCATTAAAAAAAGGCTGCCCTGAGGCAAAGAGCAAAAGGCGTTTTCTCAGTTTCTGTGACTGAAGCTGGAACTCCTCTGTGTCCAAATTGGTAAAAACTGAAGTGAAGGTACCTGTGCCTACAGAAGGAGCTTCAATCACTGCAGGCGGGGCCCTGCCTCCTTCACCTCATCCCATCCCCTTCCTTCAGCTGTGTGTTGCAAAAGCAAATATGTTAAGTTCTGCCACGAGCTTGAGGGCAAAATCAAGACTTAAAAGAATCTGTTTTCTGTAATTCTTGAACCTAGCGTAGCTTCCCGTGAAGCTCCCTGGCCTCTTGCTGATCTTCAGGTCCCTCTGCCCTGGAGGAGTGTTGTGCAGAAAAGGAACATGATGCCGAGACCAATTCCAAGGGGTTAACCCCTACAGGAGGCCATCTGCAATGGGTCCCATGGAGCATGTCGTGTGTGCCAGGGGTGCTGTTGATTGCTCATGCAAAAGCCTGTGGGCCAGGTCGTGGGGAGAACCTGTGTGGGAAGCTTTGAGTAGCCAAGCCATAGCAGAACAAGTGTGAGATGTTGATCCTTAAGTTTCCATCAAAAGCTAAATGGTGTTTAGAAACAGGATTTTCCTAGTGCTGGTATTCAGTGACAAGGTTAGGTGTCTATAGGAAGAAGGGGTGTGTGAGGGTAGAAGTGGCAGGCTCTGCAGAAGACATTTGTTTCCAGGTAGGACACGGTATCAGAAGGCCCTTAAAATCAGTTTATCCCTCAGGATTAGGGGAGAAAAAAAAAAAAAAAAAGAGGATGGGAATTGCTAGCTCTGGTTTCCATTAGGAGTTTCTCCCAGAGGGTGACTGTTTCCCAGCAGTGCCCTGGAGGGAATGTGGGGTCATTCCAGTGCTGCTTCAGCCTGTCTTGTGCAACCATCTCACCCCAAAGGCACCACAGTTGTTGGAAGTATTTTTAATCTGAACTCTGTTAGTCCAGCAAAGCAGTGGGGGTGAAGAGCTCTGTCCATATGGGGCAGTTTTGGGGGTGTCTGTGAGCAGTGAATCCCTGTAGCAGTAGTAATGGGATCGGGCTGCTTGCAGGCAAAGGTGAAACATTTTCAATGGCCTGGCAGAGGTGGGATAAACCCCACCAAGTAGAAGTTAGAGTGCTGCCCATGTCCCATGCCCCACTGGGGAGAGCAAAGTCTGGCAGCCTCTCTGTAGCCTCAGTAGATGGCAAAGATGGTGAGATCATTGCTTGGTAACATGAACAACCTCAAAGCCTGGAGAGAGGCTGGGGAAAGGGTAGATGCCCAGTCACCTTCACCTCCACCTCCCTGTGGTCCCCCATCAGAGCTCAGGCCAACAGGGGGGAGGTGTTGTTGCCCCTGCAGTCAGTCAGGCAGGGCTGGGGATGTGGTGGTGGTGGTGGGCTGGGCAGTGGCCAGGACTGTGGTGAGGGTGATGGTGGCTATGGCGGGTGGTTCCAAGTCAGCCAGTGGATGGGGTCTGGTGCCAGCCCCATTGTGGCTGTAACACAAAACAAGCACTGTTCCCTTCACCTGGCTCTCCCTGAGGCACGTCATCAGGTAAAGCCCCACTTTCCTCCTGCTGCCACCAGAGTCACTGGAGTGCCGCTGCCCCCCCTGCTCTGGCCCGGTGGTGGCTCACTTGGGGATCACAGCAGTGCTCGGAGCCCTGGCAGAGGGGATGGGGCTGTCCTGAGAAGAAAGCACCGCTCGGCATTAGGGCTGGTGACCCTGTACCAGGAGCAGGGACCCTCGGGAAGCCATCACTCAGGATCAGCGGGTCGGCTGAAATCCTCTTGGCTGCAGGTATTTCTCAGTGCCCGCCAGACTGCCTCCCTGCAGCCCACCGCTGCTACATCGTCCACTCGCCCAGCGCGAAACACCCTCACAGGCACCATTGCTGACCAGTGCCTGAGCTTTATCTGCCGTGGGGGCCAGTGGAGCATCGTCATCCACCTCTGAACACGACTTCAGCCAGCTCAGCGAGGGCCTGCAGGACCTTTCCTCCTTCCCAGCTGCAGCGCATCCCACAACAAAGCTGAGCCTGAGCAAGGGGATTCCTCCTGTTGTGTGCAGGGAGAGAAGTTGCAGGGGACCAAAAGAATGCAGACACCTGGCTCCCAGCTGCTTCATTGTGGGGCTCATCCTCAGCTCAACCCAAATTCTGTGCCAAACATAGAGGGGGGTCAGCGAGCCGTGAACCTGAAACAGGTCTTGGTGATTTGGCGCAGGCAGTGAGCTCCCCAGGGTGATGCCTGCCAGCCTGGGCCAGGTTTATCTTCTCTAGACCTACATCCCCAGCGGTCCTCCCTGCACGGCAGAGTGGGGACGAGCATCAGAGCTGGTGCCTCCGAGCTGCTCCCCCCTCCATCGGTGCAGTCAGGTGCTCACCCCATGTCTCAGGAGCACGAAGCACCCCGGGACCCTCCGAGGACAGAGGGGATGCTGGCCCAGGGAGGTGGCCGAGGAGGCTTTGGCCATCCAGCTGTGGGGAGGCTTGCAGAACCTGGCCAGCTTGTCCATCGCCCACAGGTGGCACCGAAATGGGACATACTGGTTCTGGCCGCTGAGATTGCTGAATGAAGGGAAGGGTTTGAAGAGGAAAGAGACATTAGTATCAAATCTTTCGGGGTCTTTTTTTTGTCAGGCTGCAGATCTGCTCACATTCCCTGGGAGAGCAAAAAATCAGAGCAGAAAAAGGGAACTGATAGAGTTGGGGAAGAAAAACCTCCATGGTCTCCACAAGTAAATGATGTTTCACACAGGTGCTGGCACCCCTGGCCTCTTTGAAACAGGCAGAGAAGCAAAATTAGAAGAACTGGGGGCTGTAAATGTGGCACAGCCCGGCTTGCCAGCTGCCTCGTTCCTTTCACTCAGGCGTTGCAATTTTTGGCTGGATGTCACCTTTCTGCCCTGCACCTCCGTAGCGCCTGTGACTTACGCAGCCAGGGAAGAAACGGCGGAGCTCGGGAAACAGCGAGCACAGATCCCACATGGGCTCTGGTGGGGCTTTGGCTCCCCAGCCCCCTGCAAGGAGAGGGGGAGGCGATGTCTGGGTCACTGCCCTCTCTCCAGGGGGTGCGCTGCCCTTCCCCCGCCTTCCCACCTCCTCCTTCTCCTCCTCCTGCGTTTCTGGCTCCGTCCGGTGAGCGCTGCTGGGAAAGCGACACAACGGGGCCCATTCAGCTCTCGCTTCTGCAAGGAGAGCAAACACCGGCGCAGGAGCTCGGCAGCTGCTGGACGGAGCTGGGGGTGGGGGGAACTCGCTTCCCCTTTTTCTTTGCCGCCTCTTGAGGATCAGGTACCCCAGTCCCCGGGGGTGTGACCCTCTCCCCCCAGGTGCATGGGAGGGGGGTGGTGGGATGGTGACCTGCACATGGCAATGCCCAGATGTGGCGGCTCAGTTGGGGTGTCACATTGGTGGCACTCGCTGGTGGCCACACTGGGAGGGCCGAGAGCGGGGGACGAGGCAGGACTGGCTGCAGTGGTGGCAGGAGATGGGAGCCATGCTCCATGGGGGAAGGTGGACAAAGGGATGGGCACCGTGGTGGCCCCCCACAGGTTTGAGCCTTGCAGACCCCACTGCTGCTGCTCCCCAGAGCCTGGAGGTGTGTGTGGGGGGTGGTGTATTGGCTGAAGCTGCAGTTCCACCATTCCCTCTGCTCCTGCCCCAGCCTTGGCCCCTCTTCGGCACCTCCACCCCAGGGGCTCCCTCCTGCCTGGCCAAAACCAACCCATCCTTCCTGCAGCTAAACAGTGGAGAGCTATTCAAAAAACTGCTATGAATAGCTTGGGTGGGGGGGAGAGGGGAGAAGCAGGGAGGATGCAGGGTAGGAGGCGCTGCGCTGGAGGGTGGCCAGGGTGGTGGAGATGGGACATTTGCAATTAAAAGAAAGGTGGTAGCTCAGAAAGCCCATGTGATCACATACCCTGGATAGCTATGCCTGCTTGTTTTACAAAAATACAAGCCTCAGTTGTAGAAGGTGTACTGATACTCTGTACAGATCAAGACAATTTTACACTAGTGCTATAAGAAGAAAAAGGGGTGGGGGTGGGGGGTGTATGTGCTCCAAGCCAGTTCCCCACAAGTGACTCTGCTCCTGCCAAGCTCCTCACAGGTCCTCTCAACCTTCCCTCAGGGAGCTTAGATAACCAGGGTAAAAGCTCTTTCCAAGTGGAGACCTGCTCTCTGTGACCTTCACTTTTAATTCTAATTATTTATTTTCTCCTTCTTCCACTGTCTTCCTCATTTATAACTTGTAAAATCATGGTGTGAAGGCAAAAGATGGTGAGACCTGCCCCACTAGGTGACAGCAATGCCCCCTATGGCACACAGAACTAGTAGGCAATGCTGTCTGGTGGACACATGGGAACCTGGCCCCTCTCCTGGCCTCACTGCCATCTTTCCCTGGCTGCAGGTGCTCTCTGCCATGAGGCTGTCCTGGGAGCTCCTCCTGCTTGTGGCAGCCCTGAGGCTGGGGGCAATGGCTGCCGCTCGCTGCCCCCCGCCCTGCATCTGTGACAACCTCCATGCCCATGTCCTCTGCCTCAACGGGAATCTGACGGCTGTCCCTGGCACCATCCCGCAGGTGGGCGAAGGGGTGGGCAGGGTGAAGAGGAGGGGGGGATGGCAGCCCTGGGGTAATTCATAATTTATTTTTATGATCAACAGCTCACCAAAAAACTGGATCTTCGGGGCAACAGCTTCACGGTCATCCTGGTGGGAGCCTTCCTGGCCACCCCATACCTCACACACTTGGACCTACAGCGCTGCAACGTGGAGAGGCTGGAGGAAGGGGCTTTCCGGGGGCTGGGGAGGCTGGTCTACCTCAACCTGGCCTCCAATGGCATAGCCCTCCTCTACCAGGAGTCCCTGGATGGGCTGTCCTCCCTCCAGCAGCTCATCCTAGAGGGGAACCGCATCGAAGAGATCCAGCCGGGTGCTTTTGGACATTTGGGGTCACTTACTGTCCTCGACCTGAGGGCGAATGCCTTGGTCTACCTTCCGGACATGGTCTTCCAGGGTCTGCAGGTCCTCAGGTGGCTCCGGCTGTCCCACAATGCCCTCCACGTGCTGGGCAGTGAGGCCTTTGCAGCTCTGCCCGCCCTGCGCAGGCTGAGCCTGGACCACAATGAGCTGCAGACGCTGCCCGGGGATGCCCTGGCCAGGCTGGATGGGGCTACTCGGCTGGACCTGGGCCACAACCCCATCACCTATGTGGCTGAGGAGGCCCTAGCCATGCCGTCCCTGAAGCACCTCTTCCTGGACCATGCTGCCCTCCAGGATGTGGCGCCCGACGCCTTCGCCCGCAGCCCGCAGCTGCGCACGTTGGACCTCCGCGAAAACCAGCTGCAGGGGCTGCCGCCGCTGGCCGGGGCTGGAGGGCTGGCAAGGGTCAGCCTGGCTGGGAACCCCCTGCTCTGCTCCTGCCTCCTGCGCCCCTTCCATAACTGGCTTGCGCAGGCGCGGGTGCAGGCGGAGGGGTCCTGCACTGCACCCCCTGCCCTGCGGGGCCGGCCCCTTGACTCCCTGAGACCCCCCGAAATGAGATGTGGCCGCTCCCAGCCACCCCCCAGCCCCACTGTGCCATCGGAGCAGCCAAGGGCGGACGGCAGCAGGCAGTGCCCCCGGGGGTGCACCTGCTCCCCCGATTTCCGTCACGGGTCCTGTGAGAACAGGGACCTGCGGGAGATCCCCCAGGGCTTCCCCAGGGACACCCGCCTCCTCGACCTGCGCCGAAACGCCTTCAGGACGGTGCCACCAGGCGCCTTCCCCGGTCTGAAGGAGCTGGTGTCCCTCCATCTGCAGAGCTGTGGCATTGAGGTGCTGCACCCTGGGGCGCTGCGGGGGCTGAAGAGCCTGGTCTACCTCTACCTCACCGACAACCGCCTCTCCACCTTGGCAGCTGCTGCCTTCGAGGGGGCCCCACAGTTGGCCTACCTCGATCTGGACCACAATGCCTTCACCCGCTTACCCGCGGGCACCTTCCATCTCCTGCCCAACCTCATCTCCCTCCACCTGCAGCACAACGCCATCGAGGAGCTGGCGGAGGGTGACCTGGCCAGGGCCGGGGGTCTGCGCTGGCTCTACCTCACTGGGAATGCCATCAGGCGCATTGCCCCCACCGCCCTGGCTCCTGCCAAGATGCTGGAGAAGCTGCACCTGGAGGGAAACCGCCTGGTGGAGGTGCCCACATCAGCCCTGTGGGGTCTGCCCACCCTGAGCGAGCTGAAGCTGTCCCGAAACCCCATCAAGCGTGTCGGGGATGGTGCCTTCCTGCCGGTGGCCTCCAGCCTGCAGCACCTCTACCTGGACAACATGGGCCTGGAGCAGGTGCACATGGCTGGGGACCTCCAAGGGGCAGGGGCACAGCAGGGCACAGCCATAGGTCCCATCTTGTTCCATTGCCCAGGGCTGATGATAGCCCCTATAGGGGCATCTGAATGGATGTCCCTGAACTCTCAAGGCTTCAGGAGATGCTCCATAAGCTGACCAAGGAGGAGAGGCTTCCCTGGGCTCAGCCAGAGCGTTGTCTTGCTCGAACCTGTCCCCCAGCTCTCCTGGGACAGCCCCACTCCCTTCAGTCCTTAAAGACACCCAGTTTCAGTGGGGTTGAGACCATTCCTCAAACCCCCCCTTTCCCCCAGCCCTGGCCATATTTCTCCTGCTCTTGCTACGAGCTGTCCTGCGAGACTTTTCACTGGTATTACCCTGAACTCCTCCATCCTCTAAAGAAAGCAGTGTTAGCACCACTCCTGTAAGGCCCATCCACCTTTAACAGTGCCCAGGGATCACTCCAGGACCTCCTGTGTGTCACCCTCCTTCCAGCAAGATTGAGCGGGGTCTAGTGAGTCCCAAAATGTGACCGAAACTGGTTGAGTTAATTAACAGTCACCAAGCATGTGTGCTGCTGCTTAAAACAGCTCTTTCATGGGGCTGCCAGGTTCCGGACAGGCTCTCTCAGCCCCCCATGCTGACAAGCAGTGCAGGGGCAGAGATTTGCTCCCCTGCCTCCATCAGGATCCCCCTGACTCACCCTCGCTTCATTGCAGATTTCCCTCCGTGCCTTCACTGGCCTCGGTCCCAAGATCAGAAGCCTCTACCTGGAGAGCAACAAAATGAGCAACATGCCCGACATGAGCAACTTCACAGGGCTGGAGATCCTTAACCTGAGGGATGTGCCTTTCCACTGCGACTGCCAGCTCCTTCCCCTGCGCAGGTGAGTGCCACGAGGGGGAAACAGCCCCAGGGGACAATCCAGGGGACAGCTGGACCCTGCAGCACCAGAGGCACTAGCCCATGGCACACTAGCCATTTTGGGTCTTCTCCCATGACACACTGGCCTTTTCACGTATTCTCCCACAGTGGTGAGATGAAGCGTGTACCTACGTGCAAGGATGGAAGTAGCCTGGGCTTTCCAGGTGTAGGGAAAGCAGCCACAAGTGGGGTGGGCAGATATTCAGATATTCAAAACTCACCCATGTGAGGCCCTGAGCAACCTGGCCTGGCTTTGAAGTGACCTTTGCCCCTCAAAGACAGAGTTTCACCTCTCCCGTTGCCCCATCCCGCTCCTTTTCCTGATCATCTGCCACATTTCCAGGTGGATTGACAAACTCAACCTCCGTGTAGGGGCCACTTGCGGGTCTCCTGCAGAAGCCCGGGGGCTGAAGGTGAAGCTTTCCATGACTTTCCAAACCTGCCCTGGCTGGGGCCGAGGCGAGGCTGGGGGAGCCAGTCCCAACAAGACCAAGGCCGCAAACAAGCCCAGCAAGAAAAAGAGATCAGGAAAATCACCAGCCAGAGGCTTCAAGAAGAGCAGAGCTTAGGAAAGGTGTGCAGGACACAACAGGGTTGTACCTACAGTCTGGTGAGAGCAGTTTTTCTAGACTTGTCCCCAAGGCAGCGACATGGATATTGCTCAAGGTGCCAAGGAGAGAGAGCCTGGTGCCACCACAGCAATGCCAATTTGCCAAAGATGCCAGGTTGTTTTTTGCAGGACACAGAGGCACATCACCCTGGAAAGAACTGGTGCAAAAAGCTTCTGTAGTATTTGCAACAGCTTTGATGACTCAAACAACAAAGCCAAACACTTGCTTTTTCTTCCCAAGGCTCCCTCCAGCCATGCGGAAAAGCTGGAATCCACAAGCTTGTTTTTGTTTTTAAGAGCGCTGTGCTTTCACAGCTTCAGAAACGATTGAAGAGCGCCGAGCGGGACGGCAAACGGCACCAAAGCAAGATCCTGCCCTGGCTCAAATCTTAGAACAGAAAACTTAAGAATTATCATCAGTGAAAACATTGCCTGAATTGCCAGCAGCTCCTCAGAATTAAAACATAAGCAGATCAAAACCTTTCTATTTCCTGCAAAATTTGATCAATGGTGCGATCAGTGGAATGGGATCACTGATCCCATAAGTGATTCTGTCATAAGCGATGTACCTGACCTATTCACCATGGCAGCCCAGGCTGGGACACATCCCCACCCCGGCCCCATTTTAAAATCAGAAGTTTGTTCAAATTGAGAAGGCTTTAAAAGGTAAACAATTCTAATCATTAAATGTGGGGCATGGAACTGTTCTGGCAAAAAAAACCTCAAATCAAAAACAGGAGGAAGAAAGCCAAAGGCATTTGGAAATTATCATCCTATAAAGACAGGTGGCCCTACAAGCCCAGCTGTTTGACAAGGCTGGGGAAAGGTGGCAGCCCAAGAGGGAGGGGAAGAGAGAAACGCAATGGCTTTGCCCTGAAACAGGACCCTCCTGCATTGAGACATCTATTGCGAGCTGGTGATGGGCAGAGCTGTCAGGACAGGCACGGGCAGGGAAGCCCCATTACACACCTTTGATAAAAATCCCCCACCCCTTGCCACGCTCACCCCATCATGGTTTCCCCGGGAGCCCAGGGCCCGCTCGGGGTCAGATAGGGATGGCCTGAGATGGCACAGCTCTTGCGTCCCATTTGACACAGACCATCCACACTTTTTCCCCNCCCCCCCCCCCCCCCCCCAGCCTTTACTTCCCTCTCTGGTTAAAGGCTCCATTTGCCTCTTTAGAAGGGAAAAGAGGAAGACTGCGTTAATTACTCCCAGTCTCTACCCTGTTTTCTAGATGGTAAGTTTGCCAACTTTTTTTTTTTTTAAATCACAAACCACGGTGCAAAGCCAGAACTATTTCGGCATCACAAGCTCTCGCTTGGAACCTTGAGGGGAGCCATTTCGTGGCCAAGGCAGCCTCCTGGGCAGCCACCGTTGCTTCCCTGTAGGGTCTGACAAGGCACCCGCCCTACAGCCAGCCGGGCCCCGCGGTGGCACCAACAGGCAGGGCGCTTCCTCACCTGCAGGAAGCTCACAGGAACCTGCTACAGATTTAAAACTGTTTTTCGTCACTGTTGCCACACTGACCTTTCTGATTTCTGTCCTGAACTTTGATGGCCAGTCTGGGGAAAGAGAAGAACGTAACAGTTTTGCCCTTAAATGGGAAATGGCATTCTCCACCTTAAGTTTTCTATTGCATTTTTGTGATATTCAGCAGAACTGACCAGTAGACAGGGATGAGTGCACAGAAAACCCCTATTGCATGCCTCAAAAAAAAAAAAACCCACCCCAAAAAAAGCAGCCCTGAACAGCACAAACACTGTTTAGTTATACCCACCCACTGACAGCCCTCTTCTCCTCCCCATTTTGACTAACCCTGGTATTTTGGTGATCTGGAAAACAATACGCAAGCCTTTGGCCTCTTCCTCGAGTTTAATTCACAGGGCTTTTGGGTACAGATCATAGATCAAATTTACAGTAGGACTGCTAAAAAAATTAAAAATTCAAACTGTGCACCATGTCCTCTGCAGTTCTGGCTTCAAAAGCAAGAAATGATGACACTCAAAAAGGTCTCTTGCTTCCTCGAGAGCCATCATCATCCCTTTTTGTTTTTTTACCTCTCTCCATTCTTTCCATCCTGACGTTCTCAGGGGTTGTGGGGCCCAGACCAGGGAGCACAGCACCAATGTCCTATGAGGGCAGCCGATTTCCTGACACATGTGACCTGCACACATCATCTCAGACTGCAGCTTGCCACCTCCAGCCATGGCTGAGAACCCAAACTGCCCCTCCGTGCTCTGGAAGCCTCTTTCCCCATCGGGAACTCCTGTTCGGAAAGGTGCCTTCAAAACCAGGCACACACAACCCCAGCAGCCACCCTGGTCATGCTCCTCAGCACACCTGAGGCCTTTCTGGAGTCTGTTTCCCAGGGCTTAAAATTCAAAGTCTGAGGGAAATTTTCTTGCACACCAGGAAAGCAGAGTTGTGATGTTGCAGGGTGGTCTGCCTCAAAAAGGGAAGGCCCTTTTAGTCCTCCGCTTGCCTTTGCCAGGACTTTCCCCAAAGAGTCACGAGGTGAAGTGCAGGCTGCTGTGGGCAGCTGGAGGATACCCCAGGATCAGTCTGTGACCTCCTGCTTTATGCTGCTGACCGGAATGGGAAGCTCTGTAGCTTCAAACTCTACTACTGAGGGGTCGATGGTTTCTTCTTTCACCTGCACGGCAATGACTAGCAAGAGACAGAAAGAGAGAGGGAAAAATAAGTAAGTAAAATCAACCCATGCTGCCTCACTCTACCTGCAGCACCCCAGAAACAGCTCTGTTCATGCAGAAACTCAAAATACCCCAGGTTTCCAGCCCACTTCTTGGGGGTCCTAACCACAGGCAGCCCTGTCCCGCCAGCACAAATCTATCTGTGGTCACAGCAGCAGTCAGGATGGGACTAAATCCCAGCAGCATTCAGCTGCCTGCTTCCAAGAACAACTTCTAGGGAGTAAAAGCCAGGGTGGTCCATTCTCTACCTGCCTGGATCCACACAGGGGAAATTAAAGGTCTATGAGCAATGAGGACCTTCATGAGGCTCTATCCCCATGAAACCACTTCACCCACCCTTTTTCCCCCAACACCCACTAGGGTTGGCAGGTGACACAGCTGCCAGATGCTCTTCTGGTCACCACATCTCTTGGTGTTCAGCACGATGGGCTGTGTTCACATGCTGCAACAGCCCTTATGGGAACTGGGATGTGATGGCACACATCTGATACATCTGTCTTGACTCTCCTCCCTAACTGACCTCACAGAACCAGACTGCTCAGCAGGGCAGCCAGGCCCTCAGCAGGCATCACCGGTATCAAAGATACCCAGCTATACTGGTGTCAGCAAACCTCCTCAGGAGGCAAAACTTCCCAGGGAAAGCTGGCTAAGGCATTCTTCCACTCTCTCTGTCTCTGGAGGAGTGAGAAAGGACATTTGTCACGTATTGCCTTTCCCTGCCTGGGTGCACCCATGACTTAACAGTCAAGAGGCCAGTGGCACGCAGGGCATACGCGAGAGAGTTGCACGTGGCTTCTGGGTAGAGTAATCACTCCCTTACTCTCATCAGGTGCTGGCTCTGGCAAAGCCTTGCTGGCAGCTTTTGCTTCTCGTTTCATCTTCGGGGTGGAAGGCTTCTTGACAGTCTGCTTGATGTTGCGGGTTTTGGCAGGTAACTTTTTTCCTTAACAAAGAGATAACACAGCATGGGGAAAAGCATGTTTCTTTTCCCCTGGAAAATCAGCAACCCTGCTCCACTGAGAAACCACAGGCCAGGGACCAGCACAACTGACCAGCAAGCTACGTGGTCGTTAGCTGCCAACTGGTTACTTGACAGAAATGGCCTACTGGAGAAAAACTCTATAGTCATCATCTCAAAAATATGCTCCTCCGTGTTCTCCTTCATTAAAGGCAAGGCACTTCAGTGTGTGCTTAACTTCCAAGGAGCGGGTCCTGTTGGAATCAGTCTAGAGTCAGCTTTGCTTACCTGTCTGGGTCTAGTCCTAGGCAATGGGCATGTTGGCTCCAAGGCACGGACACTGTAGCATTAATGTTTTCATTTTTAGCTGACGTTTTTATTTAGGTTGAACGTCTTTATATTCTTTAGATGTCCTTTCCTCTCCACCCCCCAGGAAGGAATTTCTTGCCTGTCTACACATGATTTGCCACAGCTACTGCAACAATGACGAGAACAACGACAAGATGAAACAATAACACAATCCAGCCCCACTACTGGCCTCTTCAGCCATCTTAAGGCCTTCTTTGCCTCAGCACAAAGCAGGCAGGGCTGGCCTCCAGCCACCCTCCAGCTGCAGCAAACAATCTCCCTCCAACCACGGACACAGTGGGGAAAGCAGCACAACCTCACGCCTGGAAGCAAGCGCCATCTATACCTCGGCCAACAGAAAACAGATTGCAAAACAGATCCTTCCCACACACACAGCTCTCTGCTCTCTTGGGTAACGGGGGCAGTTAAGAAGGACGAAGCTGTGTTTGCAAACCCACAGCCGACTGAGGGCATCCACAGCAAGACAAGGCCTCTCTCTCCTGCTCTGATGGGACATGGACAGGGTTCCTCTAACTGAGCCCAGCCTGCGAGCGAGCGGGAGGGCACTAATCAAACATCACTCACTCTTCTTTCCATAGGGTTTCTTCTTCTTCTTGGGCACCTCCTTGGCCTTCACTGGAGTTGTGGGCTCTGTCATGGAGACGAGAGGGAAACGAAAGCCAAGTCCCATAACCAGTAGGTAACTGGGATGAAGTGACATAAGCGAGAAACAAGATATACCCGTCCCCCCGAGCCAACGCCCTCTTCCCAAGACAACCAGCTGAGGGGAAAGCAAGGCTCTAGCGCAGTTGCTGTCTGTGCTTCCAGGCAAGGACCCAGGGTGGCAGGATGGGGCAGCGTAGGGGAGAGAGGCCCAGTAGAGATTTGGCAGGGGCAGTAAAGAAACAAGATATGTAGCTTGGGACAAGAAGAAAAACATCTGCAAAGGTGAGGCAGTGGCCTCCCGGTGACAAGGGAAGGAATAAACTCTTGAGAGGGATGCTCTTACCTTTTACAGAGAGAATCAGAGAATTGATGAGAAAAGGGAGCAGGGGCCCAGCTCCCCCTGCTACCTGGCTGAGGTTGTAGGTACGCTTAGTAAAAGGGAGCTGTGCAGGGACAGGACCACCTGGAACTCTACCCGACTTCATCAGGAGCAATTCTCTGTTGGTGCGCAGGTGGGGGAACAGAGGGAAAACAGAGCCAATCTCAAATATCAGGCTGTTTTCTCCCCGCCACAGACTCATCCCTCTGCCAGCTGCTAGAATGTGTGGCAGCAGAGGAAGACTTATGGTAGCCAGCGCAAATCAAGGAGGTAATTTTCTCCTCCCTACAAGGCCCAAAAAGGAGGAGCCACTCACTGAGCAGGATGAAGGAAACCTTTGCCTCTAGCATTAGAAACCACAGTCAAATCTTCACTCACCTGGAACAACAGGTGGTTGAAGCTGGTAGCCTGTCAGCTCACACCACCCCACAGGATAAATGTCTGGAGACTCGCAGTCCACCCACTGGTCATACTCATTGTCCCAGCCATCAAAATGGATGCTAAGGAGCCGCTGGACTACACGCTTCACTGTGGCCACGCAGATGAGCCGGGGCTCCATCAGATCCACTGCTTCCACCTTCATGCCTGCCTTGAAACCGTGGTTTGGGCAGTCCTGGGTGCAAAAAAAAAAAAGAAAAAAGAAAACCCAGGGCCATTGCACCCAGTCCAAACCCACACCTGTCCACGCAGCCTAGAACAGCTACAGGCTTAAAGCAAGCAGAGAGAGAACAAGCCTACAGTCATGCAACAGAACTAACCAGCCATGTAACAAGAGGGCGCACATGAACAGATCCAAGGCCAGCTGTGTCCTTAGTGAATCTAAGCCCAGCCTTTAGAAACAAGATCTTGACCTAGGGGGAGCAGCAGGTAGCAGTTAAGGGACACCCACTCAAACCCATTAACCTGAGAGCACCCTGGGAAATCAGAAAGATCAGCACAGGCCCAGGTGCTGCAGCAGTTTTGCTGATGCCAAGCAGACCTCCTCCACCCAAGTGCCAGCCACATGTCCACAGGCAATAAGCAGTGCGGAATCCACCAGGAGCCTGGAGCTCCTGGAAACACTAGAGAATCACAGGTCACGCCCAGAGGGACCAAGATATCATTACATCCACAAAGACATGACACTGCTAGTGTCGTGGCAAATAAGGCTTTACTTGGAGAGCACACACTTCCGTGCCTTGGGCTCTTCAAAGAAGTGCTGACCAGTAGCAAAGAGCAGCCCAGTAGAAACACTGGATATTGTCTACCCTGACTTCAGGAAGGCTTTTAACACTGTCTCCCATAAGATTGCCTTACAGATGCTGATGGAAGTATGGGCTGGGTGAGGAGACAGCAAGGTGGGCTGAAAAGTGGCTGAGTGGCTGAACCCAGAGGGTGGTGATTCATGACATGAAGTCTAGTTAGAGGCCAGTAATTAGCATTGTACCCCAGGGGTCAATACTGGGCCAATCCTATTCAACATCTTCATTAATTATCTGGATGACATGACAGAGTGTCATGTCAAACTCGGCAAGTTTGCTGGATACAAAACTGGGAGGAGAGACTGATATACTAGAGGGTTGTGCTGCCATCCAGAGGGACCTTGACAAGCTGAACAAATGGTCTGACAGGAACCTCATGCAGCACACAAAAAAAAAAAAGGAAACATATGTACAGTCCTGCACCCAGGGAGGAACAACCCCAGGTACCAGAACATTCTGGGGGCTGAATGGCTGGAAAGCAGCTTGGCAGAAAAGGACCTGGAGGTCCTGGTGGACACCAAGTTGAACATAAGCCAGCAATGTGCCCTTGGGACAAAGAAGGCTAATGGTATCCTTGGCTGCATTAGGAGGAATGTTCCCAGCAGATCATGAGAGGTGACCCTTCCCTCAGCACCAGTGAGGCAACACCTGGAGTGCTGTGTCTAGGTCTGGGGTCCCCAGACAAGAGAAGCATGGACATACTAGAGAGAGTCCAGCAAAGGGCCAGGAAGATGATGAGGAGACTAGAGCACGTTTTATATGAGGAGAGGCTGAGAGAGCTGAGACTGTTCAGCCTGGAGAAGAGAAGGCTCAGGGGGATCTTATCAACGTATGTGAGTATCTGAAGGGAGGGTACAAAGATGGAGCCAGGCTCTTTTCAGTTGGTGCCCAGGGACAGGGACAGATGCAATAGGCACAAACTGAAACACAGGAGGTTCCCTCTGAACATCAGGAAACAATTCTTACTGTGAGGGTGACTGAGCAATGGCACAGGTTGCCCAGAGAGGTTGTAGAGTCTCCATCCATGGAGATATTAAAAAATCACCTGGACATGGTCCTGGGCAACCAGCTCTAGGTGACCCTGGTTGAGTAGGGGCGTTGGACAAGATGACCTCCAGAGGTCCCTCCCACCTAACCATTCTGCAACAGCTAGAGCTCTTGTGCTCCTCCTTGCTGACTACAAGAATCCCTACACATCTCTTCTTCCTGGCATCACTCACTGTGTTGAAGAGCCGTGCTGGAGCAGGTCTTGATTTAGTCTTTTCCAGGTAAATTTCCCAGTTGAAGGTCTGTGCATCTTGCCCTGCAGCAGGAAGAAACGGTCAGCAAGAAAAAGGCAGTCACAGGGCAGATCAGCTGAGAGAAAAGTCAGAACAGACAGAAAGGAGGCATAGCAACTGGTTGCAAAGCAGTTTCATTAACCAGCGAATACAGCCTGATCTTGAACATAAATCTAGTGCACAGATTCCATGGCAGTCCAGGACCCTCCTCCAGCAGGCAAATACGAAAAAGTGCAAGCTGCAACTCTGGATACCTGTGTCAGTCACATACCCAGCCCACAGAGAAAGCTGAGGAGAAGCAGCAGGCAGGAAGAAGTATGTTCAAAACACACCACTAAGACCAATCTTTCTCCCACCAGCAGGAACATCAAAGGAAGACAGAACAACACTGCACAAAAGTGCTGCGACACAGAAATTCAGAGCAGGCTTTTTGGATATGGCCAGATGCAGCAGTAAACACGCTCCTAGGGTGATTGCCTGTCAGGATTTTGCAGAAATATTGGTCTCAGATTTATTCATACAAGAAGAATAGAGGTGACTCCTGCCACTTTTAAGTACCGAGTCATGCAGCAATGGCTCTACTTATCCCTTCCCACCCTCCTTGTCCTTTATACCTTTGATTCTGTTCAGTTTAGCAATCGTACACCTCTCCCGCTGATCTGCCAGGAGCTAACCACCATGCCATTAATGCCCTGTGGAGATGTCCCTTCCACAAAGTACCAAGACTCAGTATATGGGCAGACCTCAAATGGACTGGCTCTCTGAACCAGCCCTATCTCCCTGAAAAACACAGAGATTGGGATCTTGTGCTTTTGATTCATCTGAACCTGACACCTCTCAGAAAAGCACAGCCTAGCACATTCTGCATGCAGGTTTGTACCGCAGGGCAGAGTCCAAATCTCACCTTTTGGAGGGGTCAAATCGATGCTGTTCTTCTGACAGAAGTTGACGGGGAAGATGGCATGCGAGGAAGCATGATAGCAGAACCAGTCAGAGCCATCAGCAGATGTGGCTCCATCAATGCTGATCATGAGATACCCATCCAAGAGGACCTGAGATGGGAGTGAAGGGCATAAGTGTAGAGCTTTGCTTGCTCTAAAACCTCTTCTCTCAAAGGATCCTCACAACAGTCCCCACAGATGGATCACAATTACCACTAGATAGTAGAATGCAACATAATATGTTCCAGGGCATGCAGTAGGTTCTCCTGATACATTAGTCAACACAAGCTAATTCCCAAAGCAGCATTTTCTGCAGGCCTGGGACCAACACTAATAGCCTTGTGAAAACGACTCAGCCATAAACGGTCAGGAGCTTTGTTCACCCTCAGAAACAGACTTTATTGGCAGCCCAGAGACCCTCTACACCAGCCAGGTCATGAATTTGTTACTAGGCAGAAGGTTAGGGCACCACCTTCATACTTTCCACTTCCTACAGCAACAAGACTTGTCCCATCCCATCACTCAATGGTAATTGGTGCCTACCAAATGTGATAGGCATGTCTGCCCCAGCCTCTTCACATTTCCAACCAACGGCTGAAGGGAACATTTTAGACACAAAGAGCTTTCCCAGCATTCCCCTGCCAAACCCCAAGTGTCAAAGTCCTCTGCTTGGGTTCTACAAGGGCAAACAGCTTCTTCAGGGAGCAAGAAAAGCCCAAGTCAATGCTATGCTTTAGGACACGCAACACACCTCACTGAGGAAACCTGACCAAGCAATTTACTTCCCAAAACTAGCACAGGAGTGGAGATCACTACCACCTCATCAAGAGAGACTGCAGGAGACACGTCTGTTCTCAGCTTCCTATACCAGTGAATGCTGCCCATACAGATACACACCATTCCCCACACAGAGATCAGCCCACAACTCTTCCCTTCTCCTTTCTCTCCTCAAGGCAGCACTACAGAGGCCTCTTCTTTATGGACTCCAAGAACTGGAAAACAAATCTTCCCTACTGCATGCCCAAGGGTGAAGGAAGGGTGGCCGCCAGTCACCCACACTGGACAGAGCTTGCAGACCAAGCATGCTCATCTTCATGCTGTTCACTTAGGCACACGTGGACAACTGCTGGTCTCATCAGCTTCTCAGACTTCTGAGGTAATGCCCCAATTCCCTCCATACCCCAGCTGCCTACTGCTATTGACAGCCCTCTCCTCTCCCTCATGCAAAATCCTACACGGTCTTCTTCATTTGCGAAGACCTGAGGAGAGGTTGGGTTATCTCAGGTAAACACAGTAGACCCCCTTCCACCCACTGAACTTACCTTACAAACAGTGGCCACGCAAATGTTGCCCAGATTCAGGGGGTCAATGGCCTCCAGTTTCATGCCTTCCTCAAACCATCCACCTTCAGCATAGACAGCTCGTACCTAAGGGAGACTCTGGTATACCATGTGCTGTCAAGGGTATGGACAGTCCCACCCCGACACCAACCACAGCAAGTGCAAACAAGATTAGAGCTTCTTTGCTTGGCCCAACCCAAGTTGGGAGGGGAAAGAAGAAAAATTACAAGAAATACAAAGAGGCAGCCAGATGAATGCTGTGTTTGTATCAGCAATCTCCTGCTAAAGTCCTGGTCACTCAGAGAGCCCAGCCCAGCACTCAGCCACTGCTCCACAGCAAAGCAAGCCTCCTCATCTCAGTCCTTACCAGTACGAACCAGCCCCTTGTCTGAACTGGTCTCTCCCATGCAATCATCTTTTCTCTCCAACTCAAAGTTCTGAGCAACTGCTCGCCCTTCAATGGAACCCCTCAATCTGTCATTGTCTTTTAGTTCTTCCATCTTTCTATTTTGACCTGCCCCTGCTCAACCACAGCCTTGACACCCCAAACACCTTACTGCCCTATAGCTGTACAGACAAATGAGTCATCCTCAACAACCCACACAGCAGCACATATACCCACGGAAGGAAGTAGTATCATTGCTTCCTTTGCTGTGGCCAACACAGAAAGGCAGACTTGTCCTACCTTTTTAAACAGATAGGGTACAGCATCACAGTAAATCTTCCGGAAGGTGGGATGGTTTGCCATGTCACTGCGTTTTTCTTCTGCGAGGAATGGAAAAAACAAAGAGAGGTAAGAAACCTGCAGCAACAGCAGTAAGAAAACACACTAGCTATTAATTATGTGGTGAGAGCTCAGCAGCTATGAAAGAGCTCAATCAGAGACCATGAGAAGAGAAGACAAAAAAAAACAGGTCAGTCCTTCTACACCTTCCCATAACATCGGCTGTGATGATGATCTTCCTGAGCGCTAGTGATGACACCTCTACATACAGCTGTAATCACCAGGGAGAGGCAGCAAGGAAGGGAGACACAACAAAAAAGGATTTACAGGAGAGATGGGGAAGGACTTTTTACTAGGGCATGTAGTGATAGGATGAGGGGGAATGGCTTCAAACTGGATGAGGGCAAGTTTAGATTGAACATTAGGAAGACGTTTTTCACTTTGAGGGTGGTAAGGCACTGGAACAGGTTGCCCAGAGAAGCTGTGGCTGCCCCATCCCTGGAGGTGTTCAAGGCCAGGCTGGACGTGGCCTTGGGCAACCTGGTCTAGTGGGAGGTGTCCCTGCCTATGGCAGGGGGGTTGGAACTCGATGATCTTCAAGGTCCTTTCCAACCTAAACCATTCTATGATTCTATGATCAGCAGGGCTTGAGTCTTGTTTTCTTCTGCCAGCCTAAGCTGATCAAGAATTCCTCTCTGTAAAGTCCAGAAAAAACACAACCTGATGGCATCCAGTATTACAGAAGCCAGCATGAATTTCCTCAAAAAGACTATAAACATCTGATGTTGCAGACTCTGCATTCTCACACTGTGGGGACAGACTATCTGCTTCAGGTAAGAAACCCTACAGTCCCTCTGTCCTGACCTGTGGCAGCAGATTGCTGGGCTTTTATCTATCCAGGGGGAAAAGCAGCAGACACACGACTGCGTAGATTTTATCTGTCAGGTCCTCAGGCAACTGCCTGGCTCCCAGCATGTCAAGACTGGTGTCAACAGCAGGGTCCAGGCAGTTCATAGCAAATCAGAAGATGCTTGTGGTGGCCTAATCCCTACCTGTTTTCTTCATACTGTGGCCCACTCTCCGTGACCAGCCCACAGGATGGATGAGGGGACTCCACATGTGGCACCAGAAGTCATCATCGCTGTCGCCATCCTCATAGAGGAGTCTCAGTCTGCCCCCGATCACTGTGTCCACCACTGCCATCCGTGTCCGGGACACATGGTTCTTATCCACCACCTCCACCCGCATGCCCTGCCGGAACGGGTACTTCATGCTCTCTGCCATCTAGCAATAACCAAGAGAGGAGGTGGGATCAATCACACTTGGTGTTTTCCTTCCCCAAACACTTCAGAGAACAGCTTTCCCCACAGACATCCAAGCCAACACCCTGCGTTGCCCAAAGCCGACTGGGAGACACTTCTGGGAAGGGATGCATGGGAGTGGGTTCATCAGGGGGACGGGGAACTGCCAACCCCACACATTCCAGCACAGATAGGCACACGCATCTTAAATCTCCCCTGTCCTGTGGCCCCATAACAGCTATCCCCACCATGGCCCAGTAGTCGTGCTCAGCCAGCACCTAGTGTGAATGTTCTGAGCATGAGAAACAGATGTCACTTCTGTTCAGCAGGAACTGAGCAAGGAATCCGCATGCCTTTTTCAGTCATGAGACCATAAGGATTTCAAGGCTGGAAGCAGTAAGAGGTGTAACTTCCCAAAGGGCAACAGGATTTTCAGTTGACTTTAAAAGAGGTCAGGCCCTTATTTTCACTTTTTTACTCTGATTAGAGGTAGAGCACTATGACGATCTGTCAACTCCACCTCCAATGCCAGAGTTACTCTGCAGACTCACCCAAAGGTACAGGCACACAAAAAGTTACTGGCTGCCTTTTGACTGTTTTTAAGACCTTCAGTTTGGTGATACAGCCTAGCCCTAAACATCCACAAACACCTAGAGGTGCTGAAAGAACACCTGACATTTTGGCACTGAGGATCCCAGAATGCTGTGCAGCAACTAAGAGCCACAGCTTAAAACAGACTCAGACCCCCAAAATGGCCTACACTCGAATCCAGAACTTTGAAGGGAAGGTCTTCCCCTTCCGCCTCCTGTCCATTAGGTGGGAGTGGGGATGCTGGGAGGAGAAAGATACCGACAACATCTACCTCCCTCTACCACTTCTGTTCCATGGCATGAGCTCTCAGCTACAAGCTGTGGCCCAGAAACAAGCAGCTACAAACATCCTTGCAACTTTCGGAGAAGCAACAAGGGAAACACAAACTACGTCAAGGTCTCCAGCTCAGGATCACCAATTACCTCACACATAGGAAAACCCATCGCCTCCCTTCCTGCCTGCTGTCTCTGGGACTGTCTTCCTTACCTGTGTTTTACAAAGTTGCCAGCAACAAGAGTCTTTTCTCCCCAATGACATCTAACCTCAGTGCAGGCTACACAAAACAACCATGTGAGCTATAAAGCTGACAAGGCCATGGCACAGCTGCTTCCATGCATTTCGAGGGAGCCTGTGTCTCTTTCGCTCCCCACAGGCTGCTGTGCTACCAAACTGAAGGCAAAGGGTTTTGACTTTCAGAGCCACTCCCCAGCACTGAAACAGGGAAGGGAAAGGCCAGGCTGAAGCTGCATTGTCCTCTCCCTTCAGCAAAAAAGCAAACTGACTCCCAGTATTTTCCAGCAGAGGTTGACATGACAACAGCTTTTAAAGCCTATCTATGACTCAAAGGATAAACGGTTGCGCTGACCATAGGGGCTGTGCCATTACCTATAGGATCATGACAGGTGTCTCACTGTCCCTGCCCTGCCTGGGTTTCAAGGGGACACATAGAAGAGTTGCACAGATCAGAACCAGAAGAGACATGTTGCGCACAGGCTTCTTGGCTTCAGCTTCATTCCCACACATATAATGACAGCATCCCACATTTACCTTGATGTGGAAATCCACTGGGATGGTCCTGGCTCCCACCAGTTTTTTCATGAGGTAACTTCTCCAGTCAGTGTACTTGGCATGGATAGCTACATACGTACAGGGAAAAAGCACATCTTTATGACTGAAGGAATTACAGCACCACACTACATTCTTCCTCCTCTCTGAGAGTCCATCTGCATTAAAAGGCCTTCATCACATTCAGATCTTGTACCAGCTCTAAGGCAGATCCTGTTCTGCAAGCTCAACCTCACAACTGGCTGCAAGGGATCACCATTACAGAACAGAGTGGGCCAGGCAGATTACCAACTCCACTGATCTAGATGTGGAAGTGGTATTAGGGCAAAAACATGTGAGCCATACCAAGCAATTCTCAACTTGCCAGAATTCTGCTAAACTGGCACCCCTCTCCAAACTGCTAGCTGAGCAGGGGGTGGATCCAGTGCACTCCCCAGAGACACTGTCCAGGATGTAAGACAAAAAAGTTCCCCCAAATGTTAAGCATAGCCACCATGTGGGTCAGAATGAGGAATGGTCACCTGCATTAGCCTGTGTCCATAGGTCTGACACCAGCTCTGCATCCAGCACCCCAAGTCAACCACAGGGAGACACAGAGGGAGCAGCACAAGTAGCCTCCAGCTTCCCAAAGAACTAACTATTCCTTGTAACTCAGAGCACAAATGGAGCTGTAGTCCCACGTACAGTAGGAGCACCTGTCCCACTGCACTAGGCATAAGCCAAGGCTCCTCCATGCCCAGGCTTGTGCTGACGCCTCTCACCCCAAACTTACATTGTGGTGGTACCAGGATTTTGCTGTTGATGGCACACCAGCCAATGGGGTGAATATCCACTGTGCCCAAATTGCACCAGAAGTCATGGCTGGCATCATTCTCAAAGCCCTCATATCGCAGAAGGGCCCTGTACCCTGCCAGGACAGAGCAGACAATCAGAGCAAGGCATTAGAGACCAAGAATTTCTTCTCTCCCCATTGAGCACCACAGGCTTATTCCCTACAGCATGGCCTTCTGAGTTCTGCATAGGCTATCAGAGCTTCTCTAACTATTCTGCAGGCAGAACCACCCTCGCAAAGAGCCCAGCAACCAGAACAGGAACCAGATGCTGGTTTCCTCCCACCCCCATACCGTGGTATTTCCTGTTCCAAAATCTCTCAGCAGTTGTAGAGCTCCTAAGAGCTGATGTTTTGCTTCACCAGCTATACTTGGCTCTACAAAGCTTCCCTCAGAGGTTAGCCATCCCCAGCTGTCAGGAATTACATTGGAGACATACCTACAGTCTGGATGACGGATGCAATCCAGTACACGCGGCTGGGGAGCACAGCATCACTGTTAAGCACTTCCACTTTCATACCTTTCACCACATCATCCCACTGATCGAAGAGCGGCACCTGAAGAATTGAGGAAGCCACATTGGGAGAGGGATGTTGACAGTTAGAGGTCAGGCCCTCGTTCTAGCTTTCAGAGACATGTTTTAGACAGCTACACTTTCACCTTAGGCACAGATTTGCATGCATTAGCCTTCCTGTATCTGCCAACAGCTTGAAATGCAACCGAACTGTCCCAGCATCTCACTGGGATGTTTGCTGAGGATCCCAAAAGGCAGAACATTGTAGAGCAACGCTTAACTATTTCACTGCCAGCTGTCCTATTATCCCAAAGTAGCTGTTGCCATTCCTCTATGGTATCAAAATCCCTAAGCATCAAACTGCCATGTCTTCCTGACCGATTCTCAAGAAAAATAAAATTTTGTTAGTATTATCACAGATCACAACTCAAAAGGAACATAACAATTGAGTCTTAATACACAGAGAGGCTGGGGCTGCTATAATACCTAAGAGCTGTCATTCTTCCATGGATCTGCCTTGGTTATTTGGCCCACAAGGATTTCAAATCAGTATGATAGGAACCAGACATGCTGGAGGGGCAGCTACTGCCAGGCCCACATAAGCCAAGTTCCTCCCTGCACATCACCCTGGGCTGTGCTCACCCACACAAACTGCAAAGGCAACCAGGAGCTTTCTGCTACACCCCCCAAGTCAGAACTAATTCCATCCCCAGCCGGCACTGGGCAATCACCACTGGCAGTGCTTCTACCAAGTCCCCCTCTGCTTCCTCCCCCAAAAATCCTTGTCCCTCTGTGGGACTCCCATTCTTAGCTGTGAGAAGCCTCAAGTTCTTTCCTTGCATCAGCTGGGGCTTAATAACTAGCTCCCCAGGTCTCCCCCCACCAATTGTCACAGGAGTACAGGGGATGCATACGGCATGTCCCATGCACACTGCGAGGCACAGCAAAGAACAACTCACGTGTTTGAAGCAGCTGACAGGAGCTGCCTTGAAGCCATGCTCCTGCAAGTATTTTCCCCAGTCAAAGCCCAGGACGAGTGCTATAAACAGACAGGACAGCAGAAAATCAGTTGAGATTACAGAAAAGACACAGAGCACTTAGTTACCACTGGACTACAGCTTGCAGCCACATTGTGGCTCCAGGACAGAGTCCTCTACCCCAGCACACAGGGATACTGCGTTCTAGAGCATCTTCCCTGGTGGGGAACTAGATCCCACGAGCGCACAGGGACCAGTCCCTGCAAGAGGCACAATATATTATTAATAAATTCTTGCTGTCACTTGCTTTTGGGGAAGCGGGGGCAGAAGGGGCAAAACAAGGGGTCAAATCCAGCCCAGGGCTGAGAGTGGAGACCGCATCATGTCAGTGCTTAACCACTCAGCAGCTTTGCCTCTCAGCAGCAACGCTGCAGGGTCATATCAGCAGTGCTTGCCTCTCCAGAGGGTGCTGGGAAAAAATCAGAGCGAAGCACTGAGATATTAATACCACAGTCACTCCTGATCCAGGGCTCCAGCAGCAGTTTGCTCAGGGATCAATCCCTGCTGCCACCCCCTGGGGCTCCCTTTTGCCCTAACACAGCAGCTTGCTACTCCTTCAGCTGCAGTGACTGGTTGTTCCTCAAGCTGATCAGTGAATGACTCGGCTTAAATATTACTCCACACAGGAGTAGGGCAGCCAATGGCTGGGAGCAGCAGGGCACCTTTAAGGCAGCTTTGCCAGAACCTCATGAGACTGTGACAAGAGAGCTTATGCTTCAGTCCAAGTTGCATGAGGGGCAAGGATGAGGCTGCAATAGTGGACGGGCAGGAACCCACCAGGGCTCCATTAGCACCAGCAAGGAGAGAGATGTGCCCCGTGTCCTGTCAGCCTGTGTCAGTGCGATCCACACACACTGTTTCAGTACAAGGCAGTGCACCACAGGGAAGGAAGAGGACTGTAGGGATTAGAGCCATCCAGTTATTACCATTTCTGTGAATCCAGAAGCTGGACCTTCTCACACCTTGCCTACACTCACCGTCCTGGCCTGTCAGTGTCCCATCTGCCAGCTGCCCTGTGCCCTGAGAATGGAGGAAGGCCCCGATCTTGGCTGACCAGGCTGCCTTGTGCAGAACTTTAGCTTTCTTCGTTGGTGGCTTCCCCTACAAAAGAAGGAACATTAGGAACACTAGTGGCACAGCAGAGAAAGCCAGTCCCTGCAACTGGCCAGTAGGGCATGCATCTCTTCCTTCGGACAATTTTCAAGTTACTACAATTTTTACTAATGCTCAAAGGAACAAGAAGAAACAGCAGTTAAAATATCAGTGTGTCCTTTCTCAGCATCTAGGGAGCACCACCTTTCAGCTGGCATGTGCCCTCTGGGGACTTCAGGGAGGAAGAACAAGCCACTGGTAATGGCAGTCTGATCTTTAGAGAGCAACTATCCACCCCTGCATACAGGCACATCCTGCTCCATCCTCAGGGAAGGAGGAAAGGTTTTAACTCACCTGCAGTCTGGCCAGGATGCTGGCCTTCTTGGAGTTTGAGGAGTAACTTCTGGAGCAGGAAACGCTGCAGAAACGTTTCGTCTTGGAGAAGAAAGCCTCCCTGGTGCCCACAATCCCACACATCTCGCACACAGCTGAGAAGGAAGGCATTAAAATGTGAGCAGTTGGCAGGATTGATACACTACAAGGACAGAGCTGAGCTCAGGTAACCCTCATTACACATAACAGCTCCCACACATAGCTCAGAAAATGCAGTCTCAATCCAGTGCTGCATTCAAAGCACACTCAAGATGCAGTCACGCACCCTTCGGCTTCCCCCAGCCCTTGTTCTTTCCATCACACACGTGCTTTAGGTAGAACAGGCANAACTTCTGGAGCAGGAAACGCTGCAGAAACGTTTCGTCTTGGAGAAGAAAGCCTCCCTGGTGCCCACAATCCCACACATCTCGCACACAGCTGAGAAGGAAGGCATTAAAATGTGAGCAGTTGGCAGGATTGATACACTACAAGGACAGAGCTGAGCTCAGGTAACCCTCATTACACATAACAGCTCCCACACATAGCTCAGAAAATGCAGTCTCAATCCAGTGCTGCATTCAAAGCACACTCAAGATGCAGTCACGCACCCTTCGGCTTCCATCACACATGTGCTTTAGGTAGAACAGGCAGGCAGGGCAGTACCTGGCTCAGAGCCGCTGTCCTCTGTGAGCCGGCCTGTGGACGGCTGGTGCACAGGAGAGGTTGGAAGCTCTCCAGCTTCCCGGTCTGCCACCTCATCATCACTAGACTCATCCAGACAGGAGCTGCTGTCGCTGCCCACGCTGCTGTTGTAGCCCCGGAAGCTGTCATAACCCCCAAAGATGTCCAATTCATCCTCCTCCTCATCATCATCACCTTCCTCCTCTGTCCGCTCCACGGATGAAGTCTTGTGGCAGAAGGTAGACACCAACTGAAAAAAGAGACAGTCTGCTTTAAAATATACATTTTAGACCACATCCCACAATAAACCTGCCTTCATTGCCAAGGGGGCCACACAGACTGGGGAAAGGCCTTGGGGTGAGCAATGCGTCCACGCAACAACCCCAAAGGCAGGGGTCTGAATCCCTAGCAGAGAAGCTATTACCCATGCAACAGCTCCCTTTACAGGTATTTCACAAACTGCATTCTGCTTCCCAACAGCAAACAAACAGCCACAGAGCTGCAGCTACATAGAAAACAAGTTTGAGGAACACGGCAAGAATCCAGGGAACTACACTGCCATGCTGACAAAGACAGAGGAGACTGCGTCTGTCCAGGCACTGTCTCTCCCAACTGCAGAGTAGTGCAGACGTTATCAACATTAAAGTCACCACAAGCTTGAACGCAGAGCACAAAGCTGCACACTCTGGCCACTATAGCTCACAAGACCAGTACAGCCTGGATGTCAGCAGGACAAACTCAACTCCGGAGAAGGTTCATGTTCTTTGGAAAACGCATAGTCCACAGCTGACCTCAGTTCAGGAGCTGCATCAACAGGACAACAGAACAACGTCTGAGCTTTTCTGTACAACCAGATGTCTCCATAACCAAACACCTTCACTACCTCGTCATACTTGCTGTTACAGCAAGAGAGCAGAGGCAGTGACTGAAGAAAGAGCACAGAAATCCAGTGACCATTTCTCAGATTAGAAGAGTCTTGAACCGGGCTCCAAATAAGTGCAAAAAAAAGCTGGGGAAAAGTGTTAGCAACTCATGAAAGAGCAACAAGAAGTCAGCATCAGCACAGGGAGCGATGAAACAGAAAGGTAGACTGGAACAGCCACACAAGGCACCAGGATACAATTGTTCATGCAAGCGGGCAACAACAAAAGATCAGCAGCAAGCCCATCACCTTCCATTGCTAAATTCCTGCTGATCCCTAGCTTCTGTGTATTATTATAGTTACATGAACAGGAAGATCAGACTTCACTCACTGCTGTCTCCCCACATCCTCCCTGGCAAAACAGACCCAAGGTATCCCAGGTTTTTCCCTGAAGACAGAGTTGCTCTCCTGCAGATTCACATCCTCAGACAGCATTCCTGATGTTTGAAAGGCCTGAACTCTTCAAAAAAAAAAGCACGTTCACCTCTTTCTCACCCCTTTCTGAGGGTGCACTTTCCCTCAGCTCATAGGAGGTGAGCGATTTTGGATCGTTACTCTTCCACCAAACGTGCATAAAACTTGCGGACATGTTACAAGTTCCCAGGGCTGACAAACAAGGACAGCACCACCCGCAGCTTGCTCAGAGAGGCGAGGGAGAGGCAGAGGCCCATCCCGCCCGGGTCAGACCCATCATCCCCTCCAGCACCAGCCCGGTACCCATCAGCACTGGGGCGGGGCGAACGGCCACGCCGGCAATCACAACAACACGACGACCAGGAGGAGGCGGACGGGTGCTCCTCGCCCTCTCCCGGCCGCGGGCAGCCGTTATCCCAGTACCACACCGCAGCCGTTACCCCGCTAACACAGCCCGGGCCTCGCGTCCTCCCTCAGGGCACCGGGCGGCCCAGCCCGGTGCCACAAGGCTTTCCCCAGCACACCGCGGGCAGCTCCGCGGCTGTAGGAGCGGACGGCCCCCCTCCGGCCCTCTTCCGGCCCCGGAGGAGCCCCCGGCCCAGCCCGGCCCGTCGCGCCTCACCTCTCCACGATCCTGCTCCATGGCTCCCAGGACGCCGCTAGCCCGCCTCGCGCGCGGGGAGCACGTCTCCCCCCCAGAGGCGCCTCTGATTGGCGGCAGACGGGAAAAGAAAACCAATCAGAGAACAGCTTATTCCCGCCGCGCTCCCCGCGGGGCACGACGGGAGCGGTAGTTCTTTTTCCTTCCAAGGCGGCGGTGAGGCGCAGCCATGGCGCCTGACGGCGGTCCCACCCAGGGGCGGAGGAGAGGCCGGGCCCCGCTCCCGCCTCCCCGGGCACGGCGCCGGGGATCGCTGGCGGGCGCATCCCGTCCGTTCCCGTAGTTGTGGATTAGTGCTCTCAGTCCCAGCAGCTTATGTAAACAACAAACCCCCAAAACTTCAGCCCCACGGATGGATTTTGACGCCCAGCAACCATCAGCATCCCTGAAACGACGTACACCCCGTGGAGACACACAGCTGGAGTTGTGGGTCTTAAACGTAACCGGGGTTGCACAGGGCTTCCTAGAACCCTTGGTGAGTGGGTAAGGATTTGGTTGTAGGCGTGAGGAACACCATTAGCATTGCAGCGACCTCCCACCCTGCCCTGCTGTGTCCAAGCATCGCATGGTAAACAGCCCATGCGAGTTAACGCTGCTGCTCCCCATGTCCTCAGATCACCAGTCTCGGAGATTTCATGCATAAATAGATATTTTATTTGGCAAAGAAAGTATTACCTATGCAAAAGAGGCCTTGAAGTGCTTAACTGTGCTGTGCAGTTGGTTTTAAAATTATTTATGTGTTTATAGCGTAGCTTCTTCAGAGTACAAATGCTTCTCTCCCTTTAGTGGTTACTGGGAGCAACATCCCTCGCCCCAGGGTGTCGAGAATAGCCAAGCAGCAAGTGTCTCATTGTATGTCTCTGGCAATCAATTCTCTTTTACGCAAAAGCTACCTTCCCTGGAGTTAGTGAATTATTTCCCATTATACACCTTTTATTTTATTATCACCTTCATTGTGCTGACATTGTAAAAAGAAAAAAAACCCGGTACCGAACATTCCTACTCTGTACAGGCTTCGTAATGAGCAGCTACACAACAGACGTGTGAAGCACACACGCAGTTCTTTCGTGCATGCAGTCCGAAAGTAAGGCAGCGTGGACAAGGTTCGTTCCAAAGGCTTCCCGATGTGACAGACACACGAGGATTGCTCTTTCAGGCAATCCAAAGGCGCTAACACGAGGCTACAGCCTGTCGCTCTAAACGCAAAAGGGTGTCACTATCAGTGTGGAACAGGCTGAGAATCCGGGGTAGTGATAGGGGTGACAGCGTAATTACAGAGAGAAAGTGGTGGGGAGCTTGCAAAGCCTACGGCGTGCAACTTGATCAGCAGATTTCCATAGGGTCAGGGATCCTCCAGCTTCAGGTTTTCCAAACAATCCTCCAGCACTGTCAGGTAACAGAAAATTGCTTTTAAAGTATTCAAACAATGCAGTTGATAGTGAAATAAATTATAGAGGCCGTTATTCTCTTGCAAATACTGCTAGACAACAAAGCTGCTTCGAGAAAAGACACAGATACAAAATTAAAGGCTCATTAAATCTTCCTACTGCAATAATCTTTCATGTAACACATTATAAGCTACTGTGGGTGCACATCCCCTGCTTCCTTCCCAGGGCGGAACAAGCAGTCACGGACAGGCTGGCTCAAGGCTTCCCGAGCGCTTAAGCAAAAATGAGTTCTGCCTTGACACAGAATGGGTTTAAAGTCAGTCCCCATCCCACAGGTGTTCATTTGTCATTGCGGTTCTAAATAGACCTTTTCAATAAATAATAGTATTTAAATAATTTCATTTTCATTTGAATCAAATTCAGATTGATTAAGGAATACTTATATTCTCTTTAATAATTAAAACTTTGTTATGTAACAATATTGGAATATCTTTGTAAAGTCAGCTCCTCTCTTTAGGGATCTAACAGTACTGACAAGCTCAAGAAACCAAACCCCCAAACTTAGATTAGACTTCACTTTTCCTATCTCCTTCCCTACTGCTGCTCTGGGCCTGGTCTCTGTTTTGATGCCATATGAAATAGAAATTTTAGAAAGATCGTTACAAAAGGGCTGCTGTCAGGTGAAAGCACAGAAGGAGGCCAGGATGCAATGGGAGGGATTAATCCTGCAGGACAGGACAGGCTGCTTTCTCAGAGCTGGACGCAGCCGCTCAGCAAAAAGTTGTGTGGCTGGAGAAGCTTTTTGTACTTCAGCACCAACTCTGTTCCTCATCACCACAGCTTCCTTTAGGAGCACTGGCACGCTGGCTCTTTGAGCTTGTCTACTGGGACTGTCCCCTCACCTGTGCTCCGGGGCGGGGAGCTCATGCTCCAGGTCCCTAGGCTGCATAAATTCATCCGCTGCTCCTCCAGAGCCTCCTTATTTAGTTTTCTACTCTCTGTCCTTTCAAAGAGCTCATGAGAATTCTGGCAGTCCACGGGCCTAGTTTCACTCCCAGAATGAAGCGGCAGCCATTCTAGTTACAGGGCCAGCTTCCAAATTCTTGAGTGCAGTGGGAAGTGGCACACAGCTTTAGTAATGCTTTTCCTCTCACCTCCTATGCTAACACCATTAAGAAAACAAAAAACATTTCATTTCTGTCATCAGAACAGGGGAAGGCAGACATTTTGAAGAAAAAAATGTTTATAGACTTGTAACCTTTGGTCATATGTTCACAGTACTGTCCTTTGAAAAAGGAAAGTAAGGTAGAACAGCTCAGAAAAAAACAACAAGCAAACAGAAGAAATAAAAATTGTGTTCTGCTTAACTTTTAGCAGACTAATTTTACAAAGGTACCTGTGAAATGAAAAGAGGGAAAAGGTTACCAGGCTGACCATGATGACCATGACAGTACAGGATTCCCCTGCACCAGGTAGCCAGTAACCCCCAGCTGTTCTTACTTGCAGACATCCCTGGCTGGGGCTGTCCCATGTCGGGTCCTTGATTCATGGGAGCCTGTGGCATGCCCGGAGCATTTGGGATCATGTTTTGCTTCTGCAGCCTGGTTCTTTGTTTCTCCTCCAGCTCCTTCAGAATCTTATAGATCTTCTCTGCCAGCAAGTGGTAGTACTCTGCCTGTTGGGGAGGAATAAAAGCCAGGAGAGGAGATGACACACACAGGAAGTAAAGGCAACAGGTCCCAGTGATACAAGCTTGGGAAACAGCTTTCCACACACACATTTCGGCTTGGGTGGGGGTGCCTCTCCCTTCACAGGGGCTTCCGGGCAGATAGGAGGGCAAAAAGGGGCGCTGTTGGCAACCATTAGGCCAACACCGGACATTTCTCTTCTCGTGTCCAACACTTCTTTGGGAGAATCACAGGGAAGAGCTTCATGCTGCTTGCAAGGGACACCGAGAAGTCTCAGGCACAGCACACCCTGACAGGCACCACCCCGACTCCCTGCACACCCAGGCAAAAGCCTGCAGCTGGCTGGTTCCTAGACCCCATCCAGCAGCCCCTGAACACATGCTCCTCAGCCTGGGAGTCTCCCCTTCCTCCCCAATCACTATGGGATCACACAGAGGGTGGCATCTCACCCTGCTGTTTGCCGATTCATACATAACCCCTTCCATTTTCCGAGCATAAGCCACCAGATTCTCCATACGCTGATCCTTCAGTGCTGCAGGGTCAAGAGTAGGAAATATGGCTTGGACTCTAGGGAGAGGGGAAAAAAAAGCACCCAAGTGATTAGAATATCCCCACACAGGGACATCAGCACTAACGCCAGCGATCTGAACGAGAAGCAGCAAGCAAATCTTCCGACAGAGTGCAGCACTGCTACTGCTCCCAGGGAACACTGTCCCCATGTCGATGCCTTGAGAACAGAGTGGGACACTTCCAACACAACAGCCCCAAATCAGCAGATGCAGCTCCATCTTTCGGGCTTCTGCTTTCCCTTCTCACAGGCCCTGAGAAAACTCACTCCCTGGCCGGCTGGTTTTGGAAGCCGGGCTTCCTCCTGCCCCACACATACACCTCAGAAGCAGCAACTCACCTAGCAGGAGATTGTTTTGGTATGAGCTACTCACAATTTATGAGCAAGGTGGTTTCGCAGCTCCTGAGTGACTTCGCCATGCCACTGCTTCTGGCTGCCCCCTGACATGATGGAGCCTCCTGACCCCAGGCCGAGTCCCTCGGGGCTCATGGCGACCGTCGCTGCCGCAGTTCAGCGGGGAGCCGCAGCGGCTCCACAACCCCNTCTATTTTATTTATTTTTATTATTTTTATTTTTATTTTTTTAAATACCCTCTGTATCGATTCGGGATCCTCAGGCAGAATCGAGCGCAACGCAGCCAGCGTGGTGGTTGTGTTGCCTCAAACGAAGGTACGTCCTTGCACCGTGTCAGAAGGGGTAACAGCCTGCTCAGAGGTAGGAGGTTTAAGGCGTTGCTGTTTTCCAGTTCTCTCTCATGGGCTGTGGAACTCACCGAAAACCCGTTTGTCAGATCATCCTTAAGGTTACATGGATGTTCTTACGTATTTACGGCAGCTTGTCATTAAATCACACTGTGCAACAGACATAGCGATGAAACAGTTCGCGTGGTGAACAAATAATCCAAGCTCAGACCCAACAAGCATCCCAGCTAAGGGCACAGAGTTAGCCTGCCCTTTATTGCTATTTTACTACCACTTTAGGTCTGCCAGTGTATGTCAACACAGTCTACATACAGATAATAATTAAAAAAAAAAAACAAAATTGTGTCCAGATTTTAAAAACCACAACTATGCCCAGTTCCGAGGCTGTCCTGAAAAGAGAAGAGTTAACTATCTGGGAGATAAACCTTGGTTTTAAGTACTTACCCCATCCCAGTTGCCCAAGAAATCTGGCTTTTGAACGCTGAGCTGTGCTGCCTCTTTGATTCCTCTGCAAACCTGGGAAGATGTGGGGCACTGCCGTGTCCTGCCGGGTCACCTTCCCCATCAGAAGGGGCAGCCTGAAGGACCTGTAAGTCCAGCTGATAGCAGAAGACAAGACGTTACGACATCCATATGGCCTGGCACATAACAGGCAGTTTACCAAGGTGGAAACCCCTTTAAATATGCTTTCCCAAGTCGCAGTTTAAGGGCCCTCTCTCACTGTTTGTGGTGACACTGGGGAATTGGGCCCAGGTGACAGAGAAAAGGCTTGAAATCCTTCAGTACAAGCTCAGACTGAGAAGACAGTGAGCAAACAGAAGAGCACCGGAGGTCTTTATTTTTAAACCCATCATTTTGGGGTTCTAACTTCTGGTGGCTCTAACCCATACTCTGGTATGGTTACAAGCTCTGGCAGCATGGGTGCTGTTAGACCCAGGTCACACCTTGGGCTTTAGACTGCCCTGGCTTCCAATTGACAGGCCTGGTTGAGTTGTTGTATGGCTCCCAAACCTCTGCTCACCAGGGAGACATTGTACTGTGAGGTCATTTCAGTGCCACACTCCAGCATTCACACATTGATAGGAAAAGGAGGAGGGACAACCCCACAAAATCATCCTGGAAATAAGCCTTCTGACTTTAACTCCCCACCCCATCCCAGTGCTGGACAAAGATTTGCTTTGGAATAATAAATCTTGTTCTCCCCTTGATTCCTTGGAGCTAACTGAATTGCAGGAGAAACAGCTATGAGCTTCTATAGTCGGAAACTGGCTGAGTCTAACAAGGAAGAGAAATGTATTAGACTCACTTTCCTGCCACCGCCACCCGCCCACGCCCCAGCAGGACAAACACATTAAAAGCCTCCGTAAGGCTACATAGGTCCCTGACAAGAATCATCACAAATATGAGAGAGCGGCCTAGAAGCCTCCATCATGGCAGAGCAATGCATGATCCTAGGAAGAATCCAGCTTTAAAACGAGTCAATTGTTTTATTGCACTGTTGATCATCACGGGGTGGATGTAGAGATGAGATTCCTGTATTCCCCTTCAAAATAGACACAAGAAAACAAGGGTGCCATAGGTATCCACTCTGAGTCACTGGGGGGCCATTTATATTCAGCTTCACTTCCCCTCCCCACACACCCTAGCATCCATTCCACCCCCACCCCAGTCATTTTGGTCATTTTGAGAAGTGGCATCTTTAGGCTGGTTGCTTTGGGGCCCCTGTCTTCTACACCAACATCACCATCTGCAGACCGCTGCCAAAAAGGCAGTGATGAAGCCCTGCTGCCAGAGCACTATCCTGCAGCACTTTCACACCCGTCTCATCTGCTGCTTTAATCTCTGTCTTCCATCTTGTACGGGGCAGTTGAAGCTGCGGGGTGGCTCCTAGTGTCTCCAGGTGAGTGCAAGTGAGTTAGCTCATGTTGTCTCGCTGGTTGCAGAACGCCAGCTGGGCTGGGCAGTGTGTGCTGCAGGTTTCAGTGGCAAGGGCAGAGACTTGTCTTCCTCATGGATTTGCATGACTCAGCGTAGACCACAGACCGGAAGCTGTTTGGGATACCAACTTAAAATGCAAGTCCCGATCTTTGGCTGGATGGAGGTGTAATCTCCACTGCAGCTGTGATCAAAGCATATGAAATCTTCGCTCCAGCACAGTACTGATCTAGCACCACAGTGGGTAGCTAGTGCCTCTCCTACGACCTGTTGTCAGCTTTCCTTCCCCCAGAGGAACCTTTCAGATCTTCTTACAACAGAAAAGAAAATGTGCTGCTCTGTGAACCAAGCAGACTGCATGAGTCATGCAGGGATGGGCATCCTTTTCCTCCCCCATATCCCCCCATGTGTACCTGTAATACCTTTTCATGCAAGACACAGCACATGGTCCACAGTCCAGGAGAGGAAGAGCATGGGTTACAGTAGGTGGACTAAAAAGAAATATGTCCAAAATACCTGCCCCAAGAGTTTTCTTTAGAGAAACTTGAAGTTACCGACCTGCTGCCAAAACAGCAGAACACATTTGCATGGGATTCCCTGACTGCTGCTGTCGCTCTTGCTGCTATCTCAAGAAAGCACAGGAAAAGCAAATGCCTGAAGGACCTTCAGCTTAGGGAGTTGGGGTTGCCATGAGCAGAAAATGGGCCCCTGGCTTCCAGTGCTGTGTTTGTAGCCCCCACTCCTGCTCCACAGCCCCTACCCCTCTAGCCACTATCCCTGGCAGTAGTGCAGAGGGCTGGGACCTGGCTTATGAGGCCTCATTTCCCAGCCAAAATTTAACACTCAAGTCCTGCCTTCCAGCTCCTGGAGATCCTTTCTATACCAGCCCAGGGATGCCCCTACCTCTGAGCCCTTGCTTCACCAGCCCCAGCGTCCCATGCTGCTGCAACTTTTCCTCCAGAGGGAACGCAGCCATACCTGCATTCTTTCCCCACTTTAGAAAGGCCACAGCAATGGTGTGGGTCAACAAAGACAATGAAAAGCAAAAGTGAAGAAGGAAACAAACCTAAGTGAAGGATTCTTTGCTTTTCTGGGCAGCAGAAGCTATGCTCTTTCACCAAGAGAAGCGGGGTTGGTAAAGAGCTTTCGTCTTGTAATGCCACTGTCACTGTCTTCCAATTCCTGCTATTGCCCTTGGGACTGTGGGGACATGGGGAGAAGCAAAACACCTACTGACAGAGCTCGTGGCTGCATCCCACATAGCTCTGTGCTGTGCTCCCAAGATACACCAGAGCCTGCCACCACCCAGCACACCTGCGGAAAACAACAGTTTGAGCCGTGCCAACTTCACCAGCAGCTATGAAGGGCTTCAAAGATGGCTATGGGAGATGGTGCCAATAGTAATCCCTCCACCCTCCCTAAATCCACCACACTCCCTACAACAGGGAGTGTAGACTGGAGCCATGGCTGATTGCCCATCGGGAACCCACAGCACCAGTTACAGAACAGGTTTCCCTTTCAAACATCCATTGTGCGCAGGATCCCTGCTGGGAAGTTGCAACCAAGACCCTGTTCTAAGGGAGTGCGACTAAGGCCACTCAAGCAAATCATCAGACCCGGTTTATCTAAATGAAGTGCCAGGTTGAAGTTGGGCAGGCAGATGCCAAAGCACACAACATGCCTGCAAGGCTGAGGGAGCAGCTCAGTGGCTTTTCAACCATGATGCAGGCATAGATGCTGCTGAAACCTCTGCAGATGGAGCCTGTTGTGCTCTCACACTTTCAGGGGCTGGGCTAGGCTCCATCTCAGGCTGGGATCTAGAGCACGTGATCTATTTTGACAAGCCGAGGGAGGCAATAGCTCCTTGTGCAAACTGAGTGTTACCCAAGGGTTGTGTTGTACAAAGGCAGCTGCTAACAGGGTTTGTAAAAACAAACACTCCCCAGCCAGGGCAACCTATGGCTGTTCTTCAAAGACAAGTTCATTTTAAGGGTGGGAGACCTCTTCACACACTCAGTCATTAGAAGCAGATGCTTCTGACCGCTGCTGTCTTTCAATACAGGACCCGCTCCAGACTCTCCAGAGAGGCTGGTCCAGAGTCCTTCAGTTTGGTTGGAACTGGGAGCAGTACAATCAAGGACATGGTGTGTGTAAAAAGACCATCTTGGAAACAGGAGGTAGGGTTTCTTGCAGAGGAATGAAGTGTGTATCAAACACTGGAAGAAGCACTGGAAAAGGAAGCAGAAGCTGGAATGGATGTCACTGTCACATTGTGTACCTTAGCCTTGTCACAGTGCTGCCACCAGTAGTAAGTGGCCACAAGCTCTGTGTTCCGTGAGCAACTCAGGCCCTGTCAGGCTCTGTCTGGACTTGTCTTGGCCTGCCAGGAGCTGTGTTGTAGCTCATTTCGCTGTTACAATTGTCTAATGACCAGGCAACTGTTACCAACATTGTTTTAGTTTTTGTACAATTATCTGGTGTGACACTTACTGCGTATATATTGTTGTAATGAATAGATAGCAGGTACGAGGGAGAAGCCTATGTAACTGCTGAGCTTAGAGCGCACCTCCCAGAGAGCAGCTAACAGATGCAGGGGTTTAAACAGTGGGGTGCACAGTAGGGTTCGGGGTCCCCATGCTCAGCAATGGTGGTGACATGACATGTGGCATGGTCTCCTGTAGCCACTGGAACAGCTAACTGTAACTTTAGAGCCTCCGCTCAGGCTGAGCTCTCCTGTGGGAGGATACGGCTTTGCAAGTCTTGTGCTGCAGGGAGTGTTTGAGGCTTCTCGCTTTGGCTGAGGTTGGGGAAGAACAGGATCTTCTTGGAGAACCCGCAGTTTCAGGAGTCTGAACCCCTCATCTTTACTGAAGGCATAGTCTGTGCTCACTGGCTTGGAATCAGAGGCTCCCATGATGATGAAGGCTGGAAGCTTGTGACTTGAGGCACCAGGAAGATGTCTCTTGCTCCCCCTGCACATGTACAGGACAAAACCAGAATTGGTTCAGTGCCCTCATAGCTGACGTGGGGCTCGGAGCCGTGTCCAATGAAACATCTGAACTGCCTGAGTCTGGGCCTGAGCCATGCAGCAGCACCACGCAGAAGAGGTGAGCGCTGGTAGTGAGAGACTCTCTGCTGCAGGGAATGGAGGTCCCCATCTACCAACCTGCCAAAGGAGATGTGCTGCTTGACAGGTTCTCAGATCTGGGATGTTATGAGAGGCTGCCAAGGCTTGTCCAGCCCTCGCACTGTTACCTCCCCTGTTGCTCTTCCATGTGGGCGTTGACGATACTGCTAGGGGAGACCTGGAGCATATCAAGTGTCAGTTAATGGCTCTGGATGCAATGGCCATGAGTATGGGGGTTGAGTGGTTTTCTGCTGGTGAGGGGAAAGCACTTGAGGGGGAAGAGATGGAGCCTGCAGGTCAACAACTGGTTGTGCAGCTGGTGTCAATAGGGATTCAGCTTTTATGACCATGGTATCATCTTCAAGGATTAAGGACTGCTAAGAAGAGATGGGATCCACCTGACCAAGGGGGCAAAAACATCTTTGCTAAGCAGACAAAGGCTGCCCAACCTGTGGAGAAGAGTTTTAAACTAAGGACAACAGGTGAGGGTGAGGAGAACTGACAATAAACTGAAGAAGTGATGGACTTGGCAAGCAAAGGTTGCAGTGTGATGTGAACAGGAGAGATCTTGATGGCAAATGGGGGCCCAGCCCATGCATGTGCATGAAAACAAGGACATGCTGGGAGGACAGCAACCTGGGGAAAGCTCTCATAACTGTTCTAGGAAATCAGCATATCTGGGTGCCTCTCTGAAGTTCCCTGCTTTCAGCAATCCCAGCTCCCTGAGACCAGTAGGAATGTCTGGAGCAAGGGAAACCCTCTCAGTGAAGTTGAATCAGGTTAGAGAACATTTAAACAAACCAGACATGCTCAAGTCTTCGAGACTTGATGGTTGCACACCCAAGTGCCGAGGGAGCTGCCTGATATCTATCATCTTTGAAAGGTCATGGTGACTGGAGGAAGTTCCTGAGGAGTGGAAGAATGAGACTCCTTTCTTGAAGGAGAAGAATCGTGGGAACTACAGGCCAGTCAGCCTCATCTCAATCCCTGCAAAGGTGACAGAGCAAATCTTCCCAGAAACCATTTCCAAACACACTAAGGACAAGAAGGTGAACGGGAGTAGTCACTATGGATTTATGAAGGGGAAATCATGCTTAAGCAACCTTACAGCATTCTGTGATTCTATGACTGTTTTGGTGAATGAGAGGAGAGCAGTGAATGTTGTTTGTCTTGAATTTACTTAAGGCTTTTGACATCATCTCTGACAACTTCCCCACAAACTGAGGAAGTATGGGATAGATAAATAGATAGCAAGGTGGATTGAAGGGTTGGGATCAGTGGCACAAAGTCCAGTGGAGGCAAGTCACTAGTGACGTACCCCAGGGGTTGGTACTGGGGCTAATCCTGTTTCACATCATCTTCGTTAGTGACCTGAATGATGGGGCAAATTACATCCTCAGGAAGTTCACAGATGGTACAAATAGCAGATACGCCAAAGGATTGTGCTGCCATCCAGAGGGACCTCAACAGGCTGAAAGAATGGGCTGACAGGAACTTCACAAAGTTCAACAAAGGGAAACATAAAGTCTTGCACCTGGGAGGAACAACCCCATACACCAGCACATGCTTGAAGGCAACTTGACAGAGAAGGGCCTGGGGGTCCTGATGGGAAGTTGAACAACTCCCCAGCAACGTGCTCTTGTGGCAAAGGCAGTCAACAGCCTCCTCAGCAGCATTAGGAAGGGCATTGCCACCAGGTGGAGGAAGGTGATCCTTCCCCTCGGCACTGGTGAGACACATCTGGAGTGCTGTGTCTAGGTCGGGGCTCCCCAGTACAAGAGAGACATGGACATAGTGGAGCGAGTCCAGCAAAGGGCCAGAAGATGATGAGGGGACTGGAACATCTGTCAGACAAGGAGAGGCTGAGAGAGCTGGGACTGCTCAGCCTGGAGAAGAGAAGGCTCAGGGGGATCTTATCCATGTGTATAGATACCTGGTGGGGGAGTACACAGAGAGGCTATAGCACCTCCATCCTGCAGATACTAATCTGGAGATGACCCCATGCAAACTGCTTCAGGTCACCCTGCTTTGAGCAGGGAGGTGGACTAGATGATCTCCAGAGGTGCCTGCCCACCTCAGCCATTCTATGATGCTGTAATAACAAGTGCCTCTGTGTAGAATGGGTAATCTATGATGCTAGAACTGCGGGGGAAGCAGTGTAGACATAGTCACAGGATGATACTGCAGGCCCAGGCTGGGTAAAACCAGTTTTAGGAGTAACAAAGAACAAGTATGCAACATAAACACTAAAAACACTCCATAAAAAGTAAATACATACATAATGTGGAACAATGAACCAGGGAAGAGCAAGGTCTAGAGTATTTTTTACAAACAGATGACCCCAAGATGGAGGGAGAAACCATGATTATGCTCCTCCATGTGACTGCAACCCTCCCCACCTGCGACTTCAGTCATTGACCCTAGGACTAAAAGGGGCATTGGAAGGGGTGGACATTAGAAAGTCTACATCACTGAACTGCATGTTATTTGACTATAAGCATTATCATCATTGTAACTGACAATAAATCTTTGACTGGACTGCTCAAACATTGGGCATGAGTTCCTTTTGCTGGTCCAAGAAGTGAAACAACCTACTCTAACTTGGATGCAACTGATTGGTAAGAGCACACTGCAGTGATACAGGCGATATCCTAATGTTGCTGCCATCCTGAAATCCTACCACTTCCCCTGTAAAGCATCATATTTTCCCAACTGGCGGGTTCTGGTTCTCCAGTAGAATCAGGGAAAGCAGAGGCGGAGGGATGTAAGGGTAAGAAACCCCACGCAAATTCACGACCCTCTAGCATCCACACCACTTCAATGAAATGTTTCAACTTGGCTCAGAGACAGCACCTACAGAGAGGGACACAGCAGCTGTGCTGTCATGTGAAATGCCTCATGGCATCTTTTAAGCAAGTCACTATGTTGGCATTCAAAGTTGGAAGATCTGTAGCTCTTTGAATCAAAGCTGCTCTGCAACATCTCAAGGCTTCCCCACTTCAGCACGGCCCAGATACTCCCATGCATGCCGGGATAAATTCAAAACAGATTTTTTGTGCTAACATAGCAAAGAGCTTTCATTCATGCCTCTAAGTTGGGATGCACGAAAAGCATGTGAGTCAGAAAGCTGGGTACACTTTACACTTTGCTAGCCAGTATGTGGTCAGAAGGAATTTTATTTATACTCCAGCCTGAGAAGCCCCAAGGCTGAAAGTAAAACTAGGCTATGCTCGGGTGAGGGGAAGGAAGAGGAAAGCTTGCCGTGACTGGCATGGGGAACGCAGATCTAAACCACTCCAGGCTGCGGCCCTGGCATTCAACATGTGGCTTGTTGTCTTCTGCTCTCCTTTAGAGCAGCTCAACAGCAGTCCCTCCCAAAGCAGAGGAGGGAACTGCAGGCTTGGTGCAGAGCTGGTCTGCGCCACCCAGGGGTGATGGGTATGAGGATTACCCAAGGGAGAATACCAAAGCACCAGGCTGCTTTCCTTACGCCTCCCAGCGACTTTCCACCATCTTGCTGAAGGTTTGCTACCAAATATGCCTTTTTTTTTTTTTTTCAATACAAGATTCACTGTCCTACTTGTGTTTATAGCCAAATATCAAGCATTTTACTCTCATTTTCTAACAGCCTCTAACATCCATTCACTTTGCAATACACCATTACTTTTTTCTGGCACTTAGCTGAGGCTCCCATCCATCCAGGTTCCCCCCTCCATTATCTTCCACCAGCAGTTTCCTCAAGGCAGCTTGCTCATGTTACTTGCTTGGGATTTGTGGATATTGCCGATGCTCACAACACAGCTGGTGTTATGCAGATGTTGTGCTCTGGTCACATCCGGGTCTTCCACGTGTGTAACAAACACCCTGGTACAAGTTATTTCCTATGCAGCCAGCACTGTGTATATACACACACACACACAATAAGGTTGTATTTTTGGGAAGCCCTCAACGGACCACCCACACACGTGGTGCCCAGCCAGCGCCCAACATGCAACATGTTCTCTCACATGATGCGATTAACTCCATGTGCACACGGCAATGGGGCAGCACACAACTGGGTTTACTACACACACGCTCTGCAGTTGAAGCATTCCTGTTCAGGAAATCCCCCAAAATATATATAATATACGGTAACCCACCACACGTGCCCTACATCTGGCAGATCACCAGACTGAACACAGGGTGATGGGGCACCCACGCGCCATCTCGGTGCGGTGTCGATGGGACATCCACACAAGCTTACCTCATGCTCACACTTTGGTGCCAAAAGGTGTACAATATATTCCAAGTGAAATAGGATCTTTTAATATCACATATCCAAACAATAGTTCTCATTTCAAAATGCAAAATAGGTCCTTTGAACATCAGCTGCTCCCAGGCTGTGTGAGCAGGCTGGGGTACAGCCGACTGGCACAACTGTTGAGGTCAGACCTCGTTTCTTTGGTAAGATACATGCCGGGAACAAACGCGAATGCAGAGTTGTACCAAAAGCGTCCATTTAGAAGACTAATTATTACTCCACGTCCCTTATTAGAGATTTGCATTTTAAAACAGTCATATACATTAAATAGCTCTCCGATGTCTAAATAGCGAACATTTGGATGAAGTAGCATATATTCTGCTACCCCCACCACTTCAAGAACAAGCAACAGATGTGGGAGAGAAGGGAAACATTAAAAACAGGCTGTCTGTCTCACACAGTTTATTTAACAATAGGTAATAAGAAATCAATTTTTAACAGTCTATACAGTGATCGAAAGTTCATATTTATAAGTAATCAACTTTAATTGCATGATTTACAACATTTGAGGGTTTTTTTGCTTTCTATTTTCAAGTTTTACAGAAAGTGGAAGAGGGTGGGAAAGGGGCATGGGAGAGAGAAAGCAAGCATAAAGAAGAAACCCCAGGGACTTTTTCTCAGGTTAAAATCATCCCGTTGGAATTGTTTCTTACCCTCTTTTTTATTTTTTTCCTTTGTTAGATGTAAAAATAACGAAAAAAAATTCTTTCAAGAAAACAGAAACCACAATATATATACTACATCCATTTGGCAGCTGCCCCTGTGTATTTGCAAAAATGTTGTCTTCTCTCTAAATGTACAAATTATTTTAATACTTGAAGTTTTTCTTTAAGCTCAGACTCTTGTATAGAAAATTCTTGGAGGACAAAAGTAGACTTCAGGAGGGGAATGAGTTATTTAATATTTTTACATTTTTCAAAGAATTGACATATTTCCAACCAAAGAGGAAAAGATTGGTATTTATTTTTATATATANTTTTTATATTTTTTTTTTTTTTAATTTAATTTTATCCCTTTTTTTCCTCCGGTTTTAGGAAAAGGTTCTCCTGTAGGTGGTTTTTTTTTTTGTTTTGTTGTGTTTTTTGCAGTGACATGAAGAAAAACCAGAATAGGGAAAATGTTTACCATCTGCCTCAGTAAATAATAACTATCAATATTACATATTTTCATTAATTTAAAAAAAAAATAAAACCTATTGGAGGCACAAGTAGGGCATCCTTTGGTGAACAGCCAAAA